>CM037155.1:31937828-32165328 GCA_020921065.1 Vaccinium darrowii | reverse complement strand
GTAGACTCCAGGTATACTTATGATGCGGAGTTCCATTCCCTCTCTTATATTGGGTCTCTACGTTGGATTGAGATGTTATTCACATTGACAAAGACGTGAGGAGGAGAAGGACCATTTCACTTGTTAAAATTGCACTTTTACTCTTGGATTTACAGAGGTTTCTAAAAATTAAAAGCCCGAGCTTTTTGAATGTCTTCAATTTTAATTTGGCCCCTCCATTGATTTTTGCCCCCACTATACAACATTCTGGCTCCATCCCCTTTTATTTGAGAAGATTCCTGAAATTGTTCAACATGAGCTCGACCATCGTAGTTGACTTGCAACTTTTTGCCCTTGCTAGATCCCAATTTATGAGAAGGGCTATGAAAAAGATCCCGCAATTGTAGCAAAGGAAGCTATTCAAGAGGCCACTCGAAATGGTTCAGATGTTGTTCTTGTTGATACTGCTGGTCGAATGCAGGTATTATGTTCGATACTTCTTTAATTGCATTCGTATTCTGCATTAAAGCTTCATATGTTGTTGGCTTCAAATGTTATTTTTGTGATTGGATTTTAAGAACCTGGGTCACTACTTACAATTAAGTAGGTCTTCATATTATCTGAGAAAGGCTCGTTAATTGTAACGTTGAACCAACCCATCTTTAATTTGGGTTCTGAAATTATCTTACACATTATCAAAATACCGTTGCATTTATAAATTCCATCACATTTCCAGGATAATGAACCGTTAATGAGAGCCCTGTCAAAGCTTATCTACCTCAACAGTCCAGATCTTGTGTTGTTTGTTGGGGAGGCACTGGTTGGGAATGATGCCGTGGATCAGTTGATGAAGTTCAATCAGGTTTAGTCTCTATGTTTAGGATTTTCCCTCTTATTGTGTAATCATAGTAATCTCTTGTTTATTGAGCAATATTTTGTGATTCTTTATTCAGAAATTAGGCGACCTCTCACCCTCTCCAAATCCAAGGCTGATTGACGGGATCCTGCTCACTAAGTTTGATACCATTGACGATAAGGTAAACACAAATGTTTATCTTGTTAGAATTTGGCCATTAATGGGTGATCATTGGTTCAATTGTCAATACTCAGCATACTAATCTTCTTGTCGGGGGTTTTAATTTGAGGGTAACCACTTTGTGCAATTAATGCTAAACGTTGTATTGGTACACAATTGGCCTGACATACACCCTTTAATGAATACTAATGCATAACCTATGTAGCATCCACACCCCTAGAGGTTGCTGTGGGGACACATGTTCCACGCGGGACGCGTATTGGACACGCCATGTGGCCTGTCCCTTAAATTAAATTATTTTTTGAAGGGGGACACGGCATGGACTAGCGTGTCCCACATATACACTCCTTTTCTCTCTCGTTGTATATGTGTGTGTGTGTGTATGTACTTGTATATATTCAATGCATACATATAGACGTGTAGGTATTGGTATATATACCAAGACACAACGTCTATATCTTACCTATCAAAAGAAGTGTATATATCTGTTTATATAAACTGTTACAATATACATATATGATATATTTATATGTAGTTATTTATTTTTGCCGTGTCCGCTGCCGTGTCCGTGTCCATTTTTTTAAAATGCCGGTGTCTGTATCCGTGTCGGGTGCAACATCGCGCATAACTAATCAGTGTTCCTGGGGACCATCACATCGTGCCCCCAACCTCCTCTAGAATCAGCACATGCGTGATTGTGGAGGCGGTGCCTAGGAACAACCTTTAATATTTCGTACTAACTCAGGAACACGCTTTAGTGTTTCATACTAAAATCAGGATTACCCTTTAATGTTTCATACTAAACTCAGGAACACCCTTTAATATTTCATACTAAACAAGACATCCAACGATATTTGAATGCTCTAACTTCAACGGTGTACTGGATTGGTTGATGATGTAGGTTGGAGCAGCTTTATCGATGGTTTACGTATCTGGAGCTCCGGTCATGTTTGTTGGTTGTGGACAGTCGTATACAGATTTGAAAAAGCTCAATGTCAAGTCCATCGTCAAGACTCTCCTTAAGTGAGAAAATGTGTGCATTTGTGTTTATCCTCCTTTCAGTTGCTTCTGCTTGCTGTCCTTCATGTTTGTTGTGAAAAACATCTTTGTCAATGCTACACTTTGTATGCTCTTCCCCCTTGTGATCCGACTACTACTTTGATTCTGTTGGTGGATCATTTGTTACGGTAGGAACTTGTGAGATTGTATGTAGGAGTAACTTCTTGACTCTCTCTCTCTCTCTCTCTCTCTCTCTCTCTCTCTCGTGTGTGTGTTTGCGTGTGAGACGCGTTGGGTGGTCTGATGATTCTGGTTTAAACCATAAATGGGCTATCCATTTGGCAAAAAAATGTTTTTTACTGCTTTTGGACTGATCTGCACTACATGATCCCCAATTCCTTCTATTTGAACCACACAAAAAAACAAAAAAAATCTCTTTAACCCCAGATTTCTCACACAGCCACCTAAGAAATTTTTTCTATTCCCAAAATATCCTTCATCTAAACGGCTAAACCTATTAGTGTACTGGCGATGCCAACATCAAAACGTTGGTGGAAATAATAAAACAAACCGCCGTCCCATTATGTATCTAAAATCTCAAATCAATTGAAGTATCCATCCACAGCTAGATTTGATTTGGAACACAATCCAATGCCGAGACTTGTTGGACATGGAAAGCAAGTAAATTCAAGTTTGTGTAGCGGTTATGATGGTAGGATAATGAGAGAATTGGGGTGGTGGTTGTCTGATTGATTGTATGATAGAGAGAAATAAGGTTTACAATTTGTTGAAGATGAGGGTACTTTGGTAATAGTAGTAAAGTTTTTAAATGTGTGAAAAGAAATTCGGCTAAAGAAATATTCTTTCGGTTTAAATGGAATCACTCTTTTTTTAACGATGATGAGAATAATTGTCAGGGTGATAAATGTAAAAACACTCTCACTCTAATTGCCACACTTTTCATCTAGGTACCCGCTTTCTCTATAATTTTATTTTTTTTTACCAAAACGATAACCGGTTATATTGTAGATCAACCATGAAGTACATCAATAAGAAGACTCGTCTTTTAACAAAGGACTAAACGCGTATGCCCAACCTCACTTGCACACTGCATATATTCAAACGTGAAAGCCACTTGCTACAAGATAGGGGTGCGAAGAACCGCTCGGAATTGGGGGAGGGTGCTGTCCCCGAAGGGACATCATGGGTGTTGGGCCTATTACGGCCTTCCGTGATCGGCCATGGACGGCTCAGATTTGTTCGACAAAGGATGGTTTGAATTTGTTTGCATAAGATGAGATATGAGTCGTCCATGACCGATCACGGATGGCCGTGATCGGCCCAACACCCACACTGTTCGTCGAAGTGCTCGACCGATCCAAATAATTGTGATCAATAGGCGCATAAATCTCTCCAAATTCTCAATCAAGACTACAATTGCTTGTCCACACCTAAACAATCAGAGAACCGTGTGCAAGTGAAGCGTAACAGTGCAAATGGTTGAGTATTCCATCCAGGCCCGGCCCTGAGAATTTCGTGGCCCCAGACAAAAATGTAAAATCGGGCCCTATGTTTTTCCTAAAAGACAAAAGTTACAAGACCAACGTTAACTTCAAATGATAGATACTTTGTTCTATATGTTGTTTTTTTGCAGTTTGTGTCATTCAATAAAACATAGTTTCCTGTCGTAATTTTTTATTGTTATTGCAACAACAACAAAAATTGAAATTGGCAATTTGATGCGAACATTGACAAATACATACGAAATTATTTATTTATTTTTTCTCTAATGATGACAGTAACCGAATATTTTAAGAAAGTTGACAGACAATATGGATGCAGTGGAAGTATATATTCACAGTTGAGTTCTTATAATATGGTAGTTTTGAACTTAGAATAATATTTATATCCTTAATCACACATTTGAAAGACTTTTTCGTGGTAATGTAAACTAGAAACTTAAGGAAACAACCTTTTAAAAGATTAAATGAATTAATACAAATCTTTTCTAACAAAAGAGTCTACCCAAGTCAAAATGAGTGGGTATTTTCCAAATATTATATATTTTAGTATCTATTTCGACTATTTTAGTGAAGAGGTATATAAAATAAAATAATTTAACGAAACCATAAAAGAATAACTATAAATACATTTAATAAAAGAAACATTGTAACCTTTTATACTAGAGAAATCTGATAGGAAGGGAAAAAAAGAAAAAAAAAAAAAGGAAAAAAGGAGAAAGCAAACTAATGTACTGGAGGAAAAAATAGGCAGGGAAGAAAAAAAGGAGAAAAAAAAGGAAAATTGCAGGAAAAAATAGGCCCTCTCATAAGAATCGAACACTGGTCTAATCCCAAAAAATAGGAAACTTTTCCACTGGGCCACGCAACTCTTTGGTTGTATTTTGGCTGCATTTTGTATTTATTACTTACTCGCATATGTATACCTATTTAGGGGCCCCAATTTTGGGCCAAATGTTAAGGGCCCCAGACCCAGGCCTACTGGGCCAATGCCCAGGGCCGGGCCTGATTCCATCCCATCTCTCTTTTATTTCTTAACGAAGTAGTAATAGGTTTATTGAAAAGAGATCAAGGAGACATCCATATACAATTGAAGACGAAGAATTAAAAAAAAGAAAAAGAAAAAGAAAAAGACAAGGCCAAACATTAAAAAGACCTATACACCAATCTAAACTCCAAAAAATATCCAATATGTCCAAAAATAATTCATCCAGGTTGAATATTCACAGCCTTTCTAAATATAAGCAAGCATAACTCCATTAGGTCACAACCCTGAAATATCTTCGCATCGAACTCCACCTGAAAATAACAGGGTCAGAGCAACACATGTCTACAAAAACATTTTTGTATTTTTTTTGTATCTTTAAATATGTTTGTGCTTCGGGAGTATGTTAACTAATCTTAATTAAGATTAGTTAACATACTCCCGAAGCACAAACATATTTAAAGATACAAAAAAATACAATTTGTTTTTTGTAGACATGTGTTGGGCTTTCACAGTGGCTGATTGTATCGCTCTGGCGTATCGTATCCAGACAAAAGGAGCATTGGTCCCACTTGCCAAACAAGAGCTTCTCGACAACTGCTTTCCGGATATGATGGTAAACTACAGCTGCGCCCTATACTGAGTGTTTGATTACGTGCTAGAAAAAGGGCTGTGTCTAGAGAGCGAATACACTGCCTACTCAGGAGAGAAAGAGTTTCAGAATAAAACCCTGTGGCATGTACATAAAATTAATTTGCAAATTATATTTTCCCCAAAGTCTACTTTCTTTTAATCTCTCTTGAATATAACTTGTCGTCCCAAACTAACCTTGATGACCCTGATCTTTTGTACGATGTACATGACCTTTGCAAACCTTCCATGCCCTCTCTCTCTCTCTCTCTCTCTCTCTCTGTCTGTGAATCCGACACTTTCTTGATATCCACATATACTTTCTTGATAACCACACCAAATACAGCAAAGGTAATGCATGGTTTATCAAAGATTAAAATGAATAGGTCATGTTAAGTCAAATTGGAGACCGATACTTTTCTTGGGAAAATTTCAAGAAAATTGCTTTCTTCTCCGTGTATCTACCGTCAAATCTTTTGATTTCTCATTTATGACACCTCTACGTTGCATGCGTGAAACTACGAAAAATTAGTGACATTTAATAATGGACCACGGGTCCCACAATTGTTCTAGTCCAAGAAGGGGCTTTTTCTTTTTTTTATCATGCATGTATCCTATGACCAGTGCCGGTTCAAAAGCTTAGGGGGTCCGAAGCGAACTTCTTAAATAAATAGGGTCCTCTACATTTTTCATAAAAAATTGATTAACGTATAGCCTTTATAAAAATAGTTATCCAAAAATAAATGACTGTTACAATATTTTAAAATCTATCTTTTGAACATTAATATTTTCATAATTTTAGCTGTCAAGGTACTAATCAATGTTTTCAAATCGGGGTACAAATCACATACTCCCTCTGTCCCTTTTTAAGTGATCCACTTGGGAAACGTGTATTTTTGCGGTCGTTTAAAAATGTACTTTCGTATAAAGTTTTTAATTTTTTTTTTTGCACCAGATTAAAGTACTCAATGAGCACTTTAATTTGGTATAAAACAAATTAAAAATTTATATAGAGAAATATGTTTTTTAGGGGTTTGAAATTGCACGTATTCCCATATGGATCATTTAAAAAGGGACGGAGGGAGTATTGTTTTTCATTGTATAAATCATATCGGGATACGCATCGCGTATCTTAAGATACGTTTGTTGGAAGAGTAAGAGTTTCTAAAGCTTACCTTCTTGGTTGCTTGCCCTATTGTTTTTGCCTTGAGCACTTCTTTTGTTTTGTTGTGATCCCTATATTATGGATCCTTTGCCTGCCAACCTCTCCACAACCGAGGTAGGGATCCCACGTGCGGGGAGGTATTAGAGCTTATCCCATATTAATTAATTATAACATTCAAAACTAGTATATGAACCTAGACAATCTTGTCACTAGGTGCTAATTGACTACGAGTGCAATGCTTTAACATTAAATATTCTTGTAGTCAATTTTTTTTGTTCGAACCACTCTAAAATAGTTACTCCTTCCATCCCAATTTATTTGTCCATTTTTTATATTTGTACCATTTTTCAATTGCCTATATCTTTCAATTTCTAATGTTTGTCATGATGAACAAGGTTCATACTGCATATTTTTGGATATCCATATTGAAAGATATAAGGAATTAAAAATTGGCGCGGCATCAAAATGAACAAAAAAAACTGTGACGGAGAGAGTGTGTGGGATCCTTTTTCTGCTTTCCATATAATTTGAACTTACAAAGATACTAGCGTGTAACCCGTGCTATGCACGGGATCAAGTGTGTCACCCGTTTGTCTATCTCTTAATCCTGTGGGTAGCATGGGTTATTTATTTATTTATTTTTTTATAAGATGTCTGGGCTAGCTTTCGCGCGCCTCGACTAATTCCGGAGCCATAGAGTTAACAACTGGGCATACGTTCGTGGCCCCAACAGTTTGCTAGTTAGGGAATTCGAACCTGAAATCTTAAGTGGGAGCAAACTTCTAAATCCTAAGGTAAGAACACTTTCCCAATCTCTTGGGGTTGGGTAGCGTGGGTTACTGCGAGTAACATGCATGTGTACTTGTGTAGCACACAGCCTATTTGACCGATTATTATTAATACATTGATTCAAGTACAATTGTTTTTCTTTTTTTCTTTTTGTAACATATAAAAGTATAATTGTTTGTAACCCTCTTATATCAAAGCATCTGCAAAAAAGATGTGAAATGATTTTTCGCCAACTTAGGAACGAAAGCAAAGTTGGGAATAGGCTGAACACACTCCTCCAATGAATTATGGTTTTGTTTGAAACATCTCTAAAAGGAGGAACTATTCCTCTTATAGCACAACATATGTATGGGTTGCTTCAAGAATAAGATCTTGGGTCGACATTCAAGGAGTAGGCACTCATTTATCATATTTCCTAGGTGCAACTTCTTTTATTTTCATTTATCAGTTGTTAGAATTTAACGTTCACAGCATGTAACAAACAGAACTCAAAATTCTTCCTTGCATTGAACATGGAATTCTTATACAAAACCTTGCAATGAACCCGTGCTATGCTTATTTGATCAATTGATTTCTACAAAATGCAAAAATGGTCATTATTTACAAAATGGCAATAAAAAATGTTTTCTAAAACATTTGCATTGTCGTATTGTAGAGGTCCAAATTTAATTGATAGAGGTCAAATGGACAATCTGGCATCGCCAATGAAAGGACATTATATGAAGAATATTTGGTTAAAATATTAAATGAGAATCTTGAAAAAAAGTAGCTGCTAAATTAAAATTGGACTTGGTATAATTGGAGATCTTCTGCTTTTGGTAAATTAAGAGGCATTCTCTCACAAAAGACATGCTAATGACTTGAGCCTTTTTCCATTTGAATTCAAACAGAAGTATGACATCTTAGGCCCAATTTTTCAAAAGATTTTAGCACCCAGGTGCTAAAATCATGATATTTCAAATGAAAAAATGAAGTGGTTTTGTGTATTGTTTTTCGATTTTTTTCGCACCAAATTAAAGTACTCCTCGTGTACTTTAGTTTGGTGCAAAAAAAATCGAAAAACGATACACGAAATCACTTCATTTTTTTATTTGAAAAATCATGATTTTAGCACCTGGGTGCTAAAATCTTTTGCAAAACTAGGCCTTATCCTATTTCATCATTAAAAACTCAACTTTATCTTAATAGAATGCACTTGTGAATTTGTAGCTCAACCTTATTACACACAACATTGAGACTTTGAATGATATTTGGATCCAAATGATCAAATAAAATCCTACTAATTTATTAATACAAATCTCTCATGCATTCTTTTTGTTTTTATGTGCACCAACCAGGACATAAATTTGTAAAACAGAAGATCTGTGTGCTCCCTTGATACACATGGATAAATATAAATGTTCCAATGTTGAAAATTTTCGAAATTGCATTATGAAAAAAAAAAAAAAAAATACCATTGGTTAAGAATTTTAACATGGACACAAAGTAACAAAATTGAGCATTAGATTCGGTAAAGCAACAATAACGTTGAAATCCTATTGTATTGCAATGATCTCTATCTTTCAATTACACACAAAAAATGAGGAATAGAAGTTTTCAATGACACCTTATTGATTTGCACGGTTCCGGTTTAAGTGTAGCTTTCCTTGATTACCTCCGTGATTGGGACCATCGAGACTTCTATTTGCACCCTTGTAGTGTTAGACTGTTAGGCTAAAACTCCTGCAAAATGAAATGCTATTACTGAACTTCATAGATCACATATGAAATCATTAATTTAAAACAACTTTTCATGATCAAGTTTTGGGCACAGAACAGCAAAAATGCAAAAATGGAGGAAAATAATTATAATCTCTTCAAACATATAGGAACAAAATGATCTATTCATTGTTAATCAGAGGATTGGTGAGGAAGAGATTTTATTCCCGCTTAGATATATGTAAAAGATTTCAAAAGTTTTCATTCTATTAAGGAAATGATAATCTTAGAGATTTCAAATTTTGTAATATCTATAGAATATTAAGATTATTTCCCTTTTATCACTTTTAATTAAAAAGCGTAATTATGGTCCCATCAATTGCAGCCACTTGTCGCGTTTGTAGCCCTTCTCACGAAAAGTCATTCTGCAATAATATATAAAATTCAGTTCCGTACACATCATTGTCATAGTTTTGGCAATACCATTTTTATCACTTGGGACTTTGCAGCAACTAAGACTTCTAGTAGAGATAATACCATGCTACATGTATAGGCAAATTGTCAGAAAGCTCTGACATATAACTTAGTTGTATATGTACAAGGGACAGATTTGTGTTCCTTCGGAAATATCCGATAAAATTGGAAAGATACAGAGGGACAAATTTGCAGTAACTGATTCTCACAAATACTGAAGAAGATCGTGTGAAAGCTCTATTGAAAGTTGTCAAATTGCCATGAGTGCAATATGGAAGCTTGCTTGCTGCCATGCCAAAATACGAGCACGAGTTTGGAAGGGAACTGTTTTAGAATGTCATACAATCTGCACAAGAGGAAGGCCAAATCCATCAAGTCAAGCATAATTTACAAGAAATTCTTTATAAATGGGGGTCCCTGTTAGTGGACGGTCGGATTGGTCTCCCACAATTAGTCGAGGTGTGTGAAAGCTGGCCCAGACACCTGGTTATCAGAAAAAAAAAGAGAAACTGTAAGGACCAAGTTTTCTGAGTCCTTTGTTTTGGCAATTCCATTTAACAAAACACACATTTACATTGAGTAGTAATTTTATTTTTTAGAGTGTCTGTTTAGGTGCGGAAATGAATCATCCCTTTATCTAATGGTTGAGAGTGCGGTAGTATGTATTTTAGTGGTGAGTTGAATAGGTTATTTTACTAGTTCAGAAGTTGCTCAAAGACTTGCTCGAACAACATGTCCAACAACTCTTTTGCCAATAATATACAGAAAACTTCAAGACTTGCTCGAGCAATCTGTCGAGCAAGTTGGGCGCAAATAGCTCTCTATAAATACCGATGTGCTAGGGTTTTTTCATCATCTCTCTTAACTTACAGCAACCGCACTTTTTGGCGAGAGAGAGGAAAAAGTTTCTTGATCTTTTGAGTGATAACCTTGGAATTTCTATGCAATCGAACGATCGTACAACTACATGTTCATCTCCAAGAAGTTCTCTACATTCTAGAAGTGATTTCTAAGGAATACCTTTGGTGGGATTCCGAAAGTATCCAAGGAAAGTTTGTGCGATTCAAGGCGTTGGCGATCAAGATCACTGGGTGCGGTGTACGTATGACTCGACAGGTGATACTTAGAATGTTGTGAGGATATACATCTTTTGGATAGGTATATCTATAACTGCACAATGAGTATAGTGATTTTGATTCCTTCCAGTGGATTAGTGGAGAGGGAAGTGAGAGAGAAGAGATGGTGGTTGTGCGTCGGTGGTGGTAGGGGTGGGTTTGGCGTCGGCCGTCGGTGGTGTTAGGGGTTGCTCGTCGGGGGGCCGTCGGTGGTGGCAGGGGTGGGATAGGGGTTGCACGTCGGTCGTTTCAGAGGGAGGAGAGAGAAGAGAGGATATCGTGGTGGTGGCGGTGCGTCCGTGGCAGTGGGGGAGGCCGCGTCGAGAGGGAGAAGAGAAGAGATTTCCGTGTTTTTGATCAGAAGAAGAGAGGAGAGAGAGTATGTATGGGGTTTGAATTTGGAAATTTGAAATTTGAAATTTCATTTTTGGAGTTAATTTGGTCGAAGGGGGAAGGGAAGTGAAGCAAGTGGGTCCCTTCATTTTACACGTGGGATCGGGATGGACTTCGGGATCCCATTCAGTGCTGGTAGCAAAATTGCTTGTTTATTAAGCAACTTCATGAGAGAGAATCCTTTCTTGGGTTTTATTTATCACCACAAATGGAGAAGAAAGACGTACATATGATACTCTTTTGGCGCTATCCTCGCTGAGCTTGTGATGTATTGTTTTGTTCTTCTATTTTTCTTTTCTTTGGTAAAATTTACTCTTTAGTTGTTGTTGTTTTTTTTTTTTTTTTTAAATTTTTTCTTGACCTTGCAAGACTTCCTATTTCTGTCACACTCTCTCTGATCCTCCTCTTTTTTTCCTTTTTCTGCCTTTTATTTTATTTTATCCCGTTCAAACCTCTCACCTTAAATTTTCGTTGTTATTCCTCCTGAGCTTGAGCTAAAAGCGTCAATTAGCACCTCTGGTGTAATTTTAGTACGTTGCAATTGATCAATGTAACCTTTCTACATCGTTCGGATATGTTGAAGGAGATTTATGTTCTTGAGTTTGTAGGGCATCATGTATTTGAGTAGAATTCACCTTCGTACGTTATTTGCATCGAATGTTTAGAATCAAGAAATGAGGGTTGATCCAAGGGTTTTTAGTGATCAATGCCTAATCTAAAAATGATGCTCTCTAGAGTAAACATTTAAAATTTTTTATAGTAACAATCATAATACAAGAAAACTAAACCATTGTAAACTTCTACTAATTATTATATAAGAACACAAAATACAAAGTCTGCAAATACACATCATCTTAGAACGCAGAAGAATATTACTCGTGTTGCATTTTTAGAAACAAAAATATCAATGTGACTTGTATAATCTACCTCTAATTTTTAGGTTTTCTTGGGTATTTTTCCTTTATCAAGGGTATCAAATTTCAATTCCAAGTTTAAATTGATGGATGGTTTTGCCGGATTTTCAATGCCTGTTGTCCACTTTCAACAAAACCCTCACAGTATCAACATTCCACAATGAGAGAGAAACTAGGTTTTTAGTTGTTAAGAGATCTGTTGATTAAGAGGGTTTTTTTTTGGCTTGAATTTCAGGAGTTTGAAGAGATAGGTTCCACTATCGCTAGTCTCATGATTTGATTCTCTCTTTCTAACTCTGCACCTCCCATCCATTGTGGATAAACCCATTTAATCGTTGTGGATTTGTTCCAACGGAGGGCTCTGATTTGGCGTTTGTAGCTCTTTTGGGTTTTTTTGAGTTAATGGATATCTGGTTAAAAAAAACAATAAAAAAACTCGCACCTCTCTTATCTACACTTCTTTAATTTATTTCATTCCATAAAAATAATTCCATAGGATCATGGGTAGAAAATGAAGACAGATCTTCAGTAAAAGGTCTGATTTTTTTTCCCTTGTAATTTATCAACTGCAGGGGAAATCAGGATTTTGGAGCATTGCTTGACAATGTTAAGAAAACATGGGAAGGAAGAAGACTGAATTCCCACCAGTATCATAGAAGAAATGGATTTCCAAAAAGAACGCTCAAATCCACAAGTAAATCGTTTCTAGATTCCCAGTACTTGGGCTCCAATAGCCTCAATTAAGCTTGCCAAAAATACATTCGATCCATGCAGATAGACAAGAAAATCTACTAAATTTTCCTTTTTATTTTATTGTGGGTCTTATATTGTGCCTTTAGGCTTAATGTATTAGGAAGTGTTCCGCCAAGTGTGTTTTTAGAATAAATTGGCTTATCACGGTTTTTTATGTGATGTATTGTGAGAGGAAATCACTTGTCTCGATTTTTGAAGAAAATTGTGTTTTGTTAGTGGAACACCCCCTAAGTTGTAAAAGTTAATTTGTTATGTGTTTTATTTTGGGCTTAATGTATCAAAGTTGACCAGAAGGAACTCCGTCGACTAAGCCAATTCCTTGAATGAGAAAGAAAAGATAGAGCTTAGAGAAAGAAATAGCATACTTGTTAGGATTTATCACTGTAGTATTATAGGAGTGCCTTTGTTTGACATGTGGGACATCGCATGCCGTACGTCCTCGTACCTAGGTGTTGTTACTGACCTCTTCTGCTTGACAATCAGCTCTTGACCACCACTTTTTGATCGAATACCGAGCACTATGATTCGCAGGCGGTGCATGTTGGTCGAATTGATCACGAGAACGTGTGTATAGTGAACAGAGGTGTCACATGGCCAAATTGTACTATGGCTAATCTCGTTCTGGTAATACGATGCACGGTTGAGCCACGCGACTCAAGGAGACTTGCGTCACATGGCTAAACTCATACGATCCCTGAATATCACACTGCAGTTGGGTCGTTCGGCCATGGCACGTGCTAATCGGAGATTGGTGCCTCTACGCCGATGCAAACATACTTGTACCATCATTTTTGCTCAAACCTTGGCCTCCGCAGTCATGACCCATTTTCATGATTCGGCCCGACCGTGACGGCATGAGTGGGGGCGACCACTTCAAACCTTCTAAAAAATGGAACATGGGCCATTGATGCGGTTGGGCCTGTTGAGGCCCGATAGATGCAAATGGGCCTAATGTTTTCGGCTCAATTATTTTGGCCCACTACAAGTCCAATTCAAGATTAAATAGTTTGTCTAAATGAGGATTTACAGAAAAAAGATAAAAGATTATTTCACGTCCACCACTAAATAATCATTAGGTGTAGGAAGTGAGATAAATATAAGTAAATTCTAGATAGTAAAATGCAAGAAATGTCAGTTACATTTGATTGGTTTGGTTATGTTAGGCTGCCAGTTCGATTGGACCATTTTTTTAAAACCCAATAACTAATCTATGAAGCAAACATTCCCATCTAAGAATCTTAAATTATGGACGAAAACTTTGAGAAATAAAAGTTCAAAGGCATTGTTCCCCTGCATTGATGTCAACAGCTCACAATGAATGTCTGGTATCTACAAACCAATAAGTTTCATTAAGGAATCATTCAAATGGAAGATTATGAACCCAAAAAACAAAAAATGAAACGCAGATTGCAAAGGATTCGGTCAAATAGCTTACATTCGCTATTTGCTATTTACAACTTTCTTCAAGAGATCATTCCAATCTTAAGATCATGGACAGGAAAATTTAAAAGAAAAACAATAAGAAATGGAATTGAAGTCCACGCTGCTGTAGATACGTATAAAATTTTCAACATCCGTTGCCAGTTGCTACGTACTGATTAAGAGAGCAAAACCATGATCTTTTGCTCTCACCATCAGACGTTGAACCTCTGAACCCAGATCTCGAACACCTACTTCTACGAACCAAACAAGGACTCGTGTCAGAAGCTCCCATACAAAGACTCGGGCTGAGTTTCACCGGAGCAAAACTCTGGCAACTCAGGGACCGGAAAGAAGACCCGAGCGGCGAAATCCAAGTGCAGTGGAAATCGGGTTTGCAAAACGGGGTTTCAATTGAATTCCTTTCCGCACCCTCGGTTGAGCACGTGCAAAATGTTAGGGACAAACTTGTTCTTGCGCCATTCTCCTTGTATAGTGTGCCGGTGCCTAGGAGCTTGACGAATGACACGATTCCATGGAGGCAGAGAGGGCACGGGATTGAGCCTGGTGGGCCGTGGGCTCAAGTTGAGGAGCTGTTAGTTGAGCAAAGGTATAGGGACAACTTGTGCAGAACTCGTGATCGCAACCTGAAAAGCAAGGCATCTTTTGTTGTTACATGGTTCATATATTTACAACTTCATCTGACACTAACCTTTTGTTTCCAAACTATTTTTGTTTTCTACTTGCACGAAAGTAACTTCAATGCATAGAAAACCAATCTTTTGGCACAAGGATATGGACAACGTTAACATAGGTCCAAAGTAAGCGTATTTTGAAGAAAAAAAACATTGATACTGTCAGATGTCAGAATTTAGATTGCATTTAACTCCTTGATCTTTGCTCTCCATAACAAGGATATGGACAACGTTACCATTGTTTTTCTCACGACTTAGAAGCACTGATTGCAAGTTTAAGGGAAATGTACCTTCTACAGCAACTGTGCATTTTCTTTCCAAACAAACAACACAAGGGTCTAGGCATGCAGGAGTGTTATCATTGTTCCTCCATCCGCATTCTCTGTAAATGACAAAGGAGAAGATTGTTACAGAACTAGTAGGTTCCAACACCCAACTTGGCAAACTATTCTCTGAAGAAGAGTAATTCTGGAAAGTAACGAATGCATAAGCTAAAGCCACATTGGTTTGATTTCTGTGACAACCTTGATAAGCATAATAGATGTTTTAGAAGTTGTGTATGTATGAGTTTATGACTCTAAGAAGAAGACTTGAAAAGCATTGGATATAACATGTAAAGGGAAAACTGAAGTTACTATTTGACAAAGTAACAGCGGGATAAGTTCATGCATGTTCGTTGGATGAATGCCATCCATCCACTGAATTACCACAATGAAGCATTTCTTTTGTTCTGAAAAATCTAAGCTTTTTAAAAGAATAACTATTCCTCCAGCCTAAGGGCTTTGTCCGACATTTTTCGGCACATATATGAACGACACAATCCAGCAGAGCTCTTACATAGTAATAATTATTTCTTTAAGAACATAGTGTCTGGGCTAGCTTATCTGCATCTCTCGACTAATCCCGGGGACCAATCCAACCATCCACTAGTGGGAGCCCCGATTTACTGTAGTTAGATTTAGTTCAAGAATCAGTACAGCAGCAAGGAATCAATCTTCAGTCCTTAACAGAAGTCCACAAATGTCATCCCTGTCTACTATGTGCTATGGCAAATAATTGCCAGTCAGATGACTCATTCTTAAAAAGGGCCAGTCTTTCAATATGTTCAACATTCTTTTCAACACCACCGGATGGATAACACAATTTTGCAAGCAAATTGCATTTCTTCTCAACCATTAGTCCATTACCCTGTTTTCCATTTCACAATAAAACATACTAAAATATCTTCCATAAAATCCATTTGCTACAATCCTTAAGATAACAGGATCCAGGGATTTAACAAAACGCAAACAGTAGGTGCAAGAAAGCGCTAAAAACACTTCAAACAAAACTCATGCAGATCAAACAATCCCGAGTCTTCAAAAGCAAATGATAAAATTGATTATTTGTGAAGGAAAGAACATCTTGAAGTCTTGAAGTTTATTTCTGACTGTAATGGTATAACTTTGCTCACCTAGCAATTTTGACAATGCTCATAAGCGGAAGACATAAAAATGGTGAAGGAAGAAGTTGAGGCTGCTCTTCTAGCTTGGTGCTAAGAATTTCCTCGAGGCCATCTCTATGCCATGAGTGAGTGACCATCAAGGGAGTCCATCTTTAAGAAAACAAATGAACATTGGAATAGGATATGTAAATAGCTTAAACCATTAGTGGGGAACAAACAGGAAGATGCTTCAACATACTTGTGATATAGAAGGCAAAATGGAGATTTCTACCCCACAAACACCAAAGATGCAGCATACTAAACAGGAGAAATCGAAAATAGAATTTTGACTGAGTAGATAATTGTCCATTTATCATACATGAGGACTTAGCAGTTGAAGGACAAGACATGCATGGAAGTTAAGCAGTCTACTTGTACATTTGTTGGTTGCAACACACACAACTTGCACAAGCATACCTTCATATGAAATACATGACACATCTCCGTGGCAATTCTACATTCCAGGATATTGAGCGCGGAAACACAAATTTAGGACAAACAATTTTTGTTCAATTTCTTCGGCTACTACTCTCAGATGCAAAATCATCTGAGCACATTTAATGTTTTAACATACCAGTATTCTATTGAACCCTGCTAGTCCATCTAAGCATGATGGAAATGACGGCTAACAAACGATTTAGACACAACAACTTTCTAAACAAGTACCTTAATCAAAGAAAGAAGAAAAAGAAATCAGAAATGTTTAATCAAATTATATATTATGCCTTTGTAACAAATTATCGACAATGAGAAATAAACAAGATCTAGAACCAAAAAATAAAAAATAAAAATCAATAGGGATCACAAAAACACTGTAAAAAGTCCAAGTAAATGCTCAAAGTGCATACCCATTTGCATTTTCCGTACTCAGACTGGAACCCTTGGCAACCAAAATCTGAAATGCAAAAATCCCACTTCGGGAAATACTTCAAAAAGAGAGATAAAACTCCAACCTGTAAAATGAAGCTTACTTGACAACATTGTGCATTTCCACCCATGCAGCATAATAAAGGGCTGTGCTCCCAGCACCTGCTAAGTGACAAAAACTTAATTTCATGTGATAATTAATGTAAGAGAAAGCTCACCAAACTGTAAAGCAGGCAGGTTAGATTTACTTCTTAGGACTTCCCATCTTCTCCTAAAGCATTTTAACTCACTAATCAGATGTCCCAGGATTATAGGCAGGTTAAGATTTACTTCTAGGAGTCCCCATCTTCTCTTAAAGCATTTGAACTCTCTAACCACGTGTTTAAACCTCCCTCCCTCCCTCTCTCAATCCTATTTGCCTTTGGGGTATTATGTCTTTTTTTATTTTAGCATTACTTTTCAAGGTAGGGTTGTGATTCTATTGGCTGTTTTTGGTTAGATAGTTTAGTTTAGCTTTGATGATGTCATCAGGTGTAATGAGTGGAAAGAGATAGAGAGAGAAATGAGGGAAATGATGATGTTATCAAAACTAAAACTAAAACTAAACTGGGAAACGAACAGGGCCATTCTTTTTTCTTTTTTTGAAGTTCATGGGTACTCTCCATAGCCCAAAGGCACCCTGTAGCTCTTCGTAATTACAACCCCAAAACCCAAAGGTATTGCACACGTAAACCAAAAAAAAGAAAAAAAGAATGTATCTCCAGACATTGCAGCCACAAATTTTTTTTAAAAAAATAATCAACCCAAAAGGTTGTCTTTCACTCTTTCTCCTCCACAAAGCAATTCCATTTGGATTACTCGTATCTACTTGTATACCCAAGATTAACCTGCAGATTACCAATGTGAAGACGAGACACATACTACTTCCACATCAAAACAAAGTTGTTTCACTAAGATAGTAGCAGATAAGAAATAAACTTCACACTTGTAGAGAATTGGAATCCGAGAAGCCAGGACAGGCAACACCAAAACAGTACTAAATAATCAAACAGAGATGATTAAATGTTAGATCATGAGGTATGTATAACTACAAAGTAATCAAGGAAGTGGTTTATCTACTACTACTTTAAAAAGAGCGAAGAGGGGAGAGTGTTTCCCACACTTTTTATTCCTAAAATGCCCTTCCTTAATTTTGAAGTTACAATGGTTTGTCTAGGGACACATCTTTCAGAAATAACATCTCTCTTAAAGTAAATGGAATATTGGACACATAGAATCACCGTAACAGAATTTATTGTCCGCAAACCATCATGTCCCTACAAGAAGTTCGAAACTGTGCAAAGACATTTCTCTCTAATTATTTGACATTTTGTTCACTTCCTTCTAGAACTTCTCCACTTTCCATTTTTTATTTATTTTTATTCGGTTCATTATTCCATTCCATTCTATTACTCTTTTCAATTCAAGTTGTTCATTTAATATCCCTTTAGGTTACCTTAATGGGTCCTCAAATTCCATGGCATCCAACCAATGATTGCTTGCCATTTGTTTTGGTTCTGCTCAGAAAGAATCCATACTAACCTTTTCAAAGTTGATCCATTTGGAAAATTAATTTGCCTATTGAATATTAGTTTGGTAACCCAATTTTCCCTTTCCTTTTGTTATTAATTTACTGGTTATAACTTTTCGTACATCATTTTTAATGATTATTTCATACATTATTTATTTTGTACATCATTGTTTTTTTTTTTTAAAACTTGATGTTCAGGCCAACTTGTTGGAAAAATATGGTTTGCGTAACCGTATATTTGAGAGTGAATTGGAAATTGTCTCCAATAAAAGCCATTGAAGCGGAAGCAATTTATTTATACAAGTATATATATTTTTGAGTGGCTAGAAATGTATGGTTACCGTGCACACAGCCGCATTGAACCAGGTCGGAAGACGTGGTAGTAGATTCACAAGGTTGATTTTTTTATAACACTTTGAATATTGGGAATCAGTTGCAACTCTTGCGATTAGTTGCAAACATTAGTGCAGCAACGTTGTTGCTTGGAAGTGAATAGGTGCCCTTTCGGGCGGCACCAAATGGGTTTCTTTGGCTGGCACCACTTCAGAGAGTGGTGTCCATTTGGTCGGCACCAGTTCAAAATACTCTTTGCCTATTTAAGCAATTACTCCACATGCAATTCGAACTTGTCGAGATACACTTCAAAAATCTGCCTTTCTACTGCATTGTACTCCTCATATCATTTTGCATTTTGTTATTTTAGAAAATGAGTTCAATCGTCAAGTTTGGTTCGACAAACTTGTAGATTGTAGTGATGATTCTACAAGGCGAGATCGTTGTATCTTGCTAAACTCATAGCACCATAGCGAGGGCGAAATTCGACTTAAGAATATTGTGTCAAACACAGGCCTTGATCAATTTCTTCTTAATGGTTTGTTTCAAGTTTCAGATTTGTTCTTCTGGTTTCAAAAACTTCATTAACACGGATTCTGCAACATGTGAGTTTAATTTTAATTTTCGTTTGATTATTTTGTCCGTAGTTCTATACATATGGCCTATCACAACTTGCGGTTGCTTCTACTCGGGTCCTTGAAGTTAATGACCAGACAAAACTTCAAGTGGCCTCAAGATTTGAAATGATTGACCTCCTTTAAGATTTGAAATGTTTGGCCTCCAAGAGATTCGAACATGCAACTTCATGGAAGACAAGCACTTACTGCTCTCCCATGCTAACTTGCCAAACGCATTGGTTCAAATGCAAATGCACACTCACATTAAATAACCCTTTTTTTTTTTATCAAAGTTTCACATAAATTTTCCATACGAGATATACTCAATATGCCAATTGATAATTTCACGTGCATCGCACGTGCTATATTACTAGTATATATAATTTCATTAACAGAGAGGAAATAAAAAGAAGGAAGCTTTTCATTGTAAAGAGTAAAGACTATCACAGACAATGTGCCGTAAGCTAAATTACTTCAAGACGTTAACAAATTACCAAAACTGACAATACATTTGTTACAGCTATAGCAGATTATATAACTAAAGATAAACGACTTAATGGAGGTTATTTACCAATTAAATCAATCGTGGTTCCATCTTCCACCGTGACATCAGAAGCAGAAGCTCCTAAGTCTAGCAGTAATTGCACAGTTTCCACATGCCCATTCAACGCAGCCATATGAAGGGCAGTGATGCCTCCATCAGCTGGTCTATTTATTATCTCATGGAGTGCACTGTTGCAAACAATGATGGAAAGGACAAAATCGATTAGAGCTAATAGAAACTGAAAAAAGACAAGAAAAAAAATTACAAGCAGACTTTGATATGACGTTTGTTTGCAACAAAGAAAAACGATTAGATCCGTGCTACACAATATTTATTTCCTCATTGCCCCAACAAAGAAACTGAGAAAGGACAAGAAAAAGAATTACAAGCAGGCTTTGATAGGACGTTACCTTTCATCAAATTCTGAGACGGAACTTTCATTTTCTGATTCCCTCAAGATATTCCAAGCATTAGGAATGCTAGGAATATTATCTGTAAGGAGAAGCCGAATGCATCAAGAATGTCCATTCAAAGCAGCCAAGTGAAGTGCAGTACCTCCATTGATATAATCCGCTCTGTGGATCTAATATTCAATATCCAATATTGTGATAATCTCATGGGAAAAATAGTTAAACCATTGATCGTAAATCAAGTAGAAAAGAAACAGGCTTAGAACACTTCATACATTGGCTTTGAAGAGAATCAGAGTCTGAACAACCTCCCAGTGACCGTATTGACAAGCTTGCACCAAAGCAGTCTGTTTATGGGAATGAAGATCACCGTGCTTAAATTCCTTCATACTTTGTTTTTCTCTTTCACTTAAACATTAGAGCTAGTTCTAAACCAAATTGTTAATGTTTGGTTATTTAAAGTATTATGACAGTTAAATGGCAGGAGTAATAGATGAGAAAGAACCACAATCTCCATTTAATGAACCAACAGTAATCATACCTGCCCGCGATAATTCCTGAGATTAATATCAACCCCTGATTCAAGCAACAGCGAGACAATCTGGGGGCAAAAGGAGCAATGAGAAACCATTGTCATCATTACTTTATCAAAGTATGATGAACTGAAGTGCACTTAAGCTTGGTTTGGATAAGTTTGATGCATCATCCTCAATTCACTAGAGGACTGAGATTTGAAATGAAGGCATCTGGGTTCAACACTTCAACTATATAAAAGTTAAGAAAGTTAACAATTGGAGGTAGATTGATATTTAGGAAATGGAGGACAGAACAACAATAAGACATACTCGGTTGAATTCATGTACAAGTAGCAACATTTATGTAAGGATTCCAAATAACTGCAGTTACAGAAGTTATTCCTAATCCTTCAACCCAAAGCTCAAAAATTCATTGAAATGTCAACCTAATCGACAAATCTATACTCTTTATAAAAGTGTGAAAATTTGTCACGAATTCATTGAAATGTCAACTGTGAGAAATAACAGTGGCAGGCCTGACTCCACTTTTGTTCTGCAACACAACACGATGGTCTGGATCCGGGATATCCTTTACCAACCAAGTGCATCGTTTGGCATTTGAGATTCACTTTCATTTATCCCACGCACCTCTTCATCTCTTTCGCGGACTCTCTCTCTTGCACAGCCCACCGCCACTTCTCTTCCTCTCCTCTGACGCTGACTCTGCAACCCCCGACTACCCTCTACAACTCACCCTTCAACTCCGACTCCGTTTGTAAAAAAAAGTGAATGAGAGAAGCAACCCAAGCAAGGTAGATTCCTAATTGATTGTCGTCAATCTTCAAGGAGATCATCCCAAACAGGTAGTTTGTTTTTCCTTCTTCACCTTTCTGAATTGCAATTACTCTTACACATGCAAACCATTAAACCAAAGCATCTTGGAATTATTCAGTAGTTTTGTCGGTCGCACCCACTAATTTGTTGGTAAAGTCAAACAATTATGGGAATAGGAGTGTGTTCAATTTGCAGCCCTTATCGGCAAGCATTTTTCGTGAAAACCACCTCGAGGTAATTCATAATCTCTCCCTTACATCTCTCTTAAACCATAAATTATCGGAGGCAATTATAAGTTTAGTTGTCCCAACCCGATTTGGACATGTCTCCTGTACATACTTGGGCTAAGAAGAGTGATTATAGTTCATGGCTTTGCCTATCACTTGTGTTTGATAACTGAAATCAAGTATTCTGTCGTTTGTCATAGAGTAGTTGAAAGATGCTTGGTAGTTGTTTGATAAAATGCCCACAAGAAAACCAACATGATGAACCGTTATGCAATAAATTCCTTGATAGTTTTATGAATGCCATCTGTTTCCTATATAATGGGAAAAAGGATAGAAAAAGACACAAGAGTTACCTATAAATGATTGAATGGTGCATTAAGAACTATTTCTCTTTGTTCGTATTTTTGCAATCCCCCATCTTTATATTCTCTTTGTTTGTATTTTTGCAGTCCCCCATCTTTATCTTCAGAAAAAAAAAAAAAAAAAACTCTCTTTTGCAACCCACAATATTCTACGTTTGAAACTTTTTCCTCTACCTGCAATATTGGCTACGTGCAAGTGGTATACAATATCATGTAAAAACATATTTCTTTCTAGAATTGTCATGAATTCTACTACCAAAGTATCAAATTTACTAATTCCCTTCTACTATTTTGTTGTTTACTCTTTATTAGTGGTTTCACTCGTACGATGTAAGTAGAGATACGTCTTTGAATCCAAACTCTGAACGGTCAGCAGGGTTCCCCACACGCTCGCCCCAAAATGTGTCAACCATCTCTATGATGACGTCGAACGTATTAGTAAAAAAACGGCACAATTAAAACAGTTGGGATGTTGCGAAAATTTATTATTGGCTACAAGTGATTCGTTTTCATGTCATCTTAATATTTTCTTTGTTCTACGTGGCCGCGTGGGATGGTGTCTGACTCCTGGAAGTAAATTTTTTGTTTGCGTTTTCATTGATCCATGCTTTGGTTGAACTTGAAGGGGGTGCCACAGTGGCACTGTATTCATAATAGCGAAAAGATTTATAGCCTCTGAGTTGCCTAGGGAATAAACCAAGGGCATTCGGATTGGGGGCTGACGATTTATAGCCTCTGAGTTTCTTAGACGGTAAACTAAGGGCATTGGGATTGGGGCCTGTGGATCTCAAGAAACTAAAACAGCATGTAGAAGCCAATACGTTACGTACACAAAAAAATTTCAAGTGTGTAAGCCCGCCTGGCTGGTACAAGAATGAATCAACGGGATAACTTATGTGCTTCCTGGCTTGCTAGCATTGCTGGCTGATAAATGAAGGTAATTGAAGAAGTTAGGGTAATGTCATATCGGGAAAAAAGGTGTTTTTACAGCAGGTGCCATAAGGCCTAAAGACCATAAGGGAGAGGAGATTTCCCTTTTTGTTTGAGCACACAATAGCTGCAAAATCATCAACTCCCTTTGAGATGCAGAGCTGGATTAGACCATTATGGAGAAGTAGGAGAAAGCGGATCGGATGACAGTTCTTCGGCCTCAACTTATGTCAGCGAAGCGCTTGATGGATGTGGGTTCCCTGGTCCTTGGCACCCAAATTTCTCTGTTTAACTTCGTCCGCAATGGGTGGGAGAGAGAAGATGGCATATGAACATCAAGTGGAGCAAGGTGGCATACTCTCCAAACCAATCAACCATATAGAAGAACAATTTGAACCAGTAACAACAACCAAACATCGGTGAGGGCTGGTCAAACAAGGAGCACAAAAGATCCTTAACTCTTGCTGTCGTTACAAGCCTAAGAGCGGAAGGTGGGATAGTACTTAATTGAGAGTTCTCAAGAATCAACTTTGGGGTTGGTCTATCTATTTGTTTATGTGTGAGTTTGTTAAGGGAAAAAACAAAGAGAACGAACTCTTAAGTCATGGGTTTAATGTTGCTTTTCCCTTACTTTACAAGCTAGAGATTGATCGCACTAAATTTAACCCTTTGTACGTGGTGGACCATTATTCTTCAACAGGAGTAGTTCCTCATACTTCTTATTTATGAAATTTCGGCAATCGGCTACTATTAACCCAGCATGCAATTCCTTTGAGCATAAATGGTTCTTTAAATGATCTCAATTGACTAGATGTTTGTTAGGCAAAACGGCTCATGAAAATCAGAGCAATCGGCAGCATTTAATCTCTCTTCTTTTAAATGTCTTTCAAACGAGACCAAGATCAAGAAAAAGGGAAATTATTCTTTGAATCGAGGTGTAGACACGGTACTCATGTATAGGCCAAAGCACTGAACCGTAACCCATGTTTGTACCGTCCAGCGTTTTCGGTGGTGGATGGCTTTTCTTTATTTAGTTTCCCTCAATTTTTCTATGAGATAGGGTTCGTGGTTGCCATATACTTGTTTTTCAGTGTCTCCATTCATAGCATTTACTAAAGGCAATATTCTTGACTTGTAAAAGATTCTAATTAAATTAATGTTCCTGGTCATGCTCTATATCAAATCTCTCATTGGTGCTACTACGTGGTATCCACTATCTCAAGATTTCAAAATTATATAAACCAGTTTCTTTTGATTACTTTTGTTGGTTAGACTCAACGTATATGCAGGGGTGTGGGGTGCTCAACATGCAGTAACATGTTGCTACTTGGCTGTGGAACAGTGGAGATTCAGTTTGTGGCAAGATGTGCTCAATATCGTGTTTAGGAGACTTTTGGAATAGGCTGGAGAAGAACTTTTGCGTGCTGATTTCACTTAGTCTACCAATTTTGCGGTTTTGGCCTGAGCAACATGGAAGCATAGAAGATTGCATTGCACAAACTAAAAGAGAAGTAAACCTGGTGAAGTAGTAGAATATGTTTTCCTATTTCTCGAGTTCATGCTACTTGAAAGGAGTCATGCGCTGGCCCGACACTGTTGCGAAATGGTATTCTCCTCTTGGTGAGGTTCACGAATTTAATGTTGATGGCACAGCCTAGATCCCAAATTTATATGTTGTTATCAGATATAAGAGAAAGTGTATTGGGTGTTAACCAACCCCAACACAAGTCAATATTATTTATATTAGTGTGTACCACATTACATGACTAAGATAGGCGATGTGGGACAAACATCAACTACTAAGATAAGCTTATATTCTAACATCAACTACTAAGATAAGCTTATATTCTAACACTCCCCCTCAAGCTGGAGAATAAATATCAAAAAGTCCCAGCTTGTCACAAAGTAACTCCAATCGTGGCTTGAACAACGGCTTAGTAAATATATCAGCTAACTGGGCACCGGTAGACACAAATGGAGTAGCAATCACACCACCATTCAACTTCTCTCGTACCAGATGACAATCCACCTCAATGTGTTTAGTCCTCTCATGAAACACCGGATTGGATGCTATGTGAATTGCAGCTTGATTATCACAATAAAGATTCACAGGCACTTGCATAGGGAATCCTATCTCTTCAAGAAAAGAACGTATCCACACAACCTCACATGTCGTGTGAGCCATAGCCCTGTACTCTGCCTCTGCACTAGACCGCGCAACTACCGTCTGCTTCTTACTTTTCCAATTAACAAGATTCCCACCAAGAAAGATACAATATCCTGTAGTAGACCTCCTGTCAGATGGTGCCCCCGCCCAGTCAGAGTCAGTGAACGCCTCAACACGCAAGTGTCCGTTAGCTCGATATAGCAGACCGCGTCCTGGATGGGCTTTGAGGTACTTAACAATTCTTAGAACAGCTTCCCAGTGTGGAGAGCGAGGAGCTGACATAAACTGACTAACCAAACTAACCGCAAATGAGATATCTGGACGAGTAACAGTAAGATAATTCAGCTTCCCAACCAAGCGACGATACTGATCCGGACTAGAAAGCAACTCCCCCTTATCAGCACACAGTTTGGCATTAGGATCCATAGGAGTCTCAACTGGCTTTGACCCCAGTAAGCCAGTCTCATTTAGAATATCCAGCACATATTTCCTTTGCGATAGATTAATACCATCCTTAGACCGCGCCACTTCGATACCCAAGAAATATCTCAATTTGCCCAAGTCTTTAGTATGAAACTGACGGTGTAGAAACAGTTTCAAGTCATCAATGCCCTTTTGATTGTCACCTGTAATAATAATATCGTCTACATAGACAATCAACAATATTTTCCCTTGATCAGATGTGAGAGAGAAGACAGAATGATCAGAATGACAACGCTTCATACCAAATTGCAACACAGCATCACTAAACTTGCCAAACCATGCCCTCGGGGACTGCTTAAGCCCATATAGAGCTTTCCGAAGACGACACACCTGATTACTCCCCCCTTGAGCAACAAACCCGGGTGGTTGCTCCATATATACTTCCTCTTGGAGATCCCCATGGAGGAAGGCATTTTTGACATCCAGTTGAAATAACGGCCAGCCAAGATTTGCAGCCAGAGAAATAAGAATCCGAACAGAACCAAGTTTGGCAACAGGAGAGAAGGTCTCCGAATAGTCAACCCCATAAGTCTGAGTATAGCCTTTAGCAACAAGGCGAGCTTTATAGCGCTCAACAGTGCCATCAGGAAGATACTTGACAGTAAATACCCAACGACAACCAACAGTAGTCTTACCAGCAGGAAGAGAAACCAACTCCCAAGTCCCATTATGATGAAGAGCAGACATCTCATCTTCCATAGCTGTCCGCCACTCAGACACAGAGAAGGCCTCCTGAACAGTGTTAGGAACAAAAACAGAGGAGACCGAAGTGGTAAAAGCACGAAAGGACGGGGACAAATGATGATAGGAAACAAAATGAGCAATAGGATGGACAGTGCAGGACCGAATACCTTTACGATGGGCAATAGGACGATCAAGGCCGTCAGGATCGCGCAATGGAGAGAAAGATGAAGCAGTGGGCGAAGGTGGGGCGGCGGGCAGAGATGGCTCGGACGAAGGTGGAACCTGCGTAGGTGGCACTGGTGGATTTTTAGAACGGCGATGATATACCTGCAAAGACGGTGATGGGGGGACAGTACTTGGGGAAACAGTACCAGACGGGACACGTATAGGACACACAGACTCATATGCAAGCAAATCATTGGGAGGGACAGACTCTGAATAAAAAGGAAGTGACTCATTAAAGGTAACATCAGCACACACAAAATGACGACGTAAAGACGGAGAGTAACACTTATAGCCTTTTTGAGTGCGAGAGTAGCCAAGAAAAATGCACTTAATAGAGCGAGGGTCAAGTTTACTCTGGTCAGGATCCAGATTATGGACATAACACGTGCACCCAAAAACCCGAGGGGGTAATGGGTGGAGTGAATGACCAGGAAACAAGACCGTATGAGGTATCGCACCTCCAAGGACAGTAGAGGGCATACGGTTAATCAGATGACAAGCAGCAAGAACCGCATCAGTCCAGTATGACTTAGGAACCTGCATTTGAAATAACAATGCACGCATAACCTCTGATAAATGTCGAATCTTACGTTCGGCAACTCCATTTTGTTGTGGAGTCCGAGCGCACGATGACTGATGGATTATACCATGAGCATCAAAAAACTGAGATAATGTGTTATGAAAATATTCGCGTGCATTATCAGAACGAAATATACGAATGCAAGTATTAAACTGATTTTTTATTTCCATATAGAATGAGTGAAAAACAGTCTTCAACTCTGATCTCGCTTTCATAAGATAAAGATATGTAATACGAGAGAAATCATCAACAAAAATAACATAGTACTGAAAACCAAAAACATTAGGCACATGAATAGGCCCCCAAATGTCTGAATGAACTAACTCAAAAGGACTCGACGCACGACGCTCAACTCTAGGATAAAAAGGTACTCTACGGTGTTTACTAAACTCACAGACTTCACATGACAACTCTTTAAGAGAACCACAGGAAGGCACTAGACGCTTCAAAGTCTGAAGTGAGGGATGTCCAAGCCGACAATGTTGCTGATAGGAGGACTCTGTGGACTGAAGAGCAACAGATTTAGCAGGATTATTGGTCAGGTAGTACAGCCCACCACGCTCAACACCGCTTCCAATCGTCCTCCCCGTCTTGAGATCCTGAAATACACAACCATGAGAAGAAAATGTGATGGAACAGTTTAAAGATTTTGTAAGTTGACTGACAGACATGAGATTAAAAGGTAAACGAGGTACATGTAACACTGAGTGCAAAGTGAGAGATGAAGAGACTAGGAAAGAACCTAATCCAGTAACCTCAGTAGTAGAACCATCTGCTAAGGTAACATGAGACTTTTGACCAATAGATTGACAATTAGACAAGATAGCAGAGGTACCAGTCATATGATTAGTAGCACCAGAATCAATAACCCAAGGAGAAGAAGAAGAGGCAACACAAGCAACAGAGGAACCTGTCTGAGCGAACGTAGCTGTGGAAGAAGCTGCAGCAGCAGAAGGCTGAAGGGACATGAGACGCTGGTACTCCTCTGCTGAAATAGTCACACTGCTATCGGTGGAAGGAATAAACTGCCCAGTATCCTCAGAATGAGCAACCTGATGAGCCTGGGGAAAACCATGAAGATCATAACAATAATCCACTGTATGATTTGTACCCTGACAATGAGTACAAAATCTGGTACCACGGCCACGACCAGAACCACTGCGACCAGAACTACCGCCCCCTGACGTGCGACCATAAATATTTCCACCTCGACCAACACCCCGACCACGGGAACTAGAATCACCACGACTACGAGAATTATTACCAGATTCATAGCCACCAAAACCTCGACTACCAGAATCACGACCACGACTGCCAAACCCAGAATCACGGCCGCGACCACGGCCACTCAATCCAAAACCACTAGAACCCACTGAAGCTAAAGCAGAATGATCAGATGGTGACTGAGAGATAGAACCAACATCTGAGACAGAAGCCTGACGAAGACGACTAAACACCTCATCAAGAGATGGCAACTCCCGCTCTCCCAATATCTGAGACCGAACTGGATCATAAAATGATGGTAAACCATATAGGAATCGAGCAACCTCCAAACGCTCACGCTGACGGGCCATAACCTGAGGATCACTGGAGATAGGCTCATAAACCCGGAGTTCCTCACAAATACCACGAAATCTGGCATAGTAGTCCTCTAACGACCCGGTACTAAATGACAGAGAAAAGAACTGATGATGGAGATCATATGTACGACGAAGATTATCAACCCCTGAATACATCCTGGCAACCCGATCCCACACTTCCTTGGCACTATCAAGGTAAAACAGAGGGCCACTGATCTGAGGTTCCATACTATTCCACAACTCAACTCGAATACGACAATCCTCAGCTTCCCAGTCACTGTAGTCCTTAGCATCTTTGTTTGGAGGACTGTCTGTCAAATAACGAAATTTTCTCTCACCCATATAATAAACTTTGACAGCACGAGACCAAAGTGCATAATTGTTGCCATTCAAAAGAATGGAGGTAATGGAATCCTTCTCACGACGCCGAGAAGAGCTAGAAGAACTACCAATAATAATAGAACCAGAACTGGCAGCAGAAGCAGATTTCCCATCAGACATCTTGCCAAATAAGGGAGTGATAAATAACCACCAATAGAATAAGGAAAACCAACTAATCAACCAAACCAACCAACAAACTTATCAATTGTGTCTGCTGTCCACCATACAAACTCAACACCAACCAACAACCAGCAATCAATCACTGAGCAAAACAAGTCCCAAATAACAGACAATAATAATCAAGAGACTGACCAACAGATAGTATCCCAACATGAGCACAGAACATAGAATATCCAGGAGAAGATTTCGAGCACTGTAGAATGGATATCGAGGACTGTTCACATAGCAGACAACAAGAATCAACAGGAATCGACCAATCTGTGGGACTCCAATAGCAGCGGCATGAACTCAAGCAGGAACCGACCAATCTCAAGCAACAATCGACCAATTTCGAGGCTGATTGGACTCGAAGTCAACATGAACAGGTTCGAAATCCACTTTGGGGGACTCCAAATCAGCAGAACAGGTTCGAAATCAACATGAACAGGTTCGAATTTGGTTTACTTTGTGAGAGTAGGGTTCGTTTCTGGGTTTATAGGGTTCTGTAGGGTTCGAACACTACTGGGTAAAAGATTTTTGGGAATTTCGAAGGTCAGAGATAGGATTTCAGTACTCGATTTGGGGTTTTAAGGTCTCTACAGAGATCGAACAGAACTAGATTTAGGTTTATAGCACTCGATTGTAGGGTTTTGAGAGTTTTGCAGCATTCGGTTATGGGTTTAGGGATAGGTCGAATAGGGTTATGGGTTTAGGTTTAGGGTTTTGAGAGTTTTGCAGAAACGTGGTTGAGGAAGATGACGAGGTGACGTCAGTAAGGGTATAAGGTGTCGAAGAAGTTAGGTTAGGGTTAAGATTAAGTGAGGTCAGTGTGTGGGTCAAGGTTGGGTTAGGGATTGGAGTAAGGGAGGCTTTGATACCATGTTATCAGATATAAGAGAAAGTGTATTGGGTGTTAACCAACCCCAACACAAGTCAATATTATTTATATTAGTGTGTACCACATTACATGACTAAGATAGGCGATGTGGGACAAACATCAACTACTAAGATAAGCTTATATTCTAACATCAACTACTAAGATAAGCTTATATTCTAACATGCTGGTATTTGATTTTTTCTTAAAGTCGTACGATATACATTAGCGTGGTTTAGTGGTGTAGTTAGTTAGTGGGTTAAACAACCAAAAGGGGTTCGATGTCTCTCCATGGACTCAAATCCCAAACCTCCCTCTTCACAGGCAAGAGGTATAGATGCTTGTGCTCCAAAGTTGGTGTTTTTACGTTTATTAGAAGTTGTGGAATGGCATTGTGTTGAGGGCTAAATTAGAAGATTTGAGTCCGGGTGCATTATATTGGAAAATGATTCGAAGAACACAATTATTGGGGTCGCCAGCATAGAAGAGAACCTTTCAAGTTAGTATGTAATCATTGTTTTAGATTAGCCATGCAAGATGGAAGCTATTAGCTTATCACCAGCAGTCTGTGTTACTCGGACTCGGGTGCGGGTATCGGGTGCGGGTACGAATCTAGGTGTCGGACACGTGAAGTCAAAAAATAGAGGATACGCAGATACGAATCCTAATTTGGACACGGGTGCGGGGATACGGCATATAATATTTTTTTTGTAATATTTTTTTTATATTTTACATTTAATATGTCAAATAATAAATATTTTTTACATTAAAAAAATGGAACATTTTTTACAGCTGTAGTTTATTTTATTTTTGGTACATCGGAAAAGACAGCTGTAGTTATTGTAGTGTTGTTACTGCTGTATAGCTGTACTTCAGAAGTTGTGTCCTGCTGTCTCGAAGAATGGAACACTTAGGCCTTGTTTGGTGGCACTTTTATTTTCTGTTTTCTATTTTTGTTTTCAAAATTTTCAAAATTTAGGAAGAAAGTATGTTTGGTTCACTACTTTTACTTTCAATTTGCACTTTCTACTTCCAGTATTTCTAAAATTAGAGGAAGTAGGAATTCCTCACTTTCACTTCTTGATTTGTTTCCAAAACCGGCTGCCAAAAAAGCACTGTAGCGCGCGCTACAGTGCACAGCTCCTTACACAGCTTCCGCCCGAGATCGAGACTTGGTGAGAGTGTTTTTGAGAGATTTTTTTTACCATCTCAAAAGAAACGGTCACTGACACGCGAATATATTCGCCTGCCTGATAGAGCGCTGTTTTGGTGCATTGAAGGCACGATTTCCTATTTTGAAACAAATGCCAAAGGGGTTCAATGTTAAGACCCAAAAATATTTGCCAACTGCTTGCTGCACGGTCCATAATTTTATAAGGATGCATGACAAAGACGATGCGGTGTTCAAGTTTTATAGCAAACCGGACTTGATTGTCGAGAGTGAGCAACGTGAAAGGAGCACCGTGCAGCAAATTAATGTCACCCCTAGTCAATTGCGAGAGATGAGTAGACTTCGTAACTCTATTGCCCGCCAAATCGTTAATAGCCAAAGGCAATAAAGTGTATTTCGTTGTTGGTCATGTATTGCTATCCACACCCCGATTATGTAATTTTGTATGGATTGTTCATGAACTTGAAAGTCCATTTTAGGTTCCAAGACTATTAAACCCCTGGTACGTAAATCGTAAGACAAAATTCATGCCATTCATGTTTTTTTTTTTTTTTGTTCTTTTCTTTTTTGGTTCCCTTTAGCAATCAAAGGCTTATTTTATTGATAACAATCATGTTTTCAAATTTTTTTTTTTTTTTGGAAATAGTTTCACACAAACATGTTTTCTGTTTTCACTTCCATTTTAGGAAAAACAGAAATTGGTGTTCAGAAAACAGAAAACAGAAAACTGGAAGTGTTACCAAACATGGCCTTAGTGATGCATTTTGACAATTGCTCTTCTTCTTCTTCGCTGAACGCCTGAACCACCCTCAAAAATAGCCGTATCCGGATTTCTGTGGCCGGATCCCGTACGAATCCCGCACCCATACCCGTGTCATGTCGACACGGGTACAACAACAACAACAATAACATAACCCATTAAGTCCCCAATAATTGGGGGTATGGGTGGGGGATGGATAGGAAACAGACCTAACCTTTGGCAATAAATGCACAAAGTGGCTGCTCCCAGAATACCACTGAAACAGATGGATTGGAGACAGACCTAACCTTTGGCACTGAATGCACAAAGTGGCTGCTCACAGAATACCATTGAAACAGTGGTCCCCCTATACCGTCGCGTTTGCTGCGGAATCATGCCCTCAAATCAAAGCCAAAAGGCATCAGAGAGGGCAGACCCAAGAATCATTTTGATTTATGTGCACATTAGCATGCTTCTTTCATTCAGCATCCAGAGCATTGGCGTTGCACAGCCAGCAGTTTAAAAAAAAGGCCTATCACCAAGAATCAACAGAAGAAGCTACCAAGGTCTTAATAAACATTTACTAGCTCTTTTTACATAATTTGATTAAGAGATTTTAGTATCTCATATGGACTTCTCTAAAAGAATCTATTTAGACATCTTAGTACCGAATAGGGGTGAAGAAAAATATCACGTGTTCTTTTACTAGTTCAAATAAAAGGCTATACTTCTTGAACGAGTGATTGCAAGTCCATACTATTTCGAATCCATACATCAAAATGCAACCTTTATCTAACACTCCAAAGTTCAAAGAAGTTCGAGATACCTCATGGTGGCCTTGAGCTGCAGAGTAATGGAGGGGCGAATTGCGAACTCTGAAAGTAGAATACCTAGCTAGACGGGGGTTGTATTCCAACAGAGCCTTGGCTTCTTGAAAATCCCCATCTCTTGCCGCTGAAACCAGCCGCTCGCCGGATGCCGAACATCCAAAGGAATTGCCCACTAAACTCAGAAATCTCATGTCCCCAGTATATGTACTTGTTACAACCCAGACGATTGGAGGAAGAAGTATCAAAGGAGAAATATATAGGCTTTCCTCTCCCTAACTAAACAAAGATTCTTAAGTTTTACAGAGGAAGCAATGCAATGACCCACAAAGATTCTCAAAGTTTCAAACAAACAGAAAAGAGACGATTCTGCTGATCACAGATCTCTAATTTTCTACCAAACTGTTCACCAACCCACAACAAAACCTTTCCTTCACCTCAGAAAACAATTTTTTTGAAGCCTTCAGAATCCAACTGTTCTCTGATAGGACACTGAGAAAATAATCATCTGAAAACCATAAACCCCTCTGAAGTTGTGGATATATAAATCAATACAAATGTGACTCTTTAGACGCTATTGGTTAAAGATCTCGATAAATAAAGAAGATCCAACAAACCATACAACAAACCAATCGATTATTCGCCCACCAAATTCCCGATTTTCAATCATAATACAACAATCACTTCTTCAAAATTGAAAAATCCCCAATACCCACTTCATAATTTTGCCCTCTTCCAAACTTTACCTTCAGAATTGAATTTTCCAACAATCGCAACCCACTTTACCAATACCAATAAATAAAACCACAAAATTCCCACTTCCTCCCAAGAAACACAAACTCTCCAGTACCCACATGCCAAGATTCAAGTCCACTTAGAAATTCCCATAACCTAAACCAAAAGAATCAAGTTTTCTGACCACCATCACCCAATTTTCCCGGAAAATCAAGAATACGCCATACCCACATCCAAAATCGCCTGAAAACTAAAAACTACAAGACCCTTCAACGCATTTTCTTAAGACATAAAAGTCTTGGACAATTACCTATAGATTTTCCGGGAAAAGTTCGAATCTCCAGCCTTCGGATCACATCATTGAAAATCCAAAGCCCAAATGTGCCCTCATATGGAATGATGAGCAGATGCCCACTTGCCCATGAACAGAAATGCTAATGCTGAAAAAAGGAATGAAAAGTTGGATGGACAGCGAGTTTTACGGGAACCTCAAACCAATAACAAGGACGGCAATAAAAGCGTCCGTATATATGATTGGTTGTTACTTTTTGTACTCCAGCTAGTCCAAATGGGTAGTTGGGTTGTTTCTTTCCCTCAGGGTGTTTGGCCGACCCTTTTTCACGATTTCACATTCCCCTTTTCAGATTTGGGTTTTGCTAGTTACCACCCTTAGGGTGTTCCAAAATGAGAATAATTAATAAGTACTTTCAATCACCTCTGAGCCGACTGAGACCTCTCCGTACGTACTGTTTCACTTTTGCCAATACTACTCCACTTCATTGCTGTTTGTGGGTTTTATTGGGTGATGTCCTTTTTCTTTCTGATATATGTACATCACACGTGTTAGCTTGGGCATTAACAATGTTGAATTTACCTTGGGCATTAACGATTTTTTAGGTGGAGGAAAATAATATGGGTACACCACATGTGCACTCTAAATGCATACCACCCTGAGATGACAAATGAGGAGAAGTCCAATGTGAGGCTCACCCAAAAAATGAGTCTCTCCTCATTTGTCACGTCAAGGTGGTATGCATTTGGGGTGCACTCGTGGTGTACCTATAGCATTGTTGCATTTGTTAGCATTTTGTGGTTTTTTGGCTTGTCTCGACAAGAGAAATCTAAAAAGTATAAAATTGTTAACCAAACTTAAAATTTTGTGAATAAGACGAAAAATAATCCAAAAAATTAATTTTTTTTTTGTATTTTTGCCAAACTTTCGTCTCGGAAAGAAAAATCGAGATGAAAAAAATCTTTAACCTTTATTCAAAGATGATAAATGCTAACGGGTGCAATATTGCATCGGTTACGGGCTTCAACAAGGACATTTAAGTGGGACACAACAAGTGTACTTTTTGTGGGACGCAACAAGTGTAACTAGTGCAACATTGCATTTATTACGGGCACAAAAAAAAATACACTTATTGGGTTCCAATTAAGTGAGACCCAATAAAGTGTACTTTTTTGTAGGACCCAACAAGTGTACCTTTCTGTACCCCCTTTAAAAAATTTGAGTTTCGATCATAATTTTTACTTTTTTATTCTTCTCGTTGAGCCAAGATAATAATTTTTTGAGTTCTTTGTACCAAATTAAAGATCCCGATTAATTTTTTATTGTGGTGTAAAAAAAAAATTCAGAAATTATGAAGAAAAAAGATTATGGAAATTTTCTTAAAAATTTTGTATTATTTTTAAGTTATTGTCATACGGACCATACAAAAATTTTAGAAGAGAGGCAGTACATAAACATTGTACACAGAGAAGGGCAAGAATTTGTGACAGCGTTTACAAAATTTTGACAAGTGGCATAAGAAGGAAATACGGATGAATTTCAAACTGAGAGAGTATTAAAGGGAAAAGAAAAAAAAAAAAACGAAAGAAGAGAGAGACCATAAAGCTGACCACCCTAAAGCTATTTTGTCAGTAACCTTAGGTATCGCCAACCAACGCGCCCAACGCGTGCGTCCGTTGCAATCCTGACCACCCTTAGGGTGGTTTCTAGCTTTTGCCTTCAGATTTTGGGTGTTTGGGAGACTAAGTCGTAAAATCCATTCTCCCAAAACAACTTCTTCAAATTTCGCTTTCTAGGGCAGAAAGCAAAAACAGCTCCGTACCTCCTTTTCGTTTCTCTTTCTCGTTCTGATTTTTCTCTCAATTCTCTACTCTCCATTCTACCCTTGTGCTGTGGAGATCCCTTCTTTTTCCAACACAAACAAACGACGAGAGAGAGTAGCAGCCACAAAATCTTTCATCACCGTTTCAGCCCAAGAAATCTAAGTTTTTGCTTGAACTCCAGAACTCAAACCTGAGTTTTTGCTTGAAGTTTTGTACGAACTCAAGAACTCAAAATCTGAGTTTTTGAGGCCCTAGTCGTCAAATTGCCTCTGACCTCAAACTTGAGTTTCGGCTTGAAGTCGTAAAAGGATCAACTATTGGTGCTCAGCTTCTCTCTTCATTTGATTTTCAAGTTTTTGCATCTTAGTGGAGATCAAGTTTCCGTAGAAGCCCTCGAGGTGTCCTAAATGCAAGGTATTTGGCCATTCTTCTTGATTTGTTGGGGTTGTTCCTAAGAAGGGTCATATTGGGTAGATGCAAGTTTGGGTTGATAAGCCTCCAATTGCTGCTAATTTTGGTGTTACTGGAGTGGATGGGTCTCATATATTTATTATTTATTGTGAAAATGTTGGGCCAAATTTTTCACTGTAAAGGAATGTTGGTCGTGTATATTATTAATTTGTGTAATGTTCATCTTTTTTTAGGACCAATTTTTTTAATTCTTTTTTATTTTTTTAGGGCAATTACTTCCATTTTACATTATTTTTAGTAAGTACAAGAGACTTTTAATTACCCAAAAAAAATGAAAAGCAAATATTATTTTCCAACAAAAAAAAATTGGACAGAACACATTTACAAAAATATGTATCAATATGGCTTTAAAAAACTTGCTAAAAATAATATTCATACACATTTGTAATACCATAATAAATAAACAAGGGCAAAATGGTAAACAACCAATTCATAACTCATTTTCATCATTATTCTCCCAAACACTACTCATGTTGCAAAATGCATTCTGCACATTTCTCCCAAACACTCTTAAATTCAAAACACATTCTGGTCATAATCCAAAAAGTTAAAAGCGAAAAAGTTGAAAATGAAAAGCTGAAAAGTAGGCTCCCAAACATCCCCTTATTCCACAAGTCTCTAAAAACAAACAAAACCTCATAAAATGACAAGTCGAGTTTCCAACTAACTCGAGTTTAGCCTATTCATTAAACGAGTTTAAACTCGGATTTGATTCATTTACTAAATGAGTCGAATCAAGCCTTAAAAATAATTATTCCTAAACATTCAATAAGGATAATCATTCATAAGATGATTCTTGATGAAGGTTTTGTAGTGGAAGAATCAATATAGGACATATGCATGGTGAACAAAAGCATAGCTCTAGATTGACAAGTAAAAACGATCAAAAATAAAGTTATAGATCATCATTTTTGCTTCAAGAACAAAGCTCATCAAAATAAGACGTTTCTCTCTCTATCTCTATAGTCTGATGATGCAAGTGGTGAATGTAAAAAGAGAGATAAGGATGCTTATATAGTGCCAAGGACACAACCCTAGCAAAAGCCAATAAGAATACGCCACATACACAAGTAAAAAGGCGCTGCGCTTGAAATTGTGCTGAGAAACAACAGAGACATGCAGACAGGAAAAGCACTAGTAGGTTCAGCGAGCGCAGCGGGTAGCGATCATCGAGCGCAGAATCTCCTAGGAACAAAATAGGAGGAAAGTGCTTGATGACAGACGAGAGCAACGGGTGGCGCTTAACTAGCACTGATCTCTGAAACTATATAGAAAGAGCCTTATGCTTTAGAAAAAAATAGTTGATGCTCAAACTATTTAGTTAAAATGCAAAACACGATTCATGAAAAGGCATGAACATCCAAACTAAATAATGATATGTTAATGCAACCTTTATACCTTTCAAGAACCGAATCCAAGGCAATGCACGAGTAAGAAGAGATCCTCAAGAGCTTTAATCAAGGGGTGGATTATCTAGACAAAACCAAAAAATAAACCTCCCCAAAACCCCTTAGAACAAATTACATGAACAAAAAGGATAAACCAATCCCGGAAATTGCCAATAACATTTACATTTTTCTCATTTCCAAGTCTTACCCAAACATTTATAGCAACGATAGCATTTGTCGGGGTTCTTGCTGCAAAATGGGTATTGAGCCAAAAAAATCAAACCAAGAGAACATACAAGATTTTTATGTGGTTCACATAAATTTGGTTTTTATTAAAAAAATGTTGGAGTTTTTGATATATTTTAATATTAAAACCATGTTTTTTGTGATATATATTTTCGTTGGTGAAGGGGGCATATTCTAGAATGTCACTTGGGTATTGGATTAATTGTCTCATGCTATGAGTTGGCATGTATCTAATTAATGGCTATCTATCTAATTAATTGATTCATGCATCACTTGGGGAGGAGACTAAGGGTTGACAAAGGGAGACCATAAGGTCTTGGTCTTCCTTTATTTTCCGTGCATTTTACTTCCTTACATAGACATGCATGTAATTAAGAACGAGTAAGGAAGAAGCCTAATAGTTATGCATCTATATAAGCATGCATTTACTTTCCGAAGCACCAAAAAAAAATATATGCATGCATTTCGTGTGTGAGCAGCTTTATTACCTGGATAGCCATCCAAGAGAGATTGTACACTGAGGACAGACTGGTCTTGTTTGGTACTAAGTCTGTATCTAGCTGCAGTTTCTGTCCCAGTCATGAGAGTCACGATCATTTGTTTTTCAATTGTCCATTCACATCCCAAGTCTGGGATCAGCTGCTTGCGAGGATCAATATTCATTGGCCTCCTAGAACTTGGAGTAATTGGATTGCTCTTTTAGCAACAATCAAAGGCAAATCTCTTAAATCAATCTTAATCAAATTAATTTTTACTACAACTATGTACCACATATGGATTGAGAGGAATGTTCGTAAGTTCCAAAATCTCGCAAGTCCTATTTTTGTCGTAGTGAGCAAGATTCACTCAGTCATTAGGCATAGGTTAATGTCCTTGGAAAAACTTTCCAAAGGTCCTCAACTTGATGATCTTTTGGCTCAGTGGAATACTGTCCATTTCTGATTATATGGCAGAGGCTATGGAATTTGTTTTCATGCTTATTGTTATATCTGTTATTGTGTATTTTGAGCTTCTTGTTGAGATATGCAGGTACAAAGAAGGTTCAGAATAGGCCTAAGCAATGTCCTAACAGGGGTTGATGTTCTCTGTTGCTATCACATGCAGAGTCATACATTATTGTTAAATTTTGCATACTCTATTAGATTGTTTGTCTCCTTGGAAGGAGGCATTCCTTGGTTAATATTGTTTTATGGCTATGCTTATTAACATATTTTAAGCTTTACTTGCTTATCTGTCTCCAATGGAAGGAGGCATTCCATTATGCTCTTTTTGTTGTCTCCAATGGAAGGAGGCATTCAATTATGTTCTGGGCAGCTGCTATTGTGGTTGAATCAGTTGCATTTGCATCATCTGCTACTGTGGTTGAATCTGTTCAGTGGGTTGGATTTGATCCAGATCCGATAAGCTTGGATCCGATCAGATTTTATTAGAATTTTCGGTTCCGGTTTGTCGGATTATCAGATCTGAAATACCGGATTCGGATCCGGATTTTTCGAGTTGTATCTGGATTAAATCTGATCCGTTGATAGGCCTACCTCCATCCCTAATCCCCAAACCCAAATCAATTCACATCCACTCCCCAATCTTCACTGGGGATTTTTTTCTTAACCTCCATCCCTGCTCCAATGCGAGGAACAGGGATCCAAAAGTTCACTCAAACTAAGGAAGTTGTATTAAAATACAAAGCGAATGACAAAAGTGGTTCCCAAAGATAATTAAAATGTGCCAAGTCACTCAAAAGTGCCACGTTCTTGTTCTTTTATTTATTTATTTTTTGTTGTTTTGTTTCTTAGTAGATTTAAATTTCACTCAAAAGTGTCACATAAAACAGAAGTAAAGAAGAAAATCTTATACAACCAACCGACAAGTTTATAACAAGTTATAAGTTATAAACTTGTCCAGGGAAAAAAAACTTATAAACTTATAGTATAATTTACCTATATATATGAACGGGGATGCAGGGAGTGGCGGGGATCGGGGAGGGGATAGAGGAGAGGACTGACTATACCATACCTTACCCGATCCCCGAAAAAATCCCTGAATCCCCTACCCATTCGGGGAGGAGAAGGGTTGGATCAGGGAGGGTCAACTGAGATGACCATCCCTAATAGGATGTCAAAAAAAAAAAAAAATACACACGCACAAAAACATGCAGTTCGTCAGCACTACAGGGTTGTAGTCCCTCGATTTGGCCGTCCCTCAACGTCCACAATCGATGGTTCAGATCGCGGTTGTATTGTTACCAGTAAGAGTATACTTTTACTGCTAAGAGCTAACAAACACATCTGAACCGTTGATTGCGGAAATAATCGGTCAGATCGGGAGCCTACAATCCTTTAGTGTATATATTCTTAATGGTTAAATTAGATTTTTAGTTTTAAAAATTATTGTGGGATCCTTCTACTAACAGTTCACTGGGATGACGACAATATGGTAAGAAGAAAAAAAAAAACACACGCCAGTGTATATTTCACTTTTCTATACACTTTTACACATTCCTATACACTTTCATGTATTTCAATATATTTTTTAAATCTTAACAACATTCCAATTGATTTATTTTACAATTTTCCAATTAAGAATAGGAACTACAAGTAGTAATGGGCCCCAATTTTGGAGGACCAAATCGTTGTGGGCCAATATCCAAGGCCGATTGTCTCTTGTCCAGGCCTGCTTGGGACTCCAAAGTTGGCCTAGGCGTGTACAGCTGAAAATTGTGACCTGGACAATAGCCCGGAACCAGGTGCTTGACCGACCAGGTGACTAAAATAAAGACGCGTCCCAAGCATAGGACTCTTGACCAATGCAGCACAATATCCGGAAGTACCGGAGTCGAACCACAGAGACGACTAACAGTGTTTAACTAAAAAATGTGGAATTGTAGTTTAATCTGGCTCTTAGGTAGCCACCCCTTGTTTGATGAGATTAATTAACTAGATTTACCAACTAATTTACTAGATGCAGATTAAGAATGAGAGTACAGCTGAGGGAACCCAGCGTCCGCGACTAGCCTAATCGATGATTACTCAGGCCATAATTTCTCTTTTTACTGATTTTAGAATAAGAAAAGGATCCCTAACAAATGCGCAACACCTGTCACCAGATTCTGTGCGCATTCGAATTCCGGCGATGCCCGGGTTTTGTTTGTTAGAAGAGTTTTCGTTTCCTAAAATTGCCCGAAAATCAAGTTAATTCGGCCCTGAGGTGAAACATCAATTAGCCTAGCAGCGAAGCGCCTTCGCCCGTAGCCGCACTCTATATGACTACTCGCTCATGATGCTAATAACTACAGAAATTATGTTAAACCTAGATCTAGACATGCTTTGCAAATTAAAACAGAAATAGAAAACAATACCGATGATTGCAAGGAGAAATCAATACTCGATTATCAATACGAAACACCAATCCAAAAGCTGTAACTCTGAAAATCTTGAACAAGCTTGAATGTAGAATGCTGAAGAAAACTGTAGCCGAAACTTCAAAACGTAAAAACCTAATAATAATGCGTGGAACCCTAATACGAGTTCTAACAAGAGTATTTATACTAATCCTCGTAATCCTAATGAAAAACAAACGAAGATCCGAAAATATTCCACGCGAAGACCAAGACGACGACGTTTACTGGGTCTACTAAGCGCTCGGTAGCGCTACCGCAAAACCTAGGTAGCGCTACCGCTTCGTTAAGTTTTGCGTTGACCGTCCGATGCTCCGTTGACCGTTGATCTCTAACACCCCGGTAGCGCTACACCGCTTTTGGTGTAGCGCTCAAGAACCTTCTGTTCACTTTTTGGACCTTTTGTGCCAATCTTGAGCGCTCCAAAGAATTAGTGTAGTGCTCCCGACGGATTATGATCACTTTCACGCGAAATCCACTTCATTCTTATTTAGCCTCCTCAACCTACGTGCATGCATTCCCAATATCTCGAAATTTGCGCCCACATCCCTAGATTACCTGCAAATTATGCTCAACACACAAAAACACCACGTGCACATATCAAATGGAAAATGAAGCTTAAATCGCACGTCTAACATGCTAAACCACCCTACTCAGACGCTCAACAACAAGCTTTCCACGCGCCTATCACATCCCCCAACTTGAGCGTTGCTAGTCCCTGGTAACGAACGAAAATAAAAATAACGAAAGAAATACAACGACTCAATAAGGGATACGAGGGTTATGCAACCTGTACAAAATCAAACGAGAAATTTAAATATCATCTCTTTACTACCCACAACTCAATCACATGCATGCCCTAGCAAAAATCCGAATACTTCCACTCCTCAACAAGGTTTAAGATAGAAAGCTCTCACGTGTCACAATATCACTCATACTTGCCAGACCACTCTACATCCCACGTGAGGCGCCTGGCGAATAACGTGGAATGAACAAAATCACCACGTGCCAGTCAAAACAACGCCGAAATATGCAATGGAAGCTCACAAATCAAGATACCACACATTTATAACCAAGTATAACACATGCATGCAGGAGAGTCAAACAACGTGCATCAGGTCGACTAAGGGCTTCGTTAAGCTTATAATGACCGTGGTTTCACGAAGGAAAGATAACATGCAAAGGGTGATGGCCTATAGAAGCGCATGGACAATCTACCTAGACTGGCTGCCACCAACACAGATAACACAATCACGATCAACACATAACACCAACTAATACATAGCACCACACTAATCAAAACATCACAAATAAAGTTCGACTCAAACCACCGACCCACGTCCTACGGTCACACCACCAACATAAAACACATAAAATAACAGAGTTTTTACAGCTCATATGCCTCCGCACAATCTGACATGGTTCTTGAGATTCTCATTACCGTACTTTGATTTACGAGCGTGACGTATAATTTCCCAACTGTTAATAGTTTCATTGATGGAAACCTCGTGTACACAAAATAATATAGAAACAACAATTGTCCTTAATCAAAAGAAGAAGTAACATACGTCTCTAATAAAAAAGCTTTTACGGTCATTGATAGTTATGCTTGGTCTTATTTCTAGGGCTTAGAATTAGTCGAGATATGTGTAAACTGTTCCAGACATTCGATTATGAAAAAAATTGTACACTTTTTTATTCCCACTTTGACATGAAAAAATGACTCTATTAACCTCAAGAGATTGGCAAAGTAGTCTTGTCTTGAGATTTAGGTGTTAGCTCCCACCTAAAATCTCAGGTTCGATTTCCGTTGACAACAAACTTGTGGGGTCGCCGTGGGTTATGCTCGATCGTTTCCTTGAGGTCCTCGAAATTAGTCGAGGTACACACATACTGGGTCTGAACATCCAATTTTCAAAAAAAAGAAAGAAGAAATGACTCCATAAAAAATCTGTCAAATAAGACCCCCACCGTCCATCTATAAAATACATCACCACATCATGTCACGATGATTAAATTTCTACTATTTTTTCCCCGATAAAAATATCTATATTTTGATCCCTTTGTTTCACCCTCCATGAAAACGACCCCTATACCATCAAATCTCTCCACTGCTCAGACCACCCCAAAATTCAGCCTAAATGCAATCAACCACCACCGCCACGACCATGGTATCTTCAACGACCCCAACCCGAATCACAGCCTCAATTCCGATCGACCAAAACCCAACCCGAAACTCCTCTCTCTCCTCCTCAAATCAATCATCATGCTCCTCATAACCTCCCTCTTCTTCATCTTCCTGAGCATCGCCACTCTCATCGTTATTGACTTCTTCCTCGCCGGCGGCCACGCCCTCCGCCGCCGCCGACGCTCCACCACCGCATCGACATCATACACCACGGCGGACATCGAGAGGTTTCTCCCGATGGTGCAATACGACGGCGTTGTGCCTTACCCGCTTGTGGCCATGTTTTTCACGCGAGTTGCGTGGACAGGTGGCTGATTCGGAGGGATAATTGCCCCGTGTGCCGGGCACGTGTGAGGCTGGATCCGGGTGCCACTCTTTTGGCCATGAGAGATGAGGATTGCAAGGTTTTTTTGGTCAGTTGGTATTTGATGCAAGGACTAGGGCTTGCGTGGACAGGTGGCTGATTCGGAGGGATAACTTGGTTTTGTGAAGACAGTTGATAAAGAAAGATTGAGATGATCTGTATGACACTGAAAACGTAGGAAAAATGAAGTCTTTATTGAACTCTTTTATGGGATGTGGTTTTCTGAAAATAACAGTATGGATATGATTGTATCGTCAAGAATATAAGTTCCCCAGTTATCATTGGAGCTCGCATTGAGCGTCCACAGGGGTTCATAGCGGAGATCGATAGGAATTGGATGGGGTTATGGAAAAATGCATATAGCTGATGGAGTTTCACCTAGTCAACCGCATCATAAGTGATGAAAGGTAAAGCTAACTGGACATGAAATTGCGATTCAGGGTTTGCATTATAGAAAGGAATTATGAAAAACGAGCTAGGCTTGTTAAATGAAATTGTCTAGCGTTTCTTGCAGATTCTTAATCATTGTGCCCTCGTAGGCTTGGAAGACATAATATCTGCCATTGGACTTTTCCCCAGTAATATACTGTATACCAATGAATTCAACTCTTTTGTTGTTTGGGTGGTATATTGAGAGGCCGAACCTTCGTATGGGTATAGACGTGAAGTCTTCCCCGTAAAAATAATCATACCCGTAACCTCCAGTGAGCTACAGAGGTCTAGACAACTTTGTTAGCTCCGATCGGTTACCAATAAGATCTTAGGATCTAGGCACGGATGCTGTAAGCTCTTAGTTTTCGGGAGAAGAAGTGATTGTATAGCATTGCTTGATTCCATCATACAATCTTTGTTCCTTGGCATCATATATAGAGTGAAATCTGTACGATAATAAATGGAGGAGCAAACGGAGCCCTGATTTGATTTCACAGATCAATCAGGATATGCATGATTGTATAGTCACAAGACGTGCTGCAGATTGTATAGCATTGCCATATCCAGAGGTAGATACAAACAGAGTATAGTCCGGAACAACTATGTACCTTCTGGAAGACCAGGGAGGTCTGATTACAGAGTCAGGGAGGTCCGGGCAAATCAGGTGGTGTTTGAAGTATCATGGTCGTTCCTGACTCAGCTGTTGACAGACTCAAGTGGCCAAGTGAGTTTGCAATAGAGACAGGAGGGGCTCTGCCTGAACATGATACATTAAGCTTCAAATTAACAGTAATCCATTATACATCTATATGACAAATCTATCTGTATTCGATTGCCCGACACTTTTGTGGTACAACTGGTTGATCGGAATAGCTTCTGGGGATTAAATTTCTATAGAGTAAGTGATATTTGCTAGTATATGTTTAATCTTAGTCACATATCATCTTTCAGCAGAATCATTTGCTTTCATTCTTAATCCTCGCTCTCGTGAATTATAGAAGTTTCGGATGTTTTCGAAAGATGATTGCACGCTCGCGCTTGCTCACGCCCACGCACGAGCCAGAGTTCGCGCTTAATAATCAACTCCCATCTTATTAATTCAAAACCCAGTGTCCGTGTAATTGGCACAGGGGCGCTCTGCTGAACTGAAGAGGAACCTATTCCTATTGCTAGCTACCAAAATTAAACAGCCCTGTTAAGTTGTCGGGTAAGGAAAACGCAGAAGTCTTAACTTTCCGGTAGTCCCTTCGTTTCTTAAAGAGGGCCCGCTGAGAAAAGAATTGTATTGAGATTATGATATAAATCAGTATAGTAAGAAAATAAATGCATTCAGATGTCTTTAATTTTTTCCTCGCTTAGTTTTTTTCTCAAACTTGTCCAACAAAAATCAAAAGATCTTGCATGAATCTTCTTTATTTTTTGGTTCCAGTTAGTCACATTATATGTCCTTTCGATACCAAAATATATTCGGAAACAATATTTTGCATCACTTTCTTCATGAATGAATGGAAACTGAAATGATACGTAGTTTATTTATGCTTCCACGCGTGATTCATTAAGTGAACGAAGGTAACTGAATAATTAGAGATGACGCAAGCTAAGATCATATAGCCTAATTGACTGCAAGTTGAATAAGCTATGACCCTCTTTATATCTCATTACCATAGCATGAGAGAGAGAGAGAGAGAGAGAAGCAACTCTTCTAGTCTTCTTTATGAGAAATTCTCGTGTGCCAAGCGGGTACCGTCCTACGTGGTCCCGAGTCCAAAAGTGTTTTGTACAGTTCAAAACACTTTTGAATGACCGAGACTGCACTAGGTGGCCATGCCCACCCGGCACTGAATTTTTTTTCCTTCTTTATGGACAGTCTTCACTGAGGAGTGGTGCGGTGGATATTTCGCGGTATTCCAAGCCCCCTTCGAATCTAACATAGTCACCAGGCATCATCTTATGGCTCCGGGGAAGTACCAAAATGGAGCTCAAGTGTAGAAACAATGCCATCGCACAACTACAAACAGTCAAAACAAACCCCACAATCATCTCCCATAATCGTTTGAATTCGCTACCTCTGACCAAGGAACTGATCCAGCAATTAGCAAAACACGCGCTGGACAATGCCAGGTAAAAATTCACAACGAACCAGTTTATCTGCCTCTTTTCACTCTGAATTCTTCCGGCTTTTTAAAAACGCCTCAATTTCACTACCACTGCTTTCATTCGCCCAAATGTTAGAGTGGACAAAGGAACACCCTAATACTGAAGTGCTTAACGCGATGGAACTGTTGTTTATTACGATGAAAGGATCTTCAACCATTAATAGTGCATAAATTACTGGGTACGAAAGCTCAACCAACTAAATGACGATAACAACCAAACACATCCAAGTTTCCCAGATAGAACCCAGCGTGTGTTTTAGGCGTTTGTAAAACCAATACACGTATCTATCGAGATAGCAAAATAAGCGAGCAAGAGAGAACTCGAGAAGGGTTGGCTTGTCAATCGGTTAGATACATTAAAGTGAAATGTTTGAGCTTGGAGCTAGAAAAAAAAGTTTGTGTCAAGTAAAAATCGGAACATGGGTTTAGCGTAGGAGATGGTGGTAACTAAGAGAAGAAAGTTGAGGACGATGGATAAAATGGTAAGCTTCCTATTTTCTAGTTGGAGTTTGATGAATTTCCTCACAATATCAAGAACATCAGAATGCTTGTTAGAAACCATTGCAGTTCTTTTCACTGTAATGGCTCCTTGAAATGCTTTAACTGGTTTTAGCTAGTTTTTCCTAGTAGAAGAAGAAGCACACTCTATGTATGCAGATACCAGGGGATCGAGTTGTCCTTTTGGATTTATAAAACGCAGGTGGTTAAAAAGGGAATTAGGGAGAGAATTAAAGAGTTTCAAAGTTGACTGTATGTAATCAAGGCAATGAAAAAAACGTGTGACTGTATTTATTTCCTTTTTTACTCCTTAATTTTCAATGTGTTCTATGATCTTTAAGTTTTTTACAATAACTTCGGGTGTTCATAATGGTGTATGCACAACAAATGAAAATGTGGGAAAAACCCCTCTCTCTAAAAAAACCTACCTGCCTCTCTTTCTTCCCCTCCCTTGCCCTAGGGTTTTCACCACCTAATGCAGCGACGGAAGGGGAGGACTTTACCTAGGGTTGCAAATGAGCCGAGTTGCTTGCAAACACCTCGCGGCTCAGCTCGTTAAAGCTCAGTTCGGCTTGACTCGTTTGCTAATCCAGCTGAGCTCAAGCTCAAGTTTTGGGCTTGTTTACTAAACGAGTTGAGCTCAGCTCGCAAAAGCTCCGCTCATTTTATAGGTTCGGCCCTTTTAAAGAGGCTCGTTAATTAAATTAGTCTGGCTCGGCTCATTTTATAAGTTTTGGGCTTGTGATGTTGTGGGGTTTTTCCGGTTTTTTTGTTTTTATTTTTTCGATTGGACTTCCATTGAAGCTTATGGTGAGGTGTTTGTTTTTTACTGAGAAAAGTTTGTCTAGTTTGGGTGATAGCCATTGGGCTATGTCTCCACTATCGTGGTTGCTTGGTTCTGTTTTTGGGGTCGAGTCCTGTGCTTGATGTCTTTTGATTGAGACTAATAATATCATTTGTTATCATTTTGGCAAAAAAAAAAAAAAATTATGCACATTTGATCAAAAATTTATGCAAATTTATGCGGCGCATCCAGTGCAAGCACCCCCACAAGTGATCTGAAGTGTCAATTTTTTAAGTGCTAAAACAGATTACCAGATAATATGGTACCCAAATTTGATCAGTAAATTACTAATGAAATTATTAGTAGATTAGAGACTCGTGGTTTTGGGTTAACAATGAAGTTTTCACGTAGTCTTTCTGTCTTTGGAACTTCAAAAATTCAATCTGTACGCACGCCAGACGTACGCAATATGTACGGACGGTGCATCTTGACCGTTCGTACATAATTTCGACTGTCCGGATTTTTAAAAAAACTCTTCACTCTTACATGGAAGAGTTTTTTTTTTTTAAATCCGGACTGTCGATTCCTGAAATGGACAATCCAGATGTGTTCGTGCGCGTACATACAGGTGTGTGTCCGTACGCATAGCTGGGTTGAGTCAAGATGCACCGTTTGTGCATATTGCGTACGTGTGCCATGCGTACACATCGAATTTTTGGGGTTTTTACAACCCAGCTATGCGTACGTACACACACATGTACGTACGCGCACGAACACATCCTGACCGTCCATTTTAGGAATCGACGGTCCGGATTTTGAAAAAACTCTTCCACATAAGTTTTTTCAAAATAACTCTTACATGGAAGAGTTTTTTCAAAATACGGACTGTCGAAAACACGCATGGACGGTCAAGATGCACCATCCGTGCATATTGCGTACGCGTGCCGTGCGTACACATCGAATTTTTGGGGTTTTAGCAACCTTTCTTTTCTAGGGCGACTTGACAACGAAAAATTGTTACACATTCGAGCTCTAGTAACTTCCGATGACATTTTGGTGTAACGAGGCCCAGAATTCTTGTATTCCCCTATGAAATGGGATCCTAACCAGTAGTTGTACTAGGGTGTTTGCGTTTTTAGTGGTTTTCTGTGGATTTCTAGTGAGAGAGACATTAACAGTTTCTGTGCACAATTGGACAGATCTGAACAGCGGTTGCCTATTTTCGGGAGTTTTGTAAGTTCAAATGTTTAATTTAAATAAAATGAAGTATAGGTGCTTAGAGTTTTTTCCCGAAATATCCCTTAAACTATCACCCATCTCTCTCCTTCACACCTGAACTTTCAAAATCCTTTAAATAGTCCCTGAACTATCACCCTTGAAGTGCAAGTGGTCCACTTTTTAACTTCTGTTAGTGAGATGGACGAAAAATCACTCATGCTCCCAAAACATGGGATTATGGTCCCAAAAAAAAGGGCAAAAATGTCATTCTCTTCCCATGCTCCCTGTTCACAAACATTCTGTCCCGTAAAGCATCGCTGGTCTTATGGCTGTTCTATAAAATTTTCCTTTCAATTTTGTGGGTACCCTCTTATCACACAGTAAACCAATAGCGCTTCTCCACTTGAGCCACCCCACTTGGATCCTATGAGTCACATCGTCCGCAATCTCTCCTTCTTGACTAATAATAGAGCCTAAATACCTAAAATGGTTACTCTTTGGTATCTCTTGATCCTGGATCATCACTCTTTCCTTATGCGTACTTCTGGTATCACTAAACTTGCAGACCATATACTCAGTTTTACTCCTACTTATCCGAAAGCCCTAAGACTTTAATGCTTCCCGCCAAATTTCTAATTTAGTATTAACACCACTAGCCGTTTCATCTACAAGAACAATATCATCTGCAAACAACATACACCATGGGATACCCTCCTGAATCTGCCTAGTCAATTCATCCATAACTAACGCGAAAAGGTACGGGCTCAAGGCTGACCCTTGGTGCAATCCTACTGTGATGGAAAATTCGCTCGTTTCCCCTGCTGGTGATCTAATGGCAGTGACGACACCTTCACACATGTCTCTGACCATGTCAATATAGCCTCTGGTCCATAACCCAAACTGTTTCTCCGACACCATAGTCACTATCCTCAATCGATGCTCAATAACTCTTTCCCACAACTTCATCGTATGACTCATTAACTTAATACTTCAATAGTTGTTGCAACTTTGAATATCCTCTTTATTATTGTAGATAGGTAGTAAGATACTCCTCCATTCGTCGGGCATCCTTCTAGATAAAATAAAATTGTTGAACAATTTTGTCAACCAAGTCACCTAGGCTTCTCCACACTTCAATGGGGATATCATCCGGTCCTAAGGCCTTACCCAGTTTCATCCTCTTCAAAGCCTTGGCCACTTCGGACTTTTGTATCCTCCGATAGAACTCGTATTCTATTTTCTCGCTAAAGACATCAACTTCCTCCTCACCAAAGCTTCCTTCATGTTTCTCGTTTAACAACTTCTCGAAATACATCTTCCATCTATCCTTGATCTCCTCATCTTTCACCAACACCTCCGAATCACTACCTTCTATACACATAACTTGAGAGAAGTCTCTATCCAATCCGGGATCCCGGATTGGAGGTTTTTTGATGTTTTGAAGGTTTTAAAACATGTTTTTGCATGATCCGAACCGTTCAATGTGTTTAAAAAGGGTTTTCAAGGGTCTCCGCGAGAAATCGTCCAAAACAATACCGGGAAGGGCTTGATCCGAATAGTTTTTCAAAAAAACTGCACATATACAGTTTTATGAAAAACTGCTTAGATCAAGCCCTTCTCGGTATTTTTTTTGGATGATTTCTCACGGGGACCCTTGAAACCACGTTTTAAACACATTGGATGGTTCAGATCATGAAAATTTGATCCGGAACTATGAGTCCTGGACCTAGGGATCCCGGATTAGATCCGGACTCTATATATATATATATATATTCTTTTCCCTGATCTTAGAATATATGTATGTATTACACCCACAGACACACACACAAAGTAGACGGGAAGTGAAAAAAAAAAGAAGAACTCTATTCAATTTTTTGGATCTATCTATAAGAGGAAAATCCTATGAAAAATGTAATTCATCATTTCATTTCTTTGGGCTTTCGGCCATCTTCCGGGAGTTTCGGGTTTAATAGTGATACTTTAATAACAAATCTAAGAAATCCAACTGCATCATTTGGTGGTTTGATCATTATGGTAATTGGTAATAATGATGTTTATCTTTACCACTTTGTGGTGCGGTTTTCCCCTACATCCCCCATGGATCCATCACGTATGATATGTTGACCAAGGGCCCTTAATAATGTTGATTTGTTATTTTTCATCTTTAATGAAGTTGTAGATTGGAGTTGTAGAATCGTCATTTTTGGTATTGCCTTGGTCTCTGTTCTGGTTAGTGTTCATTGTCTAATGTACGAATCTGAGTTGGGATCAAATATCATAGTTCAATTCTTTGTCCAGTTTCATGATGTCCAATCCAAAGTTTCCGATATAATAGGATCCTTCAGGTTGGGGCATGTTTATGAATTCTTATTAGCTGTCTTTTCTTGTTGTAACTCAAGTTTTGGGAATTCAAATTCTCGTGAATTTGATTGCAGGACTTATAGTGACATAGATTCCAAAGATGTTAGAGCAGTTACTGATATTTACTAGGGGACGACTTTTCCTCTGGACATGTAAAGAGCTTGGGAATGCTCTTAAAAGATCACCCGTTCTTGCCTTTTGGAAGAGCGTTCGGGTGCTGCATCATACAATTACGATGCCCCAGGAGCTACATACACCCTGAAATGGACATTTCACAATGATCTGGGCCTCGTATTTGTTGATGTGTATCCCCGGATCCTCCATCTTTTGTATGTGGATGATTTGCTTGCTATGGTGAAGCGAGCATTCTCAGAGATTTATGATCCAAAGTGGGCACTTTACAACGACTTCGATGATGTCTTTCAGCAGCTTAGAAACCTCTCTCACCCTGCACCCAACCTTAAAGTAAGGAGGATAAAGATTAGGGTCTAGGTGGCCGACAAATTGTTACACAAGGAAACTATATAGCTAGCTTTTTTCTTGATCAAAGGAAATAGTTAAGCTAATAATCTTTTGTTTACCCAGAAAATAAGCTAATAATAAAAAACTTTTGTGTAATTTTCATTCTTCTTTACACTCATGAATGGTTGAATAAAATTGTAAAAACCAATCCACTCATGACTCATCCAGACAGAATAACGAAATTACAAAAGAATTCAGGAAAATCTTACAATACACGCCCCGAATTTGGGTGTCTATGATACACACTTTTATACAAGTGACAAATTTTTTTTGTTAAAGTTACTTTTTTTTTTTTTTTTTTTTATAAAAGTTACGAGATACAACAAAATGTTATGAATCGTAGAAAATGTTACAAATCATGTAAATATTGTTGAAAAGTTACGAAAAACTAAAAAATGTTACGATTATCGATGAGGTGGCACAATCTGAACCATACAATAGGTGCATATGGTACACACATTTAATGGATGTATTATAGCCATTTCCAAGAATTCGATTGGTCTAAAATTCCCTTTTGGACTACAAGGGGAGCTAATGTTGCCATTCAAAAGTGTTTCTACGCCGGCAAGATGAACATGCAAACACACGAAATTGAACTACACTGGCTTCTTTCCATTCCAATTGATGGACTTGGCACACTTTGGTATGGTGACCCGGGAGTCTTGTAGGGCGGCCCTGTATGTTGCATCCGGACCGTTTATCTTCGCAATCGACAATTCAAATTTAAATACTGTAAAACATTTTGGACGGTCCAAATGTCTCATGTGGTATGGTCACGTGACCATTTGACTCAAATCTGGCATGCCCAAATTCGAACGCGGTGATCCACCACTTGGGGCCTTGGGCCGACCAAACGAGGCTTAAACGGAAAATTCCCGTCCAACTATATATATTCCCTTTTCTGATTCCCCTCTCCCTGTAATAGAAATTATTTTCCTTCGTTTTTTTCCTTACCTTTTCCCCCATTTTCCTCTCCTTTTTCTTCCTCGTAATTTCTCTGATCTCCGACACAATCAACAAGTACTTTGCTTAATTATCGTGTATTTTGATTCAATTCCGATTCTGCAACGTTATATTTTGGGGAAATTTCCAATTATAGGTTTCTCGATCCTAATTTTGTTCTTTTTCATGTGTTTCGATCTGTTTCGTTGTTGTTGATAAATTCATATGCGAGGGTACTTGAGATTGTCTTCTTTGTTCTGTACATATGTTTTGATCGAGTTATTCTGACTGCATTTGTTGCCATGGAGATTTGTGTTATTTGAATTTGGTGAAATCCTATTTCCTTGTTTATGTTCGGTAATTTGAATGCTTTCCGGGATCTGTTTGGTCACTGTTAGAAATTTGAATAAAAGGGAAAATTTTAGATTGGATCATGGTTCTATTTATTGATAGCACAGATGACTTTTTGTCTATTTGTATCTTACTGTGAGTGTTTGGTGATAATGATTTTCTTATGCAATCTTTTTACCTATAAGTGTCACGGATGGTGTTGTGGTTATCTTAGAATTTAAACCAAACCGAGCCTTATGTCCAAATCAATTTGGCTCGGCTACATGAATCTTTTTTCTCCATCGAGCTCTGTTAAGTGTTGCTTCATCGCTTAAACCTGGCATACTCAAATCTTTGCGTAATACCGCATCTAATGTCAATTTGGATCTTCCCCTCCCTTGTGCGTTTCTACCCAAAGCTATCATATCCACTCTTTTGACTACTGCATCCGCTGGTCTACCGTAGACATACCCAAACCACCTTAGCCTATTTTCTCGTAACTTCTCCTCTAGAGGTGACTGTTGAACTTGTTTTATTGTTTCATAAACAGCTTTCCAAATGTTGTTGAACTTGTTTTATTGTTTCATAAACAGCTTTCCAAATCTCCAGCCCATACGAATACGTGTTTGGGAAAGACCAACACCGGATCTAAGGGCCACAAGTTAACTTGTTTTAGTAACTTTTGAACTTTGAAAAGAAGTACATGAATTCAAAATTAGGGTTCCTTTCAGTTAAATTTGAAATAGTTAACAGAGAGCTAGGTCTAGGGTTTCTTTTTTCGAAATAGACAAACAAACACACATAAGAACAAATTCGAAACCCTAATTTTGAAAAACAGATCTAGGGTTTATTTTTTCGAAATAGACAAACAGAGGTGCAAATCGAAATAGAGAGAGAGAGAGAGAGAGAGAGAGAGAGAGAGAGAGAGAGAGAAAGAGACCTTGTTTTACGCGATGGAGAGTAGATGATGATCGATCGAGTTCGTTATGCTTCGCCTACAAACAAAAACTAGGGTTTTTAGATGGATGGATGGATGGATGGATCGAGAGAGAGAGAGAGAGAGAGAGAGAGAGAGAGAGAGAGAGAGAGAGAGAGAGAGAGACCTGGAGATGGAGAGGAGTGGTGGTGGAGTCTGGGTTGCTCGTTGCGATTGGAATCGCCGTGAATCGCCTTCGAAGCTCTTTCTCTCTCTTCTCTCTGTGGAAGACGAAAAGTGACTGGGGAGGGGAGGAGGTCATGACCCGGTTGTGTAATAAACCCGGGTCTCAACCCGCGAGAACTCTTTTTACCCGGAACATGACCCGCGAGGTCTTTTTTTCCCCACAGCCGTTGGATGAGATCCAACGGCCCAGATTAGAGGTCCGGATTTTTCTAATTTCCGGACGTCCGGATTGGAAGGAAATTGTATATATATATATATATATATATATATATATATATATATATATATATATATATATATATATATATATAGTCCGGATCTAATCCGGGATCCCTAGGTCCAGGACTCATAGTTCCGGATCAAATTTTCATGATCTGAACCATCCATTCAGTGAAAAAAAAAGAAGAAATCCATTCAGTTTTTTGGATCTATCTATAAGAGGAAAATCCTATGAAAAATGTAATTCATCATTTCATTTCTTTGGGCTTTCGGCCATCTGCCGGGAGTTTCGGGTTTAATAGTGATACTTTAATAACAAATCTAAGAAATCCAACTGCATCATTTGGTGGATTGATCATTATGGTAATTGGTAATAATGATGTTTATCTTTATTACTTTGGGGTGCGGTTTTCCCCTACATCCCCCATGGATCCATCACGTATGATATATTGACCAAGGGCCCTTAATAATGTTGATTTGTTATTTTTCATCTTTAATGAAGTTGTAGATTGGAGTTGTAGAATCATCATTTTTGGTATTGCCTTGGTCTCTGTTCTGGTTAGTGTTCATTGTCTAATGTGCGAATCTGAGTTGGGATCAAATATCATAGTTCAACTCTTTGTCCAGTTTCATGATGTCCAATCCAAAGTTTCCGATATAATAGGATCCTTCAGGTTAGGGCATGTTTATAAATTCTTATTAGCTGTCTTTTCTTGTTGTAACTCAGTTTTGGGAATTCAAATTCTCGTGAATTTGATTGCAGGACTTATAGTGACATAGATTCCAAAGTTGTTAGAGCAGTTACTGATATTTACTAGGGGACGACTTATCCTCTGGGCATGTAAAGAGCTTGGGAATGCTCTTAAAAGATCACCCATTGACACCTTGATCCATTCTTGCCTTTTGGAAGAGCGTTCGTGTGCTGCATCATACAATTACGATGCTCCAGGAGCTACATACACCCTGAAATGGACATTTCACAATGATCTGGGCCTCGTATTTGTTGATGTGTATCCCCGGATCCTCCATCTTTTGTATGTGGATGATTTGCTTGCTATGGTGAAGCGAGCATTCTCAGAGATTTATGATCCAACTTTACAACGACTTCGATGATGTCTTTCAGCAGCTTAGAAACCTCTCTCACCCTGCACCCAACCTTAAAGTAAGGAGGATAAAGATTAGGGTCTAGGTGGCCGACAAATTGTTACACAAGGAAACTATATGGCTAGCTTTTTTCTTGATCAAAGGAAATAGTTAAGCTAATAATCTTTTGTTTACCCAGAAAATAAGCTAATAATAAAAAACTTTTGTGTAATTTTCATTGTTCTTTACACTCATGAATGGTTGAATAAAATTGTAAAATCAATCCACTCATGACTCATCCAGACAAAATAACGAAATTACAAAAGAATTCGGGAAAAGGTTACAATACACGCCCCGAATTTGGGTGTATATGATACACACTCTTATACAAGTGACATTTTTTTTTTTTTTAAAGTTACTTTTTTTTTTTTTATAAAAGTTACGAGACACAACAAAATGTTATGAATCGTAGAAAATGTTACGAATCATATAAATATTGTTGAACAGTTACGAAAAACTAAAAAATGTTACGATTATCGATGAGGTGGCACAATCTGAACCATACAATAGGTGCATATGGTACACACATTTAATGGATGTATTATAGCCATTTCCAAGAATTCGATTGGTCTACGCCGGCAAGATGAACATGCAAACACCCGAAATTGAACTACACTGGCTTCTTTCCATTCCAATTGATGGACTTGACACACTTTGGTATGGTGACCCGGGAGTCTTGTAAGCCGGCCCTGTATGTTGCATCCGGACCGTTTATCTTCACAATCGACAGTTCAAATTTAAATACTGTAAAACATTTTGGACGGTCCAAATGTCTCATGTGGTATGGTCACATGACCATTTGACTCAAATCTGGCGTGCCCAAATTCGAACGCGGTGATCCACCACTTGGGGCCTTGGGCCGACCAAACGAAACTCAAACGGAAAATTCCCGTCCAACTATATATATTCCCTTTTCTGATTCCCCTCTCCCTGTAATAGAAATTATTTTCCTTCGTTTTTTTCCTTACCTTTTCCCCCATTTTCCTCTCCTTTTTCTTCCTCGTAATTTCTCTGATCTCCGACACAATCAACAAGTACTTTGCTTAATTATCGTGTATTTTGATTCAATTCCGATTCTGCAACGTTATATTTTGGGGAAATTTCCAATTATAGGTTTCTCGATCCTAATTTTGTTCTTTTTCATGTGTTTCGATCTGTTTCGTTGTTGTTGATAAATTCATATGCGAGGGTACTTGAGATTGTCTTCTTTGTTCTGTACATATGTTTTGATCGAGTTATTCTGACTGCATTTGTTGCCATGGAGATTTGTGTTATTTGAATTTGGTGAAATCTTATTTCCATGTTTATGTTCGGTAATTTGAATGCGTTCCGAGATCTGTTTGGTCACTGTTAGAAATTTGAATAAAAGGGAAAATTTTAGATTGGATCATGGTTTCTATTTATTGATAGCGCAGATGACTCTTTGTCTATTTGTATCTTACTGTGAGTGTTTGGTGATAATGATTTTCTTATGCAATCTTTTTACCTATAAGTGTCACGGCTGGTGTTGTGGTTATCTTAGAATTTAAACCAAACCGAGCCTTATGTCCGAATCAATTTGGCTCGGCTACATGAATCTTTTTTCTCCATCGAGCTCTGTCAAGTGTTGCTTCATCGCTTAAACCTGGCATACTCAAATCTTTGAGTACTACCGCATCTAATGTCAATTTGGATCTTCCCCTCCCTTGTGCGTTTCTACCCAAAGCTATCATATCCACTCTCTTGACTACTGCATCCGCTGGTCTACCGTAGACATGCCCAAACCACCTTTGCATATTTTCTCTTAACTTCTCCTCTATAGGTGTTACACCTGCCATCTGGCGAACTGTTTCATTTCTAATCCTAACTCGTCTAGTCTTACCACACATCCACCTCCACATTCTCATTTCCACTACATTCCCCTTGTTCACCTGTTGTTTCTTAATTGACCAACATTCTGTCTCGTAAAGCATCGCTGGTCTTATGGTTGTTCTATAAAATTTTCCTTTCAATTTTGTGGGTACCCTCTTATCACACAGTACACCAGTAGCGCTTCTCCACATAAGCCACCGCACTTGGATCCTATGAGTCACATTGTCCGCAATCTCTCCATCTTATCTAATAATAGTGCCGAAATACCTAAAATGGTCACTCTTTGGTATCTCCTGATCCTGGAACATCACTCTTTCCTCATACGCACTTCTCTATAGTTGTTGCAACTTTGAATATCCCCTTTATTCTAGTAGATAGGTACTAAGGTACTCCTCCTCCATTCGTCAGGCATCCTCCTAGATAAAATAATCTTGTTGAACAATTTTGTAAACAAAGTCACACCTAAGTCACCTAGGCTTCTCCACACTTCAATGAGGATACCATTTGGTCCTAAGGCCTTACCCGGTTTCATCCTCTTCGAAACCTTGGCCACTTCGGAATTTGGTATCCTCCGAGAGAACTCGTATTCTATTTTCTCGCTAGAGACATCAACTTCCTCCTCACCAAAGCTTCCTTCATGTTTCTCGTTTAACAACTTCTCAAAATACATCTTTCATCAATCCTTGATCTCTTCATCTTTCACCAATACCTCCGAACCACTACCTTTCATACATTTAACTTGAGAGAAGTGTCTAGCTTTCCTTTCTCTTAGCTTGACGAGTTTATATATATTCTTTTCCCCGATCTTAGAATATATGTATGTATTACACACACAGACACACAAAGTAAACGGGAACTGAAAAAAAAAGAACTCCATTCAGTTTTTTGGATCTATCTATAAGAGGAAAATCCTATGAAAAATGTAACCCAACATTTCATTTCTTATGGCTTTTGGCCATCTGCCGGGAGTTTCGGCTTTAATAGTGATACTTTAGTAACAAATCTAAGATATCCAACTGTATTACTTGGTGGATTGATCATTATGGTAATTGGTAATAATGATGTTTTTCTTTACTACTTTGTGGTGCGGTTTCCCCCTACATCCCCAATGGATCCATCACGGATGATATGTTAACCAAGGGCCCTTAATAATGTTGATTTGTTATTTTTCATCTTCAATGAAGTTTTAGATTGGAGTTGTAGAATCGTCATTTTTGGTATTGCCTTGGTCTCTGTTCTGGTTAGTGTTCATTGTCTAATATGCGAATCTGAGTTGGGATCAAATATCATAGTTCAATTCTTTTTCCAGTTTCACGATGTCCAATTCAAAGTTTCCGATATAATAAGATCCTTTAGGTTGGGGCATGTTTATGAATTCATATTAGCTATCTTTTCTTGTCGTAACTCAAGTTTTGGGAATTCAAATTCTTGTGAATTTGATTGCAGGACTTATAGTGACATAGATTCCAAAGATGTTAGAGCAGTTACTGATATTTTCTGGAGGAGGACTTATCCTCTGGACATGTAAAGAGCTTGGGAATGCTCTTAAAGGATCACCCGTTGACACCTTGATCCGTTCCAGCCTTTTGGAAGAGCGTTTGGGTGCTGCATTATACAATTACGATGCCCCAGGAGTTGCATACACCCTGAAATGGACATTTCACAATGATCTGGATCTCGTATTTGTTGCTGTGTATCAGCGGATCCTCCATCTTTTGTATGTGGATGATTTGCTTGCTATGGTGAAGTTAGAATTCTCAGAGATTTATTATCCAAAGCGGGCACTTTACAACGACTTCGATGATGTCTTTTAGCAGCTTAGAAACCTCTCTCTCCCTGCACCCAACATTAAAGTAAGGAGGATAAAGATTAAGGTCTGGGTGGCCGACAAATTGTTACACAAGGAAACTATATGGCTAGCTTTTTTCTTGATCAAAGGAAATAGTTAAGCTAATAATCTTTTGTTTACCCAGAAAATAAGCTAATAATAAAAAACTTTTGTGTAATTTTCATTGTTCTTTCCACTCATGAATGGTTGAATAAAATTGTAAAACCAATCCACTCATGACTCATCCAGATAGAATAACGAAATTACAAAGGAATTTGGGAAAAGGTTACAATACACGCCCCGAATTTGTCTGTATATGATACACACTCTTATACAAGTGACAAGTTTTTTTTGTAAAAGTTTCGATTTTTTTTTTTATAAAAGTTACGAGATACAACAAAATGTTATGAATCATAGAAAATGTTACGAGTAATATAAATATAGCTGAAAAATTACGAAAAACTAAAAAATGTTACGATTATCGATGGGGTGGCACAATCTGAACCATACAATAAAGGCATATGGTACACACATTTAATGGGTGTATTATAGCCATTTCCAAAAATTTGATTTGTCTAAAATTCACTTTTAGTCTACAAGGGGCGTTAACGTAGTCGTTCAAAAGTGTTTCTACACCGGCAAGATGAATATGTAAACACCCGAAATTGAACTACACTGGCTTTTTTCCATTCCAGTTGATGGACTTGACAAACTTTGGTATGGTGACCCGGGAGTCTTGTAGGCCGGCCCTGTATGTGGCATCCGGATCGTTTATCTTCGCAATCGACAGTTCAAATTTAAATAAAATATTTTGGACGGTCCAAATGTCTCTTGTGATATAGCCACGTGACCATTTGACTCAAATCTGACGTGCGAAATTTCGAACGCGGTGACCCACCAGTTAGCAAGGTGAAACACGACGCATAATAGTATGAAAAGCCCAGAACTCTCGTCGGATTTTAAGGAGTTTGTTACCATTAAGGTCACAAAACAAATATTTATTGCCATTAAGGTCAATCACTCTTTTTAATTACCATTAAGGTCAATGACTTTTTTTTGGGGGTTTAGGTTTAGGGTGCACTTTCCTATTATAGGGGTTTAGTGTTTTAGACACTTTCATACGATACCCTAGGATTTTAGGCACTTTAATAGGATACCCTAGGGTTTAGGTTTAGACACTTTTATAGGGTACCCTAGGGTTTAGGTTGTAGGGTGCACTTTCCTATTATAGGGTTTTAGTGGTTTAGGCACTTTCATCGGGTACCCTAGTGTTTAGACACTTTCATAGTGTATGCTAAAATTTAAGTTTAGGCACTTTCATAGGATTTGGGGTTTTAAAATTAAAAAAAAAAAAGGCACTATAGAGTTATTAGTTCAAAAATTTAAGAAAATATTTCTGTCCAATCTAATAAAAGAAAGGAGCCCTGATATTTTAAGGGTTCAAGAAACTCAGTTTGAGAGTATAGAGTTATTAGTTCAAAAATTTTGGGGAAATGCAGATGTTGAATTTGCTGAATCTGGGGTTGTTGGTAGATCGGGTGGTTTGTTAACTATGTGGAATAATGAAATCTTCAAGACACTCTGGTAACCTCTTATATATATGCACTATATTGTTGTTACTGGCATACTTTTAGATTTTGAATGTGCACTAGTTAACATATATGCTCCAAATGAGGAAAGAGATAGAAAGGAATTGTGGGAGGAATTATTTTTGCTGAAGTCATCCAATACAATCCTGTATAGGAGGAGATTTCAACGAGATAAAGACAATGTGTCAAAGAGTAGGCTGACTTAGAGTTGACAGGAGTATGAGATTATTCCAGGACTTTATCAACACGGTTTAAGTGAAGGATTTAGCCATGATGGGAAGGCAGTTTACTTGGATAATGTATTTCTCAATGGTCAATCCTATAACTCTCTTGTATATTGAGGTAATACCTCTTTAGTGGAATATTTTTATGGTAATTTAGGGTCACGTTACAGGCCAGTATTTACTTTCGCATAATGGGGTTCACGTATTTGGTACTCCTCGTATAGTATTTTTTTGTTTTTAAAAAAGTTGGATTCCCAAAAAGTCCCAAACATTATGGGATGGAAATAGTAATTAATGTGATATCTAACTTCAAGTCTATTCATATTGTGATTTTAGAAATTACAAGTCTACCACTTGTTAATTTTCTCAATTCCCCTCCCACCCCCTAGCCACTCTTCAATATCTAGCAATGAGGTGATACAAATTCATTGACCCCGTCAGCTAAATATATGTTGTGTATTATCAACGATTTCTGCATACTTTCGGATTCGAGGGGCTGTAGTGAGCTGTTCACTACAACGCATAGTTAGCAATCCTGATCATTAATTTAAAAGTGTTTGGATGGTCCGGATTTTAACTAAAAAATCTTCCAGGGAAAAGCTTTCTCTTCCCAGAAGAGTTTTATTTGAAATCCAGACCGCCCTAAACGGAACTAGCGGTTGTGATTGCTTACTACACGTCCCCTGGGTTCAGTGGCGGACGCAGGATTGTAGCTGCGGGGGGGCCACTCCATAGAAAGGGGGGCCACTCCATAGAAAATATATAGAAAAATTAAAAAATACACTGAAAAAATTGAAAATTTGTTGAAAATTGGGGGGAGTGCGGGGGCCGAACACCCCCCTCACACCCCCCAGGTCCGCCCCTGCCTGGGTCCCATACTTTCACATGCATAGAGAGGCATAGATATCTATTTCTTTTATCTTTAATATATAGCTATGTTTGGGATATCCATATCGATATCAATACAGATATAGATATCTATGCTTAGTTTTATTTATTTTTATTTTTATTGGTATAAGTAATTTTGAAATCTTTGAGAATGAAAATACGGAGATATCTGTGCCTAGAAATAAGTCCAATCTAAGGTCTGAAAATTTTTCGAATAATGTTTTTGACAAAACTAGATTGGGCAAAATAGGATCACAGATGATGTTTTTGACAAAATTTTCATAGAGGTCTTGATGTTGATCCTATAAATTATGCTTTTAACGACATGAAATAGAGTCGAACACAATTCAATATGTCTTATTTTAGTGGACATATTGATTGAAATTACCTTTTTCTTATTATCCACGTTCCAGAATTCATTAGTAAGTTATATGCTTAATTTCAAAATTATAAATCTATCACTTACGAATGTAAGGGGGTGAGTAGTATGAAGCAATCCCCTGATTTGCATGTGCCACTAGAGCACCGCACGTTGTGATGCCCATAACTATTAAAACTAGCATTCCGGCGCCCATCCTCCTTTCCTTTTCTTTTCCCCCCTTTCTTTCGTTCCTCCCAAACACCTCTAGAAAAGGAATTACAAGCTTTATTCAGTGCCCAAAGTTTACTGAGGGATGTTCCTTTTATAGAAAAAAGAACATCTACCAAAACAGTAACCATGTATATTTTAAATATAACCCCAAGTTACGTATGTCATTAAGATTCTATTTATTTAGTTCCTGTCATGCTCCCATTCAAAGTTAGCATATGGAGAGTACCAGGCCTATCTACCGGCTTTGATATTTGGGTTTACCAAGGCCGACCTCAAGTTTGATTGTCTACTTACTATTAAGTGATAAGAAATAAAAAGACATATAACTTAAAAAAATCGAGGTTACATTGTGCTTCTAGCTTAAATTACAAGAAAAAGTTCAATTCAAAATCAAAATGCTTCGTTTATTCAGAAACTAATTTTTTTTAGTTGAATTTATATAATTTTTTGGAAAGGGAAAAAAGAACGTCGAAGAAAACCCACACACACGTGCAGGCGCATACACTTGAATATATATAACGCACGTCCACGTTACGAATGTCATTAAGATTTACAAATCTATTTAGTTCTTGTCACACTCTCATTAAAGCTGAGCTTATTCTATAGCAATGCATGACGTCTTCTAGAAAACCAAGGAATATCCCGCTCAATCACTTGGCATCAAAATTATGTCATTGTAACCCTCGTTTCTTTGATTAATAAAATTTCTTTGCCGTTCAAAAAAAAAAAAAAAAAAAAAATTCATAAGTACGTCATTACCATTGCGCCTCGTGCAAGAAACGCTACTACACAATCTCATGACACGGTGATACCACCGGTAACGAGCAGGCACCCTTCGGGTGAAATCGCAGAACCGGCAAGACGGCATTGCACTTGCAGCAGGTAGCAAAAATTCTAGTTCGCGACAAGCATTTCTATCAGGACTCGAGCAGCATGCTTCCTCTCTACAATGAGGTATTGATAAGCGCGTAAATGTTCACATTAGCGCCCCTTAATTTACCCTTGCTAAGTCCATTTATTTTGTTACTTGGAGTTTAATTTCCTTAATTTTGTGTTATAGGTATTTGGAGGCACATTATGCTAATTTGGTGTCAAAACTAAGTCCATGGTTAAATAAGTTCAAACGGCGTGAGTAATTTCTTTCCCAAGCTATCACGGACGTTTAATCATGAAAGCATCCAATCTCATTCTAAAGCCCAGCATATTGTCACGTGGTCTTGAGAATGGCTGAAGAAAGGAGAAACAAATGGTCTTCATTTTAATTGCAGAAGGTTGATGATTCCAAAGGAAAGTGAACCTTGGGGAGAAATCAAATACTGCCAATAGACAGAATTCAAGTATGGAAACAAGTTTATTCTCCATGGGACTATTCGGTGGAGTTTTAAAGAGGGCCACTACTATAGTTTTGGGTCTCCACGAGTCATTCTCTTCGACGGCAAACACTGATATAAAAAGAGGAGACTCGACGCATAAGAGATACTTCGGACGCTACGGAGCAGAGAAGGGATTTCAAAGGATGGCTGCCGCTGGGTTTGGTAGTCGCGATGATCAGCTAAACATCCTTCTTAGGGTGTAGATGAAACCCTAACCAAGTAACTATATGTTTTTATGTTAATTTTGGATTTTGATTATCGAAACGACGGTTGTATAATTTTGAGACTTATTTTTATGATTCGATCTTATTTTTTCTATCTAGTGTTATGTGTTTGTTTTCTGTGATTGCAAATACATTGTTATGCAACAATTTTCTTAATTGGCGCGTGGAATTGCGAATTAGGATAGTCTATGCCTAGGGAAAACGAGTCGTGCCTAGATTAATTAGTTATAGAATCGAAGACGATTCGTGCCAACCGAAGATAGGTTATGCCCGGTTATCAATCGCATGTTATTTTCTTGTCGATATCGCCAGGGGTTGTAACTTTTAGCGAGTTATTGTCATTTTGGTAATTGATTTCTCTAAATTAATATAATTACTTGGTTGCGAAGTTAGGGTGGATTCGAAACCCTAAGACCCTTTCCAAATTACTTAATTCACATCTTTCTTACTTTTAATTATTTAGATAATTTTAGAAATCCAACTCAAATCACTTTTTCTCGAATTAATTTAGAAATCATTTGAAACAGTTGCAGCTTAGCCTTATAATCCCTGAGGACGATACTCGAAATACCTACCACTATTCATTTGAGTAGTAGTAATTATTTCGTTTTATTAATTATTTTTTGTGTGAAAAACGACCTACCAGGTTTCTCTTGGGAACACTTAGCATCCCTCCACACATAAAAAAATATCACCATATGATCAGAATTGTCCATCTCATATGTTCCATAAAAGAACATCTTTGCAAGCATGATATCGATAAGAAATTGAATATGAAATTATTTTTTCATATCACAAACATGACGACTAATATCACATAATTATTCTTTTTTATTTTAAATGAGGGCGGCAATTCGATTTTGATAATGATCTGTCTATTATTTTTGGTATCCATAATATACTCCTATAAGTTTTGAGCCATAGAACACGGTTTCGATGAGATTAAGGAGCCCAATAGAAATTTCTTTTTTTTTCTGACAAAATTAACCTCACTATCTCCAACCTTCAACGCTGCTCTCTCCCTGATCAATATCAGCACCAATGGCAATTCACTACGTACTATTGATTCTATTCCTTTTTCTTTTTTTTTTTTTGTTATTTATAACTAGGTGTCAAGACTAGTTTTAGTGACCAATTATTGAATAGTCTTGGAGTATAGTCAAGTGGTGATTCGGAACACTACAACACTACCTATTTTGCCGTGCAAAAAAAAAAAAAAAACTACCTATTTTCATGGGGTCTGTATACTTATTGGAACATTGTTGGGTGCCATGTTGATATTTAATTATTCTAGCAATATAGGAACTCTACTGTATTATTTTGAAACTAGTACATTAGTATTTTAATAGGAAATTAGTATATTTTATTTCACTATCTTGCAAGGAATCTTCAAATTAGGAAATTAAGTACCAAGAGTAATTAGTTTCCCAATTATAGTTTATTTAGTTTCTTTTTAATATTTGCCTGGTCAAGAAAAATAGTTAGTTTTAGTTTTTTTTTTTTTCCCCCTTTATTTCCAAGCACATACGGATAACTATTATAAGTATCATTGTAAGCCTTACGGTAGAATTTGGTGGTTTACGATTAATGAGAGATTGAGTTTTTAATCAATATTGTTTGTTCATAGAGGGAGTACCTCTTGTTGAGACTTGTTTATATTTTTTACCATCAGAGCGCAAGTTCCAATTCTAGCAATATAGGAACTCTAGTGTATTATTTTGAAACTAGTACATTAGTATTTTAATAGGAAATTAGTATATTTTATTTCACTATCTTGTTAGGAATCTTCAAATTAGGAAATTAATAAGTATCATTGTAAGCCTTAGGGTAGAATTTGGTTGTTTACGATTAATGAGAGATTGAGTTTTTAATCAATATTGTTTGTTCATAGAGGGAGTACCTCTTGTTGAGACTTGTTTATATTTTTTACCATCAGAGCGCAAGTTCCAATTCTAGCAATATAGGAACTCAAGTGTATTATTTTGAAATTAGTATTTTAATAGGAAATTAGTATATTTTATTTCACTATCTTGCTAGGAATCTTCAAATTATGAAATTAAGTACCTAAAATAATTAGTTTCCCAATTATAGTTTATTTAGTTTCTTTTTAATATTCGCTTGGTCAAGAAAAATAGTTAGTTTTTAGTTTTTTTTTTCCCTTTATTTCCAAGCACATATGGATAACTATTACAAGTATCATTGTAAGCCTTAGGGTAGAATTTGGTTCTTTATGATTAATGAACGATTGAGTTTTTAATCAATATTGTTTGTTCATAGAGGGAGTACCTCTTATTCAGACTTGTTTATATTTTATGCAATGAATACTCTGAATCCCCTAACCATCTACTGCTTTTTTGTGATAAATCATGGGTTGTTTGGTCTGCAATTTTCGAGTGGTGGGGCTCTACATGGGTGTGTCCCAGCAATCTCTATTCCTTCTTGCATATGTGGTCTTCTGTTAAGTTCAAAAACCTTGAGAAATTCTGCTGGTTCACTTGTTTTTACTCCACTATATGGTCTATTTGGAGTGGGAGAAACGATCTTGTATTCAGAAATATGGCCTTCATTCCTGATAATATTGTTGATTTGTCTAAGACTAGAATGGCGTTTTGAATCAAGGCTAGGTTTAAAGTGAATGATTATGCGGTCGATGATTTTAAACGTTGTCTCGATGGGATCAGGAAATCAAAATCTAATGTTTACATCATCTCTTCTGGTTCCTGCTGACTGTTTGTTTTGGAGGTAGCTACTGCTTGATGTTATTGAAAGAGGATGTTCAATCTGAAGATGCATTAGTGTTTGGAAGATTAGAGTTTGGCTCGGATTTTTGTAGTATTCAATTCCTTCTTGTTGATTCAACTCTTTGTTGAATTTTCAATATGTTTATGTTTTCGTGGTTCTCTTGAACCTTGTTTTTGTTGTTCTCTCTCGATGTACCTATTGTCGAGCTTAATAATATTTTGTTGCCGTTTCAAAAGAATAAAATTCCAATCCTGACTATATATGGCCGGAGGATATGTCGGAGGACGTGTCAGAGGTTGCTTGACCGTTCGAGTGATTAAAAATTAACGTAGAATTTCGTCCCAAGCGTAGGACTATCGACCGGTGTAGCACAATAAATCCAGAAGTACCGGAATCGAACCACAGAGACGGTCTACGGTGTTGACCCAAACAATGCTAGATTCTATGTTTGCAAATGGCTCTCAGGTAGCCACCCCTTGTTCAGATGACTGATTTAATTTAACTAAATTAAACTGATTAAATTGTTGGACTCTTAATTAAAACAGGAGAGCACAGCCGTGGGCACTACAGTGTCCGCAACTAGCCTAATCCACATTCACTCGGGCCACAATAATTTAATTAATAGGTTTAACAATATGAAAGGAATTCCCAACAAATGCGCACCACTTGTCACCAACCACTGTGCGCATTTGGAATTGGCAATGCCCGGGTTTATTTGTTAGAAGAGATTTCGTATTGAAAAACTGCGCATTAATTTGAATGATTCGGCACCGAGGTGGAACGCAAATTAGCCTAGCCACGGGACACCTTGTCCCGCGGCCGCACTCAGTACGACTACTCACACATATTGAAATCAATTGCAGAAATCAAAATAATCTTAGATCTAGACATGCTTGGAATTAAAATACGAGAAACAATAGAAAACAGTACCGTAGTTGCAAAGGTAGAAACTCGAATTTAATTAATAACCCGCAAAGTAACAAGGCACTGGAAATCTGGAAATTAAACTTGAATGCGAAGCAACGAACGAAGAACTTCAGATTTGGAGCCGAAAACTTGCGAAACAAAAGTCTACGTAAAAATTGTGGAACCCTAACACGGGTTAAAACAAAGGTATATATATTAATCCTAATACTTCTAACGAAAATCAAACGAAACTCGGAATAATCCACCGCGCATGGACGAAACGACAACGTTTTAGTGCGCCTCATAACTGCCTCGGTAGCGCTACAGGTAAAATGGGGTAGCGCTACCGCTACCCTTAAGTCGTGCGTTGACCGCTGACCATTGCTCTGACCGATGACCCTCATCCCTTAACGCACCGGTAGCGCTACACATCTTTAGGTGTAGCGCTCAAGAATTCTCTGTTCACTTTTGGGACCTTTTTGTGCCCACTTTGAGCGCTCCAACAAAATGGGGTAGCGCTCCCGACGGTTTTCGACCATTTCCATGCAAAATGCGTCCGCTTCCAACTCTGATCGACGTGCATGCTCTTCCAATATCACAAAATTGCACTCAAATCCCTGATTTCCCTGCAAAATACACTTAACACCCACAAAACGCCTCGTGCACATATTAGACGGAAAATACAGCTTAAAACACACGTCCAACGTGCTAAATCACCCTACTTAGGCGCCTGATAAGCAAGCCTACCACGCGCCTATCAGAGGTCGAGGTGGTCGGACATCCGCTATTGAGGAGGTCTATGAATGGGATGATCTTGGTCGAGAAACTTAAATGAACGGAGGGAGGTAGCAAATCTTTGTGGCGATTTGGTCGCTTACCCAACTCATGAGGCTATAGAAGTTGCAACACCACCTCACCATCATCCGTTTAAAACTCATGCTCAAAAGGAGGAAGAGTATTCGGATGAAGTGGATGCCAACCCTTTTGCTGTTGAGACGTCCTAGTTCACAACCATGATTCTCATTATTGTGAATATAGCATGAAGATTGAGATTTCGAAAAAAATTGGGCCTCAACAATCTCATCGAGGGAAAAAAGGAGTCATATTAGAAATTTTAGTTAAAGAAAATGTAAGATATTTTATTGATATTGTATTAAAGGAAGAGTCCGATAAAATATTTTTGGACACAAAATCCATCGTTGTTGCAATCAGACATTGATTGAGATTCACCTCTAAAATGATGAGTACCCGGATGAAGAGGAAACTGCCATTGATAAAGTGGAAGAAAGTGTGAAAGCTGAATTTGTAGAAGTGGGCATCAAAGTGGGCATTGAGAAGAATATTGTTCTTATTCTTGACAAAGTTGATGAGTTGAACTCAATGTTTGATGGCATCTTAAATCTTGGAAAAAAGGCGATGAACGTATGCCCATCGCTTAGCGATTTGAAATATGTGAGTATATGGATCCTTTTTAGCGATATATCGAGGACTCTACAAGGAAGTATATGTTGATTTCCATTCTCATGTAAGATGGATAGACTATGTGGACGAAAATTATTGTTGCAGTTTTGGAAGTTTTCTTACCATTCAGCTTCGATAAATTAATTAGAAGTACTGCAAGGTTGATGGGGACAAGAAAGGGCCTGTTAAATTATTTCAGTCCATGGAACCTTTTTCAAGTGGGGAAGAACGATGCAAGCTGATATTTTAATTATTCTAGAGATATAGAGGAGTAAATTTTAGTTCATTATTTTGAAACTAGTATTTTATTAGAAACTAGTAGTCCTCCGTATCTTTTTAAATGTGTTCTTCGTAAATCCATATTATTAAAGAGACATTATTATTACACATTTCTCATCTTTTACCTCCACTTTACCTCTTGGGTCATGCTAACGGGTGCCATAGTGCACCCGTTAAAGGTACAAAAAGTACACTTTTGTGGGTCCCACTTGTACAAAAAAGTGTACTTTTAAATTGTACCTTTTTGTACTCTTAACGGGTGCACTATAGCACCCGTTAGCATTTTCCTTACATCTTTCACATAAACTTTTACTTCCGCTTTCTAAAATTATCTTTCCCTTTTACCCAGCAACTCTTTACCCACTAACTTTTCAAAAGCGTAACATAATAATTGTACACACTTTATTGCTAACTTCTCAAAACACACATTTATTAAGGGACAACTCGAAATAGAATAATAGAAAATAATAAAGGGACGGAGAGAGTATATTTGATTTCAATAGCTTACTAGGCAAAGTAATAAAGGGACGAAGAGAGTATATTTGATTTCAATATCTTACTAGGCATCTTCAAATTAGGAAATTAAGTACACTAGAGTAACAAGTTTCCCAATTATACTTTGTTTAGTTTCCTTTTAGTATTTGCTTGATCAAGAAGAATAGTTTGTTTCTAATTTTCTATTATCAGTATCATTGTAAGTCTTAGCGAAAAATTTGGTTGTTTATGATTAATGGAAGTTAAACTATGTTTTTACTCAATATTAGAGTGTATTTCTTGTACTTCAAACTTATTCGTATTTTCTACTAGCAATTAGCTTTGTAAAAGGAAACTTCGCTGTATGTTTTGGAGATTTCAAGACTTGAGACTATCAAAATGGTGAATAAAGCTATTGGCAGCCATAGTTTGGTAATTTCCCCAAAGAAAAATAGAGTAGCTTACTTGAACGTGTTATTCTTCATAGATAGATAGATATAGGATCTCGGGAAAGGCTACAATACACATCTCCTATTTGGGTGTGCATTATATACACTTCTAAAAAGGTTACGATTTTTATAAAAAAAAGTTACAAAGCGAAAAAATGTTACGAATCATATAGAAAATGTTTTGAATAATATTGCTGAAAAGTCACGAAACACTAAAAAATTGTTACGATTGACCATGAGGTGTCATAATATGAACCAAATGTCATATGTGTGACTGAGGATCTTTAAAATGGGTCTGGCTCCCCTCACACTTAAAAAAACACATAAAAAAACACATCACTCTTCTGAGCCATACTGTGATGTTCCGAACTGTTGATTTTGTTTAAATGAGTAAAATAAAAGGTCCTGCAAAATTTCAGCTTAATCAGATATCTGTAAGTGCTTGATCCAAACAGTTTTAAAAACACTAGTTCCTGTCACAGTTTTTGCAAAATTGTTTGGATTAAGGACTTACCGATATCCGATTGAGCTGAATTTTTACAGGACCTCCTATTTTACTAGATCACCGGTTCGGAATATCACAGTGTGGCCTGAAATAAAATCGAGTATTTTTTTATGTGTTTTGTTAAGTGTGATGGGAACCGGCCCCCTTTAAAATAATTTCACTTACTTCTATTGTTAGTGTGGTAGCTTGATGCCGATAAACGTGGTCAGAATTCTCATGAATATTCACGAGAATAATTTAGTTGTTTATGCGCATAGGTTGATATTGATATGCCATTATGCCTAGGTTGATGTTGATATGTGTGACTTAAAGAATATTCTTCAAAGGGAAAATTTCAAAAAAACCTTGACCTTTGGCCCGTTTATCACATCAACACCCCGAGCTTTTAAAAACGTCAACTAAACCCCCGAGCTTGACACTCCGTTATCTATCTGCCCTCTCATTCGATTTTTTGTCCAATTGATAACGGCGAGTCCTACATGGACACATGTGGGACCCTCTGACCATTAGTTGGCCTCCACGTGGACACGACACTACTTTAAAAAAAAAAAAAACTCTCGACCTTTGGACCAAATGTCCCATAAACACCTGAACTTCAAAAAAATCAATTAAACCCCTCACCTTGACACTCCGTAATAAAAAAAACTTAATGAAAATTGCCGATCAAAAAACAGTTAATGAAAATGGCTTCTTATTTTTTTAATTTTTTTATTTATCATGTATCCTCATTCACATCAAAACTTTGTAACTTAACGTATAATGTTCGCTGTTGATGATTTGTGGGTAATTCATGGGTATTTAATTTTAAAACTGTCATTTTCTATAATGCCATAAATTCTCATCCATATGTTCTATCAAAACCAAAATCTAAATCAGAGAACATTCCTTACCGGTGGTGGAAAGCCGCCTTTTTCCACCACCGCCTTTGTGGGCCCTATTTTACTTTGTAAAAGGGACGGTAATGGAATTTAAAGTTAAGCAGTCCATGACTGTCCATTTTACAAAATAAGATTTAAATTTTTTAGATACCTATTGATGTCTCATCAAGCTGATTTTATGCATGGATGTATTACTTTGTGGACCATACAAAATGAATGGTTTAGATTAAAATAATAAACTCACGGTGGGATCCATACATGGCGGTGCAAATCAAAGCAATAAATTACATTGGTTTTTTTTTGGGGTAAATAATAGATTACATTGGTTACCATTATAAGCTTCGCAATAAGTTGTTTTTATTCAACTAACCCCAGCATCACATATAGATAGTACATTGGGGCAAAATCACCCAACAAACATACAAATATAGCAAGATGTGTTTCTTATTTAGGATATTAGAGGCTGCTTCCCCTTCCATGGCTTTCTGAATTAAGTTGAGCCTTAGTCAAGTTATACTCCAACATCAAAGAATTTATATATTTATTGAAAAGAAAAATAAATTTAAAAACAGTTTCGTACCGTCTGGTATTGACCGGTATTTATCGGTACCTATCTAGTATTGACAAGTATTGAAAAGGAAAAATAAATTTAAAGTTAGTCCGGTATTGTCCGGTACGACCGATCGGTCAGTACCAACTAGTATTTAAGCCATAAGGAAATGTAAGTTATAGGGTACCGGACTTGGTCAATTCCGGTACACACCGGCCGATACGGAATGAGATTCAAAACCTTTGATACACATATTCACAAATTCGTAGCCTATGCATTTATGTCAGTGATCATCTCCTGTCACATGTGCAATATATAAAGCAATGATTTCGGAGGTTTACTGGTTAAATTCGATGTTGATTTTGCCAGCATCACGGTTGGCAATCACAGAGAAAGCTTCTTGTGAAAGATCGATGGTTGCAGCACAGCCTGGTGGGCAGTAGTCCACAACCTTAACCACAACGCTTTGACCCGTGCAAGGCTGTGGCACACCCGGGTTTGTAGGACCGGTGCAGTCCCTGTAGCTGCATATGCAACAGGGGCAAGGCAGAATGTTGCGATGCCCACAATTATTAAAACTCGAATTTGCGATGCAACAGGGGCAAGGCAGAAAGGTGCAAACAAAGTTGGGGCGGCTGTACTGCTATTCTAGCAAGGTCAAGCGACGACTTAGCTGGCGGGGTTCAAAAAATGAACTGAAAAAAAAAAAAATTAGAGATGAATTAAATTTGCTTGTATTGTCAGCGTTGTGTTACTTGTCAAACAAGTTTGCTATTTATTTTTGTCAATGCTAAATGAAAATACTGGAGTTGCTCCCGAAACAAAGCATCAACTTAAACGGCACATCTTGCAATAAGATGGTGCTTCATGGAAGATACTCCATACCGCACCAAAGTCAGTCATTAACTTGGACAAAATCTCTATCCTAGCTACGAAGTCGTTGCAAGTCTTCAAGGGAAATCTTTTTTTTTTTTTTGCCAAACGATAATAGATGAAATTATATTTCCACCAAAAACATTACATCAAAGACGGGCCTTGTCCCTAAGTAAGGAATCAAGTAACCATGACGGCGGGCTATTAGTCCAGTGACTAAACCCCAAACCAAGATGACCTCTACTTGCCAAAATATGAGCTACTTCATTACAAGATCTTCGAGCAAAAGAAAAATAACAAAATTGAAACCCTTTGCTCAAAGCCTTGATATCATGAATAATAATTCCAAGCTCCTAACTAGTTCCAATCTTCCCATTAAGCATGTTGACGATAGCTTGGGCATCACTCTCGATTGCAACAGAACCCAAGCCCAACTGGATCCCAAGCATCACTCCCTCCCGAATATTGCTAAAGCTTCTGCCACCGCTGAGCTAGGGCAGCGAGGTTGTTTCCTCATAAGACCAGCAATAAACTCACCCCTACTATCACGCACCACACACCCCACACCTCCTGCATTCACCTCCTTTACCCATGCACCATCCACGTTGATTTTGAAAGACCCCTCTACCAGAGGCTGCCACCCTATGTTGACATCCCCAATTATCAGATCTGTTTGAGCCTTCAACGGATTGGCTTTCAAAAATTCTTCAAAACAAGCCGACGCTCGCTTATAAATAACATCAGGAAGCATGAGTTTAGAATCAAACACAACACCATTCCTTCCCTTCCAAATATACCATAGAACAAATGCAGTAGAGGCTAAGGACAAGTCTCTATTAGGCCCATTCGACCATCGAGTAAGCAAAATGTCCCAAAGGTCAGAAAAAGAGCTAACCTGAATGTTATCAAAGTCCAGTTGAATAGGAGACAGCCGCCACACTCGTCGGGCCAGAGGACAAGCACAAAAGAGATGCACAATTGATTCTACAGCGCCATCACAAACTGGGCAACTGGAATTATCGCTAACCTTCTTGCGTTGAAGCTGCTCCTTGGTCGGTAAGATATTATGGCAGCACTTCCATAGAAAATGTTGAATTTTCCTAGGAATATGCAAATGCCAAATACCCCACCATCTATTAGCTTCCACTTCTGTTCCTGGACCACCAATATCGCCCTCATTCCCTTCCATCGACTGTCCGTGATCTTTCAACCCCAAGGCTGTCATATATCCCGACTTCACCGAGTAGTGCCCAGAATTAGTAAAATGCCACACTAACGAGTCTGCCTTATTCATCCACGATAAAGGCATAGAAAGTATACATCGCGCCTGCCAAACATGCCGGAAACCATATCCTCTTTCCATTTAGCGGTACCCGGATCAATAAGATTTTTTACTAGGCCAACTCCGACATTAGTGACCACTTGATTCGGTTTGAAAGCACCAGCCATTGGAATCCACGGGTCCTCATTAATCCGAACTGATTCTCCATTACCAATGGACCATCTTGTTCCAGCTTCCAAAACCTTCTTCCCTTCCCAAATGCTGCGCCAAACCCACGACGGGTTGTTACCCAATTCTGCCTCTAGAAAAGAAACATTACTGAAATATTTGCTCTTTAACACACGCGCCATAAGACAATCTGGTGACTCCATAATCCTCCACCCTTGCTTCGCTAGAAGAGCCAAGTTGTAGGCACTGAGATTGCGAAAACCCAAACCTCCCTTAAACTTGTGCTTACACAACCGACTCCATTTCATCCAATGAATCTTACGCTCAATATTTTTCTGACCCCACCAAAACCTTGCCATGGCAGATTCAATCTGATGACACAATCCCTCAGGTAATTTAAAGCACATCATTGCGTAGGTGGGAAGCGCCATAGCCACTGACATGAGCAACACTTCTTTTCCGGCTTGGCTAAGAAGTTTCTCCTTCCATCCCGCCAAATGCTACAACACTCTGTCCTTAATATACGAGAACATGGATGCCTTTGACTTCCCAATCTCAGCCGGAAGCCCCAAGTACTTCCCCAAATCAGCTCGGACAGGAATTGACAAGATGGCACTAAGGCTTGGTTTGGCTAAAGAAGTTAAGCCAACTTTTGGCTTTTTTGTGCTTTTTGGTGCTTAAAAAACTTGTACTCATATGTAAAGTACAAGCTTTTTAAGCACAAAAAAGTAAAAAGTTAAGTTTACTACTTAAGCCAAAACACCCCTAAGATTACTCCGCAGCTCAGGCCCTACATTCTTACTAAAAAACATAGACGACTTTTTTTTGGGGTAAATAATAGATTACATTGGTCACCATTATAAGCTTCGCAATAAGTTGTTTTTATTCAACTAACCCCAGCATCACATATAGATAGTACATTGGGCCAAAATCACCCAACGAACATACAAATATAGCAAGATGTGTTTCTTATTTAGGATATTAGAGGCTGCTTCCCCTTCCATGGCCCCAAGTACTTCCCCTTCCTTAATCTCCCTTGCTGCATCATCCCTACTCTCAAACATCCTTTTCCAACCCAATCACTGTCTTTCCAAACATTACATGTCTCTTTGCTGTAGACGTTCTTTCCTCTCTCTTTTTTCTCGTTCTCTCACTTTTATGTGTATTTTGTTGTACTTTGAAATTTAAGAACTATGGTACTAGAACTGTGAAATCAAAGTATATTAGACATTTCAAGTTTGATTAATGTATACGGTACAAGTTTCATCTAAACAAAAGGGCAAGAAGGGAATTTAACCAAGTTTCAATTGTCATTCTTGGAAAGTAGACTTTCATTTTGGGACGTCCCAAAATGCAATAGTGGGCTATATAAATGGGACGGAGGAAGTATGATTAGTCAGAATGAATACTAATCAACACACACCTTCACCAGCTTGCCAGAAGGCTACGTTTGAGTTCTTTTAAAAATTTGGGCAGAGTTCGGAATCCATATTGGATCGTCAATGTGGACATGATCCAAGATTCATTAAGATAGAAGCCATCTTAGTATTGGATCTAAGTTGAAAGTCTATCGAGAGATTGTTTGCTAAGAAGATTGGAATTTCTAATGTATCTAGGATATATATCCCTATACATGTGGGTTAACCTCAGAAAATTAAGGTCTACGAGATCAAAATAATCATATTGTTCTCTCTACGTAGTTCCTCTCCCTCTACCTTTAAAGAGTGATTGAAACTTTTGCGCCATGGAATTGAGGGTAATACGAGAACCTCACAGTATCATTCAATCGCATGAGATTGTTGATGTTCTAGTACATGATCCGGACTACGCAATCCATCATCCAAAAAATCTGATTTGGTAAAAGTTCGCTGAACATAATCCGAACCACCCGTTTCCGCATTCATTATTGAAAGTTTACAAGTTCATATCCCTTTTTCCACGCGATCTCGATGAGATTTTTTGAGGTAATACCTATAACTCCTATACATTGAGGTAATACCTCTTTGTGGAATAGTGTTATGGTAATTTAGGGCTACGGTACAGGCCAGTACTTTTGCTTTGGCATAATGGGGTTCACATACTGATTAATATGATATCCAATATTTTCATGTTACTAAATATATATGAACCCCATTATGACAAGTCTATACCACTCTCAAATAGCAATTCCCCTTCCACCCCTAGTCTCTCTACAATATTCTAGGAATGATTTGATAGAAATCCATTTACCCCATCAACAAAATTTATGTTGTGCATTATCAATGATTTCTGCTGTAATGCCCCCAAAATTTGGGCATGTTAATTATTATTACAAACCATAATAAAGTTTAACCTTACACTTTAATACAAATAATAATGTCTCCAATTACTATATAAATAACAACTGGGGCGGTTCTAGGTCTTCGTCTATCCCTGCGCCGAGTCATTCCCCACTCCGGCAGCACTGCCTGCTCCATAGGACTGATCTCCACAGTATCGGTCCTATCCATCTAGATAATCTGACATAATATGTCAGAGTCGCGCATGCAACATCGTGGTATTATGCCGGTGTTACACAAGTGCAACACCATGAGCAAGGCCCAGTAGTTTACTATACTAAATGTCTAAGTGGCAATTCTAGAACAATAAGTTCAAAACAGTATGTGAAACTTGTGAACAGTAAACCATGCAGTGCATCATGCGTGTGTGTGCGGATCAGAGTAAACATGCGCAGAAAACAGTATTTCCCTTTCAGAATCTCAAAATAGTGTCACGTGTCATTTTTCTCAAAACAATTCTCATTCAGTTTTTCAACTTAACTTATCTTTCATTAGGTTTTCCCAAAAATCGATTTTCTCATATCAGTGCCTCTTTCAGCATTCTTCTTGAAATTTCATATATCTCCCACCACTCGAAAGTTATTGGTCCGTTTACGCCTCCTTTCAGCAGACGGTACCAACCATTCCACTCGAGGCCTCGACCGTCGTGCATCACCGAACATAGCAGCCTGTTTGCACGGCCCGTCCACCCCGCGACTCACAAGACACAGTCTCGGCTGCCTTGCATCACCGAACTTAATAGCCTGTTTGCACAGTCCGTCCACCCCGCGACTCACACGACACAGTCCCGGCCGCCTTGCATCACCAAACTTAACAACCTGTTTGCAAGGTCCGTTCACCGTGTGTTGTGCACGTTTAGCCCAAACATTCAAGTTCTCTCCGCGAACTGGAAGTGGCGCTCTCGCTGCACTACCGCGTCAATACCATTCCTCCAAGTTCGTTTTTTTGAACAACAAAATTTTATAACCTTTGAAAACGAATTACAAAGGTTAAAGGAATCCAAGCAACAAGGTATCCAGATAGAGAAGGGGCAGACCCACAAAGAAGACTTCCCTCACAGCAAAAGATACCCTGCCACTAGGAACCAAAAGGGAAAAACAACCGGAAGTTGGCAAGAAGCCAACCAAACCCTCAACCAAAAAACACCACCCAAAAAGAAAAACCTAAACCAAAATCCCAAACAAAACCCCACCAAAACGCCCAAACAAACACCACTGTTGACAGAATTAAGTTGCAACAGAAAAGTTGCTAATGATCTCATCATCTTCCCCCAAATAATTTTCATCCAAGATCTTACTTATTGATCGAGAAGCCCGAGCTGCATTTAGGTGAATCTTGTTAATTCCATCAGAAGAAACAGATAAGGCAGCAGCAGCAATAGCAGATCTGAACACAACGCATTTTTTCTGCTTCCGATGACCCTTTTTCTAAGATTTCGAAAAACCAACTTATCTTCAATCCTTTTATGCTTCCTTTTAGCTTTCCTAATATCTTCCACTGAATCAGTTGGATTGAGATCCACAACTAATTGGATACCCTGAACATCTTCCTCATTAAAAAATCCCACTTCGGAAAGATTCCAAAAGCCTTGATCAAATTCCACTACCTCCTTATGATTGTTGTTAACTGCTACACCTACTGGCTCAGAATCTCTCTCTAGCTCATTGTGAAATTGGGCTTGAACATTACTAGAGATATTGTCTTGTAATGGGTTAGAGTCTGCACCCCGTGAAATAAGTGGGCCCGAAGACCCATCCCCTTCTCTATTACCATTCCTCCAAGTTCTCTCCGTGAACTTGAGATGGCAACAAATTCATCTCATCACATTTCATTTCATTTCCCGAATGTTTCATTTCTCTTTTCCAAACTCATTTTCATTCTTATCTCTATTTTCTCATCAACAGTTATTCCATTTTTCAAGTCCCGTGTCGTAACGTATTGTGTACGTGCTCAATGCCACATGCTCAAAATCATGCCCATGCAATATTCCATAAACTTTCTTTCTAAAATTTTATATTTCACCAAATAAACATTTCCCACATAAAATCACCCATTTTAATGCACCAACTTTTTCCAAAAATAATATTTCCTCCAAAAGTTCCTCTTATAAAATCATGCACTTTAATGCACCAACTCTCTCCAAAAATAATATTTCCTCTAAAATTTCCTCACATAAAATCATGCACTCTAATGCACCAACTCTCTCCAAAAATAATATTTCTTCCTTGTTCTTTTCAAAACTATTTTATTTCTTCTAAAAGAAATAAAATTAGTCAACTTGCTCTTTCAAAAATGATTTAAACGAAAACTTCTTTTCTAGAAATTTCATACCAAAAATTTTACTCAACTAGCCAAGAATTTTCTAAAAAAAAATATTTAACCTCTCCAAAAATATACTCTTTATATCTCTAGAAAACTTTCTTTCTAGCAAATTTTAATAAAACATCATTTTCTATATCTAGTAAAATCACAACTTTCTTTCTAGAAAATTTTTAATCAACTCTTGAAATCTTCTTCTTTTCACCATAACCATAAAATATACTCACTAATTAATTAGTAAAAATTTACTAGAAGAAATTTATTAAAAACTCTCCCTCGTATTTATTTAGTAAAAACTTCATATTTCTTACAAAAATTTTCATAAGACAATAGTAATTTCTTTCTAGTAAGAAACAAATCCCTCATTAACAAAGTTAATGTACTTATTTTAGGAAGAATAATCATCTAATTAGTAACCAATGATTTAATCAAATAGGATTAACTAGTTCTTCCAAGAAATATCAACAACAAAATACTAGAACCTTGTTTAGAAATACCCATCTTCTAATCTCTTCTAATCAACTTCTAATCACTTTAATCTCATTAAACCAACTTCTAATTCCATGTAGAACTATTCTAATTAGAATTTTAATTTCTAGGTCCTATTTGTCACACCCCAAAATGGAAATGACCGGCCGTGTACCACGGGGCAAACCCATGGGACACAAAGCCTCAAATAAAATAAACCATAAAACACAAAATGATTGTTCTTTATTATTAAAAATAATAATTTGTCCAAACATAAGCATGGGGAAAAACCATCCCATGAACCCAACAATAAAATTGTCCACAAATGATAGCAGAAATGCGATTTACCAAAAAGGTTTAACAAAATGCTGAAGCGAATAAATAAAAGATTTACCAAAGGAATAATTTAAGGGACACGACAAGTTCGAAAATACGTAACATGATTAACCACTCACCTCGGTCCAAAATAAATGCAACTCGAACACGCTAAAAGGAAGGTTAACCTGTACAAGGAAATAAAGAATACTAAATAACTAACTAATTAAAATGTCGCCTATATAAGTTAAAATTGCCGTATGCTATAAAAACCCAACCAAAACCCCATTGTTCATCATGAGAACTTCAAAGTGTCAACTGCCATTTGCAATTTCCATTTACAACCCACACAATCTGACTTCACCGTGCACTTTATCAAAGCACCACAAGGCCTAAGGCCACTTGTTACCCCTATGAAACACCAACTGAAATTTCCATCACAAACATTATACTCCAAAAATTCCCAGTATTCTAAGGGAAACGATAAGCACCGCCATCTAATTGGCACCAACGTGGCACACAAGTACTCCACTGCCAATGCCACGTATAAGCCCATTACTGCTTCTCCCTAGCAAACCCCATTGACCCAACTAATGGAGAGAGAGAAGAAAAATTACTTACCAATTCAACGGATGATTGAGAACCAACACCTCCTTGAAGGATCGCGCTGCAGCGGCTCTCACTACCCCTCCTATCGTTAACTAATAACAAACCCTAATTAATGAATGTATTTATAATCAACTTAGAAACTGCCCACCAAGCCCCGAAGCCTAAAAAATAGCTAATTAGGAAAACAAAATGTACGAGACCAAGTGGTAGTATATAAACCTATAATCTGACCCAATTAACATTTCACACTTAACCACATACCACTAATTTGCCGAAACTCCAAAAATTACAATTGTGCCAACATAACCCATAGTGCGCTTATAAAAATTAATTAGGCCCGACGACAAAACCCAATTGTAAATAATGCTTATTAATAATAAAATAAAATAAAATAAAATAAAAGTCTAGGGCGTAACACTATTTCTTTGATGTTTTTGAGGTTTGTTTTCAGGCTGCTTTTCCTAGGCCTTGTGATTTTGAGTTTTGGTGTTGTGGGCTCGTGAGGCTTGGTGTTTGCTTTTTTGAGGTTTGGGTTTTTCATTTTGCTCTTTTGGTTGGCTTCTTGCCTTCTTTGTTCTCTCGGTATCGGGTGGCTTTTTGCCGGTGTGCCCTTGGTCCGTTTAATCTTTGTCTTTTCAGAGATTAATAAATTTTTCTTGTTGATAAAAAAAAAAATTAGCACCCTTGTTAACCTTTCAACATGAAATCCTCTTTCTTAAACACTAAGTAACATGCTTAGTAGCTTAATACATGCATAAATTAACCCAATCAAGCTTCAAAACTATGCTTAGAAAACTAACTAGAACATCATAATGAAACTAGAAATAACTAATTAGAAGGTTAGTTTAGTAAACTACCTTGATTTCCGGGTGTAAACCGGAAGCCGATTAGCAATCCTTTGGTGTGGAGGCTTCTTAATCTACCTAACTTTCTTACTAATTAACTTAGTAAGACGTTAATTAGGGCCTAAATAGGTTGACTTTGTGGTGGTTAAAGTAGGTGGTTTGTTGGGAATATAGGAACATACAAATATGGAAGTGCAAAGGTGGTTCAAAGAACAAAAGGGTGGGCTATTTATAACCAAACTTGCTCCCTCTCTCCTCCCTTTGGAAATTTCGGTGCTCCCTCTCCCTCTCTTGGCCGAACTATGCATGTGGGGGGAGTAAATGTGTGCATTTACTTGCACATGGGAAGGTACATGGGAAGTTATAACTTCCATGGTTAGGCTAGGTTCTAGGCTATATTCTTGCAAGTTGGGGGATTCCCATGGAAAACAATTGGGATACCAACGTGGGGAACAATGGTGGGGGAAAAATATGCCTCTTGTTGTGTAGGTATTTGCATGGTCACCTTTGTTATAGGGTGTTTTTAGGGGCTTATACACACAATATTGCATGTGCATGCAAGATGTAGCTAGGGGTAGCCTTAATGGGCTATGCATAGGGAGAATATTCTCCCTTAAAACATGGAACCATGTTTCATGGAAGCTTGGAGGCCATGGCCTAGCCTATTGAGGTCTAGGTTGTGTAGCATGTACTCTAATACATGTATTGTGTGGGTATGTATAAGTTGCTCCTAAAATAGCAAGGCTTGTTTGGGTACAAAATCTTAGCTTGGGAAACTTAAAGCATCCTCTTTGCTTGCACAAGTGTGCATGCATTAACTCTTGTATGCGCAAGAGTACTTGCACACTACACATGCACACACTCCACTCTCTCTCTCTCTCTTTCTCTCTCTTTTATCCTTCGTATTCCTTCTGCCCTGTGTTTCAAAAAATTTCTTTTGTACCAGTTCTTGTCCCTAAGAGGGTTTCACAGCCTTATTATTCAACAGATATTTGTATCTTCGGCGGAGGAACCTGCCATTCGGAATAATAAATCACAGCCTAAGTCATATTTCACCATCCAAGTCATAAGCTAAGGAGTCCAAGCGTCCAACTAATAACCGAAGGAAAGGGGCAATATAGAGAATAACATAACAGCACACCAGCATATCATGTTGATGTATGTGAGGAGAATGATCTGTCTCAAAATCCATGTTAAGCACTTTTAGCAAAAACAGTAAACCACCCCTTAAAACATTTTTGAATCCTTCGTACGTGAATCTAAATAGTACTACTAAACAAAATTACAAATAAGGACATGAGGATCAGAGGATGATAAACTAAAAACCAGTTTAGTGCCAATTAGTGAGGGTCTGGGGGTAGATTACGTATTGACCCCACCTTTGGCACACCCTCAACAAAGTGGTAGCCTCATGTTCGAAACTATAACCTCCATTCTTTGATGCTAACCAAGAAAGAGTGACCCCCTGTTGGATGTGGACTAAGATTTCACAAAATTTTGTTGAACCAAAAACTAACCATGAATGACACTACATTTAAATCTTTTATGAATCAGAAAGTATAACAAAACACCAATTTCAAATTGGTAGTTGATCAGAAACATGGGACCAAAACCAAAGTCTAACAAACGACAACAGTCCCAAGTAAGTAGAGCATATGCATTAATTGAACAGGCATACCGGACTTCAGCCAGTAGGGTTAATTTCCTTAGTTTCATGGTCTCCAGCTTGTTTTTCATGGCATCGACTTCCTGCAAAATGCTTGGTTTAGAAAAGGATCCATAGCTACTTTATTCCAAAAGGTTGGAAAAAAAGGTTGAATAACAATTATTGAATGAAACATGAAGAAAGGATCAGTATCCACATAACATCAAAATCAGGAAGAAACAAAAATTGAATCCACAACACAAGATAAGATGTTTGTCCAAAGTAACTTTTTTATGTCACTCTAAAATGCAAAACCAAGTTTGAATTGAGGAGGTTTGTTCAAAATAAAAGTCTGAGGAAGAGCACAAATCTACTACTCCCTCCGTCCCATTTTAAATGCTCCCTACGTATATCCGTGCCATTTTCAAACGTCTATATCTTTTTATTGGTAAGGTTTTCAAAGTTTTTAAAAATTTTGTCTAATAGAACTAATTGAGATCTATCAAATAAGATCCATATTGCATATAAAATACATTATAAAATGAAAACTATAAGAGTTTTAAAAAAACACGCATAACCGTAGGGAGCATTTAAATTGGGAAGGAGGGAGTACTACTTTAAAAAAGAGGAAGCACTGAAAGTGTTTCCCACACTTTTTCCTACCAAAAATACCCCTCCCCGGATCTGGAAATAACTAACCCACCCAACATCCAACAAAACGCTGCCTACTCCCAACCTACAAAGAGACGACGCTGCCTTCGCAGTTCCCACTTCCCACCGTATCAGGTACAGAGGTACTCGCCAATTCGAAACGACACCAAACCAACCAATTCGAAACGAGACGCAAATCCATAAACGAACCAACATCAACTCCAACGTCCCTCTCCTTCAAAGCGAAACGGTGACTATTTCCCACGCCAAAGTCTCCAGATCACTTCTACTGTGGATGGCAGAATTCCTTGGTCCACCGTTGCCCACCGCTCAGCCTCTCCTCCCGCCACGGTAAGAGCTTTTCTATTTGCGTAAATGTATTAACGGGATGCTGAGTTTCAAATCATTTTGTCAGAGCACATATTTATTGCACTAAACGTGTTTGATAGATTGCCCCAATTGAAACCAACCAACCCAACTCCCAAAAAACAAGGGAAAGATTCTGGAGAGATTTTGAGTTTTCATCAAATTTGAATTTGAATGTGAATCTGAGTTGAGATTATTCGCGATGCCCCTTCAAAACCCTAAGTGGCTCCTTGTCAATTACATCCAAAACTCAGTAGGAGATATCTATGGATCTTTTAAACCATTTCCTACTCAACTAACAAAAACTATCATTAGTTTTTGTTACGTGGGAAAGACTATGAACGAGACAGTGCTTTACTCGAATGTTTCCTGGCGCTAACTACGGCATTCTTTGTCTGATGTACAAATTAAGACAAGATAGTATGTCACTTTGGTGAGGTTTTCCAAGCAATTCTAGGACTTTTTTCCAGTTTGCATGTATGATATGATCTGTCCATTACTTTTATTTTATTTAAGCGATTGTCGCATAGTGATGTGTTTTTTTTTTGTTGAAATAATCTTTTAGTTCATTTCACAATAATTGTAAACCTCTTCTGAATCTTTATTTCTTCTTTGTTATATTTGCAAACAGATTGTTCCTTCGATTTTTTTATGTCATGAGTTGGGTCTTCCAAGATACAAATAAGCAAATTAGTCAAGGGCAAACTGAAGATAAATCTTAAAGATGCATAAGAGATGTTAGTTTATTTGACACATAATTTGTTCCTCTGTCAACCATGCATACCTTGGTTACAGTTGTTCCTTTGTTCCTTTGTTTGTTACAGTTGTTTTTTTAATATATTCAAATTGTACTTCCTTTAAGTAGAATATGGAGATGTAGTCAGGGACAATAAGGATACAAAAGGTATGTAACTTCAGTAGGGAAAGAGGTCCAAACCTTTTACCCTATGGAGGGCAAGGTACAATACCTTAGGGACTCCATAAGGTAGGAACCCCTAATAGGGAACGAGGCCGGAAACTTTTACCCAATGGGAGCAAGCTATAATGTTCCTAAGTTTTAAATTTAACCTACCGGATATGAAAGTTTTTGTTGGGAAATTTCTTTTTCTTATAGCTCTTAAGAGAGTTAGAGTTACGTTATAAAATAGTACCTTCAAATAAGGAGCAAAGTTGTTGATATTGAAGGTTTCTACTGTATTTTTCTAGAAGTACGTAACAATACCGGTTACTTTTGTTGAATTCAAGAGGAAGAAGTTTCTCCAAATGAAGTACCTCTGGCTCTATATAGGAATGGGGTCAGATAGACCAACAATTCAAGACTAGGGGAGAAATTGTTATCATGAGGTAAATCCTGCTTCTCTGTTATTGTCGGGTGTAGAAACTTTGGGAAGAGCAAAACAGATTCAACACATTTGATGTGTTTCAACCACGAATTTGTGGGGTTTTTATGGATGGAAAGGGGGGCTGCAGAAATTTTCTTCGGCTTCTTTGCCATGCTTCTTCGACTAATAACTCCATGTATCCATCCGTTAATTTATGGGCTGAACAAAGCCTATGTGCTCAATGTGGACATGAGAGAGTCAAACCATTCTAGATTTTGAGAGTTGACAATTTTTTCATTGTAGAGGTATAGCGGCTGAGTTTTAACTATTGACGGAGATAAGAAGAGGCTAACTTCTTGGAAAAAGAGGTGTATGTCGATTGACACAAGTAGGATTACTTTAGTAAAGTCGACTCTCGACAATGTTATTGGTGATTCCCATGCCACTAGCTATCAATTGAATGTTAAGGTGTTACTAATGCTAGGATAGTACCTATGTAGCACCGACATAGACTCGACACAGACACTCCGACAGTTGCATCTAAAACAAAGGATGGCGCCAAATGTTAGGGGACACGTTCTAAAAAGAATATGTGTGTAGTATCATATGAATAAATTAAAACCACCACTATATTATTCATGAAAGTATTTCAACTAAAAGCATTTGATCATTTGTGTGCCTTTCGAACCAATAAACCATCATCTATCACCCAAAAAATATGATTTCCCTAAGTTCTAATTATATCCTACTATTTTGTTTATTAACCCGGACTTGTTTTCCAAGTGTCCGAAACATTTTTTAAAGTGTCCCCGGAGTGTCCAAACAAAAAAAGTTGTGAAAAAATGAGACACTTTAAATTTGAGTGTTGGAGACGTGTCTCGAGGGTGTCGGAGTTCGACAAGTATCCGACACGGACACGTGACCTCCAACAATGTCCGTGCTACATAGGATAGTACTGAGGTGCTTGGTGACACTTTGGCATGTAGCAGTGTGAGACTACCCATTCTAACCAAATTGGACTATACATTTGCAGGGAAATTGAAGCTTAAATCTTATGGAAACTCTCAAGAGAGTCTTGGTGCTGCTGGCATAAGGGATGGTAGGGGGAGGTGAATACAATCGTTGAAGGGAAGCTGGAGGTAGTAACTAGCTGCAAGGCTGAACAAAGAAGCGTTCTTCAAGGCCTAAAACTACTAGAGAACCAAGAATTCAACGGAAAGTAGAAATGGAGATAGACTTAGCTACGACGGTCAAGTTAAGTTCCAAGGACTCACAAGCATAGAGCTTTGATGGAAGACTACGAACTGTAGGTGAAAGATCCTACTGATGTCGTGAGAGGAACAGTTCCTGTTATAGTTTATATTCTTGTTTTGTTGGAGAACTTCATTTAATGTTAGACAAGAACTTCATTTAATGCATCGAAAGTCATTGGCATTTCAGTTTATTAGTTACCCAAAAGATGAATAGGTTTCATTACTTTTATATTTCTATCATTTGCTTTTGTCGTGACGATTCTAAGATCTGCTTAGGATTGATGAACTATCTTTAAGTGCATTTTGTTTTCATAAGACATAATTGTGTTTATAGGTTAGTAAATGAGTAGATACAATCGCAAAGCAGTTTCAAAACTTAGGGTTCAGATACTCTAACCTAAAGCCCTAATTTTTTATTTATTTTTGGCAATCAGATGGTTGATCTCATTCTTTTTCTTATTTGATTTTTTTTCCCCTATAGATACAAATCTTTCCTTCACTTTTTGCTGCTAATAGGATAATTTACGGCTTTTCGTAGTAATTGTTTTCATACGCCACCTTTCAATTGGGAACTTGCACGAGTTTGTTTTCAACTAAAACTAGGGGAATTGTTTTGCGTTATCTACAACTGTCTTCCAACTTTTTCACAAAAAATATGTTTTCTGCTAATGGGTATAAAACAACTTTGAAACGCTGAAAAACTTATTGCTTAGAAGTTAATAAAATTGTTTTCAACTTATTGTTTTCTGCTGGCAACTACAATTGTTGTTCTACTTTTGACCTCTTGCAGTTGATGCTTACTGTATAATCTTTGAGAAAAATATATGTGGATTAGAGAAAGGACAAACACACTATGTGTCATCAATCTAACGATCGAAAGGAAAAACTAAAAAGGAGTTGAACTTGTTCAGCATTGGAATGTAATAGAGAGCTTAGTTTTCAGGGAAACACAAAATGGTTGTGCGGTTTTAATAGTGGATGGTATATCAGAATTTGGGTGGAGGTTATTACATCTCTGTAGATTAATTTGATGAATTTGGGTTATATCACTATATTGTGATAGGTTAGTAACTAGGATTTTTTAAGAGCTAATGTGATTGAGATATTACGTGATTGAGAAGCTCAGGATAATGAAAGGGAGCTGCAGGAATAAGGGAGAATAATGAGAAGTTAGCGTGATGCTGTGTAAGTTTGTTTATGCATTTGGTTTGGAATTTCTTTTGTTTGTTTGTTGGTATCTTACCAATTTTGTTGGGGATTGGCTAACTCATGATTTCTCTGAGTGGTTGCCTATATTCCATTCTCCTTATTTACTGGTTGAACCATGTACTCAAGTTAATAGAATTCCATTTGTTGTAAAGAAAAAAAGAGGAGTCGATCTTTGTAAAAAAATTTGAAGGTGCTTTGTGCGGAGATTAATACTTTTATCCTTTTGGTGATTACACTTATTGGCAAGTTGAATACATTAAGGAAAAAAGATTTGAATAGAACTTTTGTACTTTAGGGAGGAAGAAAAGAAGAAAAATATTAGAAGACTGATCAAGATCATCTGGACTTAGAACAAGAAAAGACTGTTAAAGATCAATCCAATTCAAAATGACGTCATTCTAATACTAACTAGGTTCACAAAACTATTTATACTACACCGTCTCCATTGATTGCTGTTACAACAAATACAATCATAATTTTTTAAAAAGTATTCTTTTATCTTCTTTAAGCAAGAAGTTTCCTGTTCCACTTGCAAAGCACGTGCACTTTTACTAGTAAATTGAAAAAAGTGAAAGGGGATGAAATATCAAACAAAAGGGATCCAAAAGAATTTATAGGACCTAAAGCAACAATAACATGAAGAACTGATCTAACCTTGAAACATAACAGCATGTAGAGACAGAGAGAAAATTGTAGAAGGAAACTTTTTAAAAAAATACAAAGGAAAAAATAGTACGACAAACAACAAAAACAAGCTGGAGACCATGAAAAACAGATCAAAGGAGAAGATGGTACTTTATACAAGGATTTTGTGGGAATTTCTCACAGAAAAGTTATAGATCCATGAAATAATTCCAACATTAGGGTTTTCATCCAAAAGTCTAAGATAAACATAAAAGAGACTACCCAGCATAATTTGAAGCGACATAGAACAAAATTTATCTAATCAAGCAACAATTGAAAAGCCCCAGCAAAAAAAGAAAGTCATGAGATCTCCGGCACATAGATCAAACCCAGAAAAATTAGTACTAACAAAGTCATACCAAGGGCAAAAATCAGATACATATACACAAAGTTCAGAGAAAACCCTAGATCTACAACCAAAAGGATGAAAACCCAGTAAAAAGTTATACCTCGTGCAATTCCTGGTAGTCCTGGATAGGAGTCCGATGCTTGAATTTGGCCTTGGAAACGTCAAATTGACCATAAACGGATGAATCCAAAGCAACCCCTTTCATCTTCTTAGACATCGTCAGATCCCAAATAACAAGAACAACCCACTACCCAATAAACAACAACAGATCGAATAAGAGAAAGAACGAGAGAGATATAGAGAGGGATAAAGAAAGAGAGGTGGGCAAGAAATATAGTAAAGGAAGAAAAGAGAAGGTAGAGAAAGAAGAAGGGGAGAGAGAGAGAGAGAGAGAGAGAGAGAGAAGAAGAAGAAGAAGAAGAAGAAGAAGAAGAAGGTTCTCGGTTTCCTGTGTGGAAAAACTGGGACCGAGACAAAGGCCCATAAAGCCCACGACGTAAATTGGGGGAAAACATGCTAGTAAGAAAATAGTAGAAGTAGGATAGTAGATTTGTTTTAGAGAGAGCCAATTGAAGTGTGGGATGAAGATGGGCTGGGGGATTCTCTCTTTTGGGGGGTTGCAGAAGGGTATTTGTGGTAAACATGACTTTTGGGTTTGTCTATGCTTGTAATGAGGTCGGTTTGGTGGAGGACATTTGAAGACCACTCTTCTTTCTTCTCCCTTCCTTTTTTGTTGGTACAGCTGGGCCATTGAAGAGAGAAGGAAAAGAGTTGTCTTTCTTTGCGTTTTTTTTATTTCTTCTGTGGAGAGAGAGAGAGAGAGAGAGGCGATGATGATGACAGAGAAAAGCCAGGGAGGGTAATGAATTTTTGGGATGCTGTTTGATGTTTCCTGATGTATTGCTGTTGTTTTTTTTTTTTTTTTTTTGCTAATCAGTTTTTTTTTTTTTGGGCTTTTGATGTTTTCCACGTTACATATTGTTCAAATTACTGATTTACCCTTGTTCAAATGAACGAGAGGAGACAGTCTTGAGCTGAATCACAATTATCTGCAAGATATGATTTGGATTTGTTCATAAACTTTTATGAGATGGAGCGAATCCAGATCCTTTTTTTTTTTTTTGAGAAATAGATTAGAAATTGCATTAAATCAAACCTAGTACACAAATCAAACCAAAACAAACCAAAAACAACCCTAAAACTAAACAAAATAGAAGAAAATAGAACGGAGAAACCAAAAAAGAACGAAAATAGACCGCCATAGCCATCGCCGCCACTGTCACGCCGTCGCGGCCGCTACTCGTCGGTGTCGCTACCCGTCGGTGTCAGAGGCCTAGATCTACCTCCCCTTTGTCCAAAAATAGTGATTCCGGCCTCCCACACTGGAAGGACAGCAGATCCATCCAAGCATGGGGAGTCACCGGGAAATCCAAGAGAGGAAGAAGTAAAGGAAGGGAGGAGGAGAGGAAAGGGGGAAAAGGGGCTGGAGGAAGGGGGAAAGAGGCAGTGGGGGAGGGGGATATGTGGCGGAAGGAGGAGATCTTCTCCAACGGCCCCGAGAACCATCTCTAAATCTGGCGGAAGGGGGATATGTGACGATATCTCTTCAAATAGCAAGCACAGTTGGTTTGCCCAATCTGCAAAGCAACTGCACTTGCTATTTAAAGAGATATCGTCTACAAAGCAACTGCGCTTGCTATTTGAAGAGATATCGTCAGTCTCTTAGGGGCACTCTTTCGCAAGATCAAATATCATTTACTTATTGGTTGAATCCGGATCCTTTGGTTGGCATCTTATTCATTAAATAGTTTACCAAATGTGAACTTAGTGAAAAAGTAAATGAACAAGCTAGATTCAATAATTCATTAGCCCTTGCTATTCAATTTTGAGTAGAAGCCTCTTCTGATACAAAACACTCCAATGGAAAAATTTTAAATCTATCTTAATTAATGGATTCAACATTCAGAACCCGAGAAGGCCGACCTTGCTTCGAACTTAAAATTTTGCTATCTTCATGTCTTCATGTCTACTCTTATAGGACGTCTATGCAAGCTTTTCACTTACCCCCCAAAAAAATATCAATACGAGCTTTATTTCGATGTTAATCAGACCATCTGACAATAGACAAGGAGATTGAAAAAAAAAATAAAATAAAATACAGATAGTCGAGGTACATAAGCTGATTTGGAGACGATGAATTATCAAAAGATAAAATTAATCATCCACAAATGGTTGTTATGGGTGCTATTGTAATAGCTTGCGATCCTCAAAACAAATTTATGTTATTCGAAGACATTTGACAGTCAACGAGCTTCTACAAGAATATATACAGCAAAGTTTGCACATATAAGCCGTTGGATTATCTCCAATTTATACTAAATATTTGTTAGTTTTAGCCTTTGAGGGAAACTTTAAAAAAAAAAACAAAAACAAATAGTTGAGACCTTGCATTATTAAAAGATTCAATTAATCCATCCATTGGTGCTTCTGCTGAGCCTATTTCGGACGAATGTTGTTGCAGTTAGGTGTGGGGCACATCCCCGTTTTGGTTGGTCTCTTGCTAACCATTGGTTTTTTCCCCGTTATTTCCCCCTTCGGGTCCTGGGTGTTTTGTGCCTAGGGTCCTTTTAATCTTTGTAATTTGTTTCCAAAGATTAATAAAATCTTTTTTGCCGTTCAAAAAAAAAAAAAATGGTTGCTATGGATGCTATACTCAATATTTGTTGATTTTATAGCCTTTGAGGGAAAACAATTTTGCTTTTGCATGTTTTCGGCTTTTGTATTTTGGTTTTATAGTAAGCCCAAGTTCCCCAAATGTGCTAAACGGGCAAAAAGTGTTAAACGTGCTAAAATAATGGATGTTTGCGAGAAAAATGACAAAGTCTTGAAATTTGTGTTTAACACTGTTAGAACTTTTAGATTTTGAGAAATTCCCTCTATTTTTGCATGAAAATTCTTCATAACTGTTGAAAGATAATTGCAAATTCATACTTTAATTTCTGGACCACTAGTTAGCTACCATCCCAAGTTCCCTACCAAAGGTATAAATGTTGAGTTGGTTACCAAATTTGATAGGTAGAGGCAAAGAAGTTGAAAGCCTACCAGACCTCATTTAACAATATGTATTTTTTAGTGAATAATTTTTGTATTCTTTTTTATCATGCATATGCTTGAATTTTTTTTTTCCTAACGAGGTCGCCCTAGATAGAGCTCAATAAAAAAACAGTATTCACGTAGCCTGTAATATCCCAAATTTTCAAAAAATAAAATTTGTGATATTTGTAAATATTAATTTTCCTAATTTAATTTTACCCAATTTTGACTTTAGTTGACCATATGCGGGTCTCTTAATTATTTATTTATTTATTTAGTTATTTATTTATTTTATTTCCTTTAGACGAGTTAGTGCTCGAGGTGCACAGAATAATTTCAACCGACTTGTCACCAGTGGGCCCAGACGAACGGCCAGAATAATGTGCGTAATGCGGAGGATGATTTTGAGCTACACAGATGACACTAGCACGACTACTACAATGGTGGGACCCGAGTCAACCATATACGCTCACCTGGCGAGTACATCGTAATGCGTGTTCTACTTTCAAGATTTTTCCAAACGATTCCGAGCACGCGGTGACGTCGCCCTCGATTTTCTAAGTCAGTACGAATATTTTGGTATTTTTCTGAAATCGAAACCCGGACAGTTAGAACACTGCTCGGAGTAAATTGTACTGCACGTCGTGCTTCGCGCCCCACCCCACGCTTGTCCCCCACGCCAGCCGCCCCTCCCTTCTTTCCATGTGTCCCTCTCTTTCTCCCATGTGCCTTGTCCCCTTGTCCCCCCCTCTTGCCCTTTTATTTCCTGAGAAGAAGAAGAGAAGAAGAAAAGAAGAAGAAAGGAGAGAAAGAAAGAAGAAGGCCACGGCTACCATCACCTCCGGCGACCTCCACCGCCACGTCCGACCACCATCTCCACCTCCCCACTTCACCTCTGCAAGTATAGCTCTCATCTCCCTCGTTTTTATAAATTTTTATCGAAGATTTTCGTGTGTATATGCGGATATGAACAGTAGCTCGTTATAGCTGACAGGGTCTCGGTTTTTGGTTGATTTCTCCTTCTTAAACTTCTAATTAGGTTTTGGTTCCTTCTTATGATTTCAAGTACACTCAATGCTCTTTCTTTTGCCGCTGGAATCACTCAAATCCATCAAGGATTCGATTTGTTATGAATTTTTGAAAATCAGATCTGTAATCTGGAAATCTGTTTCGAGACAGATTCGTATAGCCACTGTATTTTCCCATTTTCTCACCTTTGGAGTATGAATTTGACTTTGGTTCCTTCATAGCTTTTGAACTTCATTCTTCTACGAAACTTTTGGAACTAGAATCACTCCAAAATATTAAGAACTCGATTTATGGTGATTTTCCAAAGTTGGGCTGTTTTGCGTTAACTCGTTTTTCTACAGACCACTGTTTTGTACGAATTTTTAAGGGTATCATATGGGCTTCAAATGTTCTGATTTTTGGCGTGATTACTCTCCTTTTGTGACTAGTATGAGTATGATTTTTCGTGGACATAAGTTCTTTGAAAGTAATGGATCAAATCCAACATGTTTTGAATGCCTGCCTGTTTTTCCTCCCCGTAAGCTGTCAATTTTGGAAACAAGCCCATTTCTTCCACAGATCATATTTTCAAGCGGTTCTTGTTTGAGAAGTTAGAAAATTGTCTTATCTTTCAAACCCAACTGGTCTCGTCTGATTTGATGAAGTTTTGAGTGAGTTATAGCCATCCAAAGTTCAGTAAAATTCTTTCGGCCATATTTTCCAGACAGCTCACTGTCCTTTCACAAATCTCCATTTTTCTCATTGTTGGAGTGCGTTTTAGGCTTAGACTTCTTCATCAACGTTGTAGAGCACTTTGAGAGCTTCGTGTTAGACACAAGAATCGCTGGAAACGGACGAGGTTTGAACCCGATATCGCAGCCCAAAGATTCTGTTCGCAATGGAGTTCTTCATTGCCACTTGAAATACCACCGGCCTTTACCGTCGAGCTTTTCGTCCGGACCAAAGGTAGATAATCGCTATCCTACTCTCTCCTAAGTATATTTAGTAGCCTTAGACTTGATATTGTTGCTTGCAATGAGCCCGAACGAAATGAAATCAAAATGTGAAATGGGTCGAGGACCCCACCAAACCGATTATGGCCGTAAGGCTTAAAGATGGTTAAAGATTGATTTGTTTAACAAGCGATGATGGGTATGGTTATGTTGTTTGACTGATTATTCATGTCCATTATAATTGGTTTTGTTGTCATAATTAAAGTTAATAATATTAATGTTTGTTTTGATGTACTCTAGTGATTTAATTGATAAACTTGGAGTTAAGTTTCATTAGGCTTGGTAAATGATAAATTTTGCGATATGTGAATTATTTGGATGTTATTAATTGAGGTCTCATTTTATTCTCTGTTGACTCACTGTAAACTTGAGGTGATAAATTATTGAATTGTTAGATTGGACAAATAGGTTCCCGGGGTTTGGTGCTCGTACTTAGAAATCACCTAGACGGTTAAGTTAATGGATAAATGGAATGTTGGTTTCAGATGATATTGATGAGTTGAGAATTTTGAACGGCAGAGAGCCGGTTGATATCGGAGAATCGAAATGTTATGATTGGCAGTCAGCCAAGGATAATGGAATTGTGCGGTATTGAATATACCTATGTGCTGTATGTGCATCCCGAGGCAATGTGCTGTATGTGCAACCTCACGTGCTGAATGTACGTCCTAAGGATATGTGCTGAATGTGCATCCTTATGCGCTGTATGTGCATCTTGAAGAATGCGCTGTATGTACATTCTCAAGGGGGGGAAGTGTATCTTGAAATGATGGAAAGCTGAATGCTTGTTGATTGGAAAATTGATTGATGGGGAGTTACCCCGAGATTGTTGTTGAAAGGCAGTTTCGCCAAGTGATTTGTTTCGGAGGATTGTTTGGCAGTCTGCCTTGATTTCGAAACCCTAGGATGTGACACTCTGTGATTTGCTTCATTTGAACTCTGAGGCGTTATACGGGTGGAAGTATTATAGACCGAGTTACGGCTATATACCTACCGGAGCTGGTGGTTGCCACTCGTAGCCCAGTGGTACAGTCAGTCCCTGGGAAATTCATCCTTGTGAGGCGGCTGACGGCTGGATTAAGTACATAACTTATACCTTCCGTCGGGGCTCCCGAGTCACGGGCAAGCAAGGGGGGAGTAAATCGCAGTTTGGTCATATTCCTTAGTGGTTAACCGGGAGGAAAGTTCTCTAGGTTGAGAACTTAGATGAACATGTAAGTTAATGACTAGTAATGAAATCAACTATGTGTTTAATTTCTGCTTTACGATTTATTTCCTGCTTATTCCTTTACCATGTTGATGCTTGATATTGAATCAATTTATTTGTTCCATAATGTTATGTCTTTGTTATATCAAACTGTGTATTACTTGTAAAGTAAGGGGTTAGTAGGGTTGGGATTATCTATTGAGTGTCGACTCATGGTGCTACGGCCCACCCCCCTCCAGGTATCGAGGAAGAGGGCGGCGAATTGGTCTATCAGCAAGAGGGTCAGAATGATGATCAGATGCAGGAGGAGAACCGGAATCAGGATCTGAATTTGAATCTTTAGAAGCCTAGAGTTCCTTATTTTAATGTTGGATCTGTAATATAATTTCTTAAACCGTACTAAGTATTATGTAATGGGATGCACGTCACGTTTTCCAACGTGTACTCTGATGGAAACTCTTTTTATTAAATTATTATTTCTTTTTAATAAATTTAACGTACCCAAAAATCCGGGTCGTTACAATTGGTATCAGAGCTCTAGGTTCAAACTCTCGGCTTTGGGTAGACTGGGTAGATCATTTACCGAGAGCGTAAACTGGAATAGTTTAGCATTATCTTATCTATACTTATTCCCTGTGCCGTATTGTACTTATATATTTTATCGACTCTATAGACTCCTACTTTGAAGAGATATGCGACCAATGTTAACTCCTCCCTGAAGACCAAGAAAGTGAAAGAAGAATTGCTCACATTGTTATTAGGCATCAGATCAATTGAGAAAAAAATAGATCGAGTTTGAAGACGAGAAGACAGCACTTGACGCGGAAGGAGAAGAAATAGAGGTCGAAGTAGAGACCGCTTATTACTTTTAGTATTGCATTTAGTTTTTGTCCGAGATAGGACAGGTAGGGTAAAGCTATGTGCGAACGTACTGTGAGAAAACGTAGGCCCTACGTGTTTGACTAAGAAACTAGGTTATTTGTATTATATGCCATACTCATGTAGTACCCCTTGTGTAGATATGTGATAGTAGGATCTCACTATTGCTACTCTTTATAAACTCACCCATATCATCTCCATAATACCATCTCTCTCTCTCGCTCGTGGCATCTTCTCCACTATCCTTGTTATTTTCCGTCGCCGACTACTAGCGTTTGTTAGCTCGTGCTTGAGATGGTTTAATAATTGTATCGTATGGTGCATATATGACAGCTTTTATCTTGTTCGTTTTTAATAAATATTTTTATGACATGTGATAAGAGGGAGCATATAAACATCGATATTTTCACGGTCACGTCTTTCACTAGTACTATGTATAGTTTTCAAGCGTTAGACCTTTGACTTTTAGACCCCTTCTTAATTGCATATATTTAACATGATTGAGAGGTAATAAGAATAGTTTGGTTTTCTCCGTATTTCTATTTTGCATATGTGTAATTTATTTGAGAAATTTTTGTTTCAAATTATTGAAATTAAGATTATTATTTTATTTATTTATTTATTTTCGATTTGAGTGACTAATTTTAGATATTGTTTTGGAACACGTTAGGCGCCGACGTTAGTTTCCTGCATTTCAATTCTTCATTTTTCTTTTTACTCTTTGTTATTATCATCTTGTTTATATATTCATTTATTATTATTTTACGTTATTGTTCTCAATTTTATAGTTTTCCTTGCCAATTTTATTTATAGTTTTCCTTGTCACGCCCTCAATACTTAATTGATTTTCGATCTTGCTACATGTTTACTAATTTAAATTTTTCCTCACTAATGTGAGAAGTAAAGTTTTGATCTTATTACTTGTTATTTTTCTCAATCGAGTAATTACAATTATTTTGTTGAATTGTATCTCTTTGGATTTGATTTAATAACTTTCCGTGAGTATTAATTTACAACCTTTGTGAATTTAAGATACTAAGTTTCTGAATTTCTTTTTGTAATATTATTTGAAGTCTTGTATGATATACTATAATAAGCACCTTCTGAATTAAGTTCTTTTCTCCATTTTTATTTTGGAATATTATCTTTTGGTTTTGATGAACCGAGTACTAATTTCTGTAGTTTTCTATTTAATGATTCCCGCATGCTCTAAGATTTTCTCAAAAGTTTATTTAAGGGTAAACTCATGAGGGGTAAGTTGTTCCTAGTAGTTCAGGGCTACGGACCACTAGACATCGATAACTTTTTCTTAAACTATGTATATCTCTTTTATATTTCTATGAATTATGATTATTAATTAAAATGACGTTTTGAGGTAATAAACTATCAGTGTTGCACTTTAGTTACTTTAGTTTTGATCTCATCAATTTTCCTCTTTTGCATCAAATTTCGAGGACGAAATTTTTGTAAGGTGGGTAGATTGTAATATCCCAAATTTTCAAAAAATAAAATTTGTGATATTTGTAAATATTAATTTTCCTAATTTAATTTTACCCAATTTTGACTTTAGTTGACCATATGCGGGTCTCTTAATTATTTATTTATTTATTTAGTTATTTATTTATTTTATTTCCTTTAGACGAGTTAGTGCTCGAGGTGCACAGAATAATTTCAACCGACTTGTCACCAGTGGGCCCAGACGAACAGCCAGAATAATGTGCGTAATGCGGAGGATGATTTTGAGCTACACAGATGACACTAGCACGACTACTACAATGGTGGGACCCGAGTCAACCATATACGCTCACCTGGCGAGTACATCGTAATGCGTGTTCTACTTTCAAGATTTTTCCAAACGATTCCGAGCACGCGGTGACGTCGCCCTCGATTTTCTAAGTCAGTACGAATATTTTGGTATTTTTCTGAAATCGAAACCCGGACAGTTAGAACACTGCTCGGAGTAAATTGTACTGCACGTCGTGCTTCGCGCCCCACCCCACGCCTGTCCCCCACGCCAGCCGCCCCTCCCTTCTTTCCATGTGTCCCTCTCTTTCTCCCATGTGCCTTGTCCCCTTGTCCCCCCCTCTTGCCCTTTTATTTCCTGAGAAGAAGAAGAGAAGAAGAAAAGAAGAAGAAAGGAGAGAAAGAAAGAAGAAGGCCACGGCTACCATCACCTCCGGCGACCTCCACCGCCACGTCCGACCACCATCTCCACCTCCCCACTTCACCTCTGCAAGTATAGCTCTCATCTCCCTCGTTTTTATAAATTTTTATCGAAGATTTTCGTGTGTATATGCGGATATGAACAGTAGCTCGTTATAGCTGACAGGGTCTCGGTTTTTGGTTGATTTCTCCTTCTTAAACTTCTAATTAGGTTTTGGTTCCTTCTTATGATTTCAAGTACACTCAATGCTCTTTCTTTTGCCGCTGGAATCACTCAAATCCATCAAGGATTCGATTTGTTATGAATTTTTGAAAATCAGATCTGTAATCTGGAAATCTGTTTCGAGACAGATTCGTATAGCCACTGTATTTTCCCATTTTCTCACCTTTGGAGTATGAATTTGACTTTGGTTCCTTCATAGCTTTTGAACTTCATTCTTCTACGAAACTTTTGGAACTAGAATCACTCCAAAATATTAAGAACTCGATTTATGGTGATTTTCCAAAGTTGGGCTGTTTTGCGTTAACTCGTTTTTCTACAGACCACTGTTTTGTACGAATTTTTAAGGGTATCATATGGGCTTCAAATGTTCTGATTTTTGGCGTGATTACTCTCCTTTTGTGACTAGTATGAGTATGATTTTTCGTGGACATAAGTTCTTTGAAAGTAATGGATCAAATCCAACATGTTTTGAATGCCTGCCTGTTTTTCCTCCCCGTAAGCTGTCAATTTTGGAAACAAGCCCATTTCTTCCACAGATCATATTTTCAAGCGGTTCTTGTTTGAGAAGTTAGAAAATTGTCTTATCTTTCAAACCCAACTGGTCTCGTCTGATTTGATGAAGTTTTGAGTGAGTTATAGCCATCCAAAGTTCAGTAAAATTCTTTCGGCCATATTTTCCAGACAGCTCACTGTCCTTTCACAAATCTCCATTTTTCTCATTGTTGGAGTGCGTTTTAGGCTTAGACTTCTTCATCAACGTTGTAGAGCACTTTGAGAGCTTCGTGTTAGACACAAGAATCGCTGGAAACGGACGAGGTTTGAACCCGATATCGCAGCCCAAAGATTCTGTTCGCAATGGAGTTCTTCATTGCCACTTGAAATACCACCGGCCTTTACCGTCGAGCTTTTCGTCCGGACCAAAGGTAGATAATCGCTATCCTACTCTCTCCTAAGTATATTTAGTAGCCTTAGACTTGATATTGTTGCTTGCAATGAGCCCGAACGAAATGAAATCAAAATGTGAAATGGGTCGAGGACCCCACCAAACCGATTATGGCCGTAAGGCTTAAAGATGGTTAAAGATTGATTTGTTTAACAAGCGATGATGGGTATGGTTATGTTGTTTGACTGATTATTCATGTCCATTATAATTGGTTTTGTTGTCATAATTAAAGTTAATAATATTAATGTTTGTTTTGATGTACTCTAGTGATTTAATTGATAAACTTGGAGTTAAGTTTCATTAGGCTTGGTAAATGATAAATTTTGCGATATGTGAATTATTTGGATGTTATTAATTGAGGTCTCATTTTATTCTCTGTTGACTCACTGTAAACTTGAGGTGATAAATTATTGAATTGTTAGATTGGACAAATAGGTTCCCGGGGTTTGGTGCTCGTACTTAGAAATCACCTAGACGGTTAAGTTAATGGATAAATGGAATGTTGGTTTCAGATGATATTGATGAGTTGAGAATTTTGAACGGCAGAGAGCCGGTTGATATCGGAGAATCGAAATGTTATGATTGGCAGTCAGCCAAGGATAATGGAATTGTGCGGTATTGAATATACCTATGTGCTGTATGTGCATCCCGAGGCAATGTGCTGTATGTGCAACCTCACGTGCTGAATGTACGTCCTAAGGATATGTGCTGAATGTGCATCCTTATGCGCTGTATGTGCATCTTGAAGAATGCGCTGTATGTACATTCTCAAGGGGGGGAAGTGTATCTTGAAATGATGGAAAGCTGAATGCTTGTTGATTGGAAAATTGATTGATGGGGAGTTACCCCGAGATTGTTGTTGAAAGGCAGTTTCGCCAAGTGATTTGTTTCGGAGGATTGTTTGGCAGTCTGCCTTGATTTCGAAACCCTAGGATGTGACACTCTGTGATTTGCTTCATTTGAACTCTGAGGCGTTATACGGGTGGAAGTATTATAGACCGAGTTACGGCTATATACCTACCGGAGCTGGTGGTTGCCACTCGTAGCCCAGTGGTACAGTCAGTCCCTGGGAAATTCATCCTTGTGAGGCGGCTGACGGCTGGATTAAGTACATAACTTATACCTTCCGTCGGGGCTCCCGAGTCACGGGCAAGCAAGGGGGGAGTAAATCGCAGTTTGGTCATATTCCTTAGTGGTTAACCGGGAGGAAAGTTCTCTAGGTTGAGAACTTAGATGAACATGTAAGTTAATGACTAGTAATGAAATCAACTATGTGTTTAATTTCTGCTTTACGATTTATTTCCTGCTTATTCCTTTACCATGTTGATGCTTGATATTGAATCAATTTATTTGTTCCATAATGTTATGTCTTTGTTATATCAAACTGTGTATTACTTGTAAAGTAAGGGGTTAGTAGGGTTGGGATTATCTATTGAGTGTCGACTCATGGTGCTACGGCCCACCCCCCTCCAGGTATCGAGGAAGAGGGCGGCGAATTGGTCTATCAGCAAGAGGGTCAGAATGATGATCAGATGCAGGAGGAGAACCGGAATCAGGATCTGAATTTGAATCTTTAGAAGCCTAGAGTTCCTTATTTTAATGTTGGATCTGTAATATAATTTCTTAAACCGTACTAAGTATTATGTAATGGGATGCACGTCACGTTTTCCAACGTGTACTCTGATGGAAACTCTTTTTATTAAATTATTATTTCTTTTTAATAAATTTAACGTACCCAAAAATCCGGGTCGTTACAATTGGTATCAGAGCTCTAGGTTCAAACTCTCGGCTTTGGGTAGACTGGGTAGATCATTTACCGAGAGCGTAAACTGGAATAGTTTAGCATTATCTTATCTATACTTATTCCCTGTGCCGTATTGTACTTATATATTTTATCGACTCTATAGACTCCTACTTTGAAGAGATATGCGACCAATGTTAACTCCTCCCTGAAGACCAAGAAAGTGAAAGAAGAATTGCTCACATTGTTATTAGGCATCAGATCAATTGAGAAAAAAATAGATCGAGTTTGAAGACGAGAAGACAGCACTTGACGCGGAAGGAGAAGAAATAGAGGTCGAAGTAGAGACCGCTTATTACTTTTAGTATTGCATTTAGTTTTTGTCCGAGATAGGACAGGTAGGGTAAAGCTATGTGCGAACGTACTGTGAGAAAACGTAGGCCCTACGTGTTTGACTAAGAAACTAGGTTATTTGTATTATATGCCATACTCATGTAGTACCCCTTGTGTAGATATGTGATAGTAGGATCTCACTATTGCTACTCTTTATAAACTCACCCATATCATCTCCATAATACCATCTCTCTCTCTCGCTCGTGGCATCTTCTCCACTATCCTTGTTATTTTCCGTCGCCGACTACTAGCGTTTGTTAGCTCGTGCTTGAGATGGTTTAATAATTGTATCGTATGGTGCATATATGACAGCTTTTATCTTGTTCGTTTTTAATAAATATTTTTATGACATGTGATAAGAGGGAGCATATAAACATCGATATTTTCACGGTCACGTCTTTCACTAGTACTATGTATAGTTTTCAAGCGTTAGACCTTTGACTTTTAGACCCCTTCTTAATTGCATATATTTAACATGATTGAGAGGTAATAAGAATAGTTTGGTTTTCTCCGTATTTCTATTTTGCATATGTGTAATTTATTTGAGAAATTTTTGTTTCAAATTATTGAAATTAAGATTATTATTTTATTTATTTATTTATTTTCGATTTGAGTGACTAATTTTAGATATTGTTTTGGAACACGTTAGGCGCCGACGTTAGTTTCCTGCATTTCAATTCTTCATTTTTCTTTTTACTCTTTGTTATTATCATCTTGTTTATATATTCATTTATTATTATTTTACGTTATTGTTCTCAATTTTATAGTTTTCCTTGCCAATTTTATTTATAGTTTTCCTTGTCACGCCCTCAATACTTAATTGATTTTCGATCTTGCTACATGTTTACTAATTTAAATTTTTCCTCACTAATGTGAGAAGTAAAGTTTTGATCTTATTACTTGTTATTTTTCTCAATCGAGTAATTACAATTATTTTGTTGAATTGTATCTCTTTGGATTTGATTTAATAACTTTCCGTGAGTATTAATTTACAACCTTTGTGAATTTAAGATACTAAGTTTCTGAATTTCTTTTTGTAATATTATTTGAAGTCTTGTATGATATACTATAATAAGCACCTTCTGAATTAAGTTCTTTTCTCCATTTTTATTTTGGAATATTATCTTTTGGTTTTGATGAACCGAGTACTAATTTCTGTAGTTTTCTATTTAATGATTCCCGCATGCTCTAAGATTTTCTCAAAAGTTTATTTAAGGGTAAACTCATGAGGGGTAAGTTGTTCCTAGTAGTTCAGGGCTACGGACCACTAGACATCGATAACTTTTTCTTAAACTATGTATATCTCTTTTATATTTCTATGAATTATGATTATTAATTAAAATGACGTTTTGAGGTAATAAACTATCAGTGTTGCACTTTAGTTACTTTAGTTTTGATCTCATCAATTTTCCTCTTTTGCATCAAATTTCGAGGACGAAATTTTTGTAAGGTGGGTAGATTGTAATATCCCAAATTTTCAAAAAATAAAATTTGTGATATTTGTAAATATTAATTTTCCTAATTTAATTTTACCCAATTTTGACTTTAGTTGACCATATGCGGGTCTCTTAATTATTTATTTATTTATTTAGTTATTTATTTATTTTATTTCCTTTAGACGAGTTAGTGCTCGAGGTGCACAGAATAATTTCAACCGACTTGTCACCAGTGGGCCCAGACGAACAGCCAGAATAATGTGCGTAATGCGGAGGATGATTTTGAGCTACACAGATGACACTAGCACGACTACTACAATGGTGGGACCCGAGTCAACCATATACGCTCACCTGGCGAGTACATCGTAATGCGTGTTCTACTTTCAAGATTTTTCCAAACGATTCCGAGCACGCGGTGACGTCGCCCTCGATTTTCTAAGTCAGTACGAATATTTTGGTATTTTTCTGAAATCGAAACCCGGACAGTTAGAACACTGCTCGGAGTAAATTGTACTGCACGTCGTGCTTCGCGCCCCACCCCACGCCTGTCCCCCACGCCAGCCGCCCCTCCCTTCTTTCCATGTGTCCCTCTCTTTCTCCCATGTGCCTTGTCCCCTTGTCCCCCCCTCTTGCCCTTTTATTTCCTGAGAAGAAGAAGAGAAGAAGAAAAGAAGAAGAAAGGAGAGAAAGAAAGAAGAAGGCCACGGCTACCATCACCTCCGGCGACCTCCACCGCCACGTCCGACCACCATCTCCACCTCCCCACTTCACCTCTGCAAGTATAGCTCTCATCTCCCTCGTTTTTATAAATTTTTATCGAAGATTTTCGTGTGTATATGCGGATATGAACAGTAGCTCGTTATAGCTGACAGGGTCTCGGTTTTTGGTTGATTTCTCCTTCTTAAACTTCTAATTAGGTTTTGGTTCCTTCTTATGATTTCAAGTACACTCAATGCTCTTTCTTTTGCCGCTGGAATCACTCAAATCCATCAAGGATTCGATTTGTTATGAATTTTTGAAAATCAGATCTGTAATCTGGAAATCTGTTTCGAGACAGATTCGTATAGCCACTGTATTTTCCCATTTTCTCACCTTTGGAGTATGAATTTGACTTTGGTTCCTTCATAGCTTTTGAACTTCATTCTTCTACGAAACTTTTGGAACTAGAATCACTCCAAAATATTAAGAACTCGATTTATGGTGATTTTCCAAAGTTGGGCTGTTTTGCGTTAACTCGTTTTTCTACAGACCACTGTTTTGTACGAATTTTTAAGGGTATCATATGGGCTTCAAATGTTCTGATTTTTGGCGTGATTACTCTCCTTTTGTGACTAGTATGAGTATGATTTTTCGTGGACATAAGTTCTTTGAAAGTAATGGATCAAATCCAACATGTTTTGAATGCCTGCCTGTTTTTCCTCCCCGTAAGCTGTCAATTTTGGAAACAAGCCCATTTCTTCCACAGATCATATTTTCAAGCGGTTCTTGTTTGAGAAGTTAGAAAATTGTCTTATCTTTCAAACCCAACTGGTCTCGTCTGATTTGATGAAGTTTTGAGTGAGTTATAGCCATCCAAAGTTCAGTAAAATTCTTTCGGCCATATTTTCCAGACAGCTCACTGTCCTTTCACAAATCTCCATTTTTCTCATTGTTGGAGTGCGTTTTAGGCTTAGACTTCTTCATCAACGTTGTAGAGCACTTTGAGAGCTTCGTGTTAGACACAAGAATCGCTGGAAACGGACGAGGTTTGAACCCGATATCGCAGCCCAAAGATTCTGTTCGCAATGGAGTTCTTCATTGCCACTTGAAATACCACCGGCCTTTACCGTCGAGCTTTTCGTCCGGACCAAAGGTAGATAATCGCTATCCTACTCTCTCCTAAGTATATTTAGTAGCCTTAGACTTGATATTGTTGCTTGCAATGAGCCCGAACGAAATGAAATCAAAATGTGAAATGGGTCGAGGACCCCACCAAACCGATTATGGCCGTAAGGCTTAAAGATGGTTAAAGATTGATTTGTTTAACAAGCGATGATGGGTATGGTTATGTTGTTTGACTGATTATTCATGTCCATTATAATTGGTTTTGTTGTCATAATTAAAGTTAATAATATTAATGTTTGTTTTGATGTACTCTAGTGATTTAATTGATAAACTTGGAGTTAAGTTTCATTAGGCTTGGTAAATGATAAATTTTGCGATATGTGAATTATTTGGATGTTATTAATTGAGGTCTCATTTTATTCTCTGTTGACTCACTGTAAACTTGAGGTGATAAATTATTGAATTGTTAGATTGGACAAATAGGTTCCCGGGGTTTGGTGCTCGTACTTAGAAATCACCTAGACGGTTAAGTTAATGGATAAATGGAATGTTGGTTTCAGATGATATTGATGAGTTGAGAATTTTGAACGGCAGAGAGCCGGTTGATATCGGAGAATCGAAATGTTATGATTGGCAGTCAGCCAAGGATAATGGAATTGTGCGGTATTGAATATACCTATGTGCTGTATGTGCATCCCGAGGCAATGTGCTGTATGTGCAACCTCACGTGCTGAATGTACGTCCTAAGGATATGTGCTGAATGTGCATCCTTATGCGCTGTATGTGCATCTTGAAGAATGCGCTGTATGTACATTCTCAAGGGGGGGAAGTGTATCTTGAAATGATGGAAAGCTGAATGCTTGTTGATTGGAAAATTGATTGATGGGGAGTTACCCCGAGATTGTTGTTGAAAGGCAGTTTCGCCAAGTGATTTGTTTCGGAGGATTGTTTGGCAGTCTGCCTTGATTTCGAAACCCTAGGATGTGACACTCTGTGATTTGCTTCATTTGAACTCTGAGGCGTTATACGGGTGGAAGTATTATAGACCGAGTTACGGCTATATACCTACCGGAGCTGGTGGTTGCCACTCGTAGCCCAGTGGTACAGTCAGTCCCTGGGAAATTCATCCTTGTGAGGCGGCTGACGGCTGGATTAAGTACATAACTTATACCTTCCGTCGGGGCTCCCGAGTCACGGGCAAGCAAGGGGGGAGTAAATCGCAGTTTGGTCATATTCCTTAGTGGTTAACCGGGAGGAAAGTTCTCTAGGTTGAGAACTTAGATGAACATGTAAGTTAATGACTAGTAATGAAATCAACTATGTGTTTAATTTCTGCTTTACGATTTATTTCCTGCTTATTCCTTTACCATGTTGATGCTTGATATTGAATCAATTTATTTGTTCCATAATGTTATGTCTTTGTTATATCAAACTGTGTATTACTTGTAAAGTAAGGGGTTAGTAGGGTTGGGATTATCTATTGAGTGTCGACTCATGGTTCTACGGCCCACCCCCCTCCAGGTATCGAGGAAGAGGGCGGCGAATTGGTCTATCAGCAAGAGGGTCAGAATGATGATCAGATGCAGGAGGAGAACCGGAATCAGGATCTGAATTTGAATCTTTAGAAGCCTAGAGTTCCTTATTTTAATGTTGGATCTGTAATATAATTTCTCAAACCGTACTAAGTATTATGTAATGGGATGCACGTCACGTTTTCCAACGTGTACTCTGATGGAAACTCTTTTTATTAAATTATTATTTCTTTTTAATAAATTTAACGTACCCAAAAATCCGGGTCGTTACATAGCCGACCCCAATTGATTGGGACATAAGGCTCGGTTTGATTTGGTATGCTTGAATTTTTCTCCTAATGCTTAAAAAAATTTGCTTAGCATTCTAATGCTTAAAATTACATAGAGTACAACTTTCAAGGCACCATAAATACAAAATTTTCATATTTATTTTATAAGAGAGTGGTGTGTGAAAAACATTTTCCAATTATTATTTAAGTACATAAGGATATCTTTTCTTGCCAAAAAAAAAAAAAGAAAAAGAATTGTCACTTTTGCAAATTCAACCTTCCATGGAGACTTGTGTCTGACCATGTTAGTAGACTCATTAAACAGTAAAGAGTTTCAAGCTCAAGTAGCCGAGAGAAGGCAAAATATATATATATATATATATATATATATATATATATATATATATATATATATATATATATCATAGGCCCCAACATCCTTTTAAGTGTCTAAGATTGCCTATTCCGAAAATTGGTGTGCCTCTGTGCCCAATTGTTTTGCGTCGTTGGTTTTAAAATTTTCATGTGATCCAATAACCGGAATTGCATCAAAATAGAGGAATAGAGGATTATCGAAACATAGGATTTGATTTCCCTTTTAAGGGCTAGTTTGGTTTTCAAAAATAATCATCCCAGCAACAATTACAAATATCAAGAAGATAAGAAGAGAAAAATATGAACGATTAGAATAGTGGTAATCACCTAGCAACCAAATTCATATACTGAATTCAAATCACGCGGTTTTTATATTTTTCTAGAAAAAAAACAATAAATGTGCTTAGAAAATCTGACAATTCATTTTGTTTTCAATAAATATGAATTATATCACTGAGTCCGAAATTAGGGTACCATTTCTGAGTCAATGCAAGTGACAATGGTTTGAAGTTCATAAAATAGATTGACTAGTGTTTTTAAGCCCACGAGGACTAGCCAAGTTTTTTTTTTATCACCTCCATACAAAGATTTATTTTATTCGTTGAGAACCAAAAGTTTAACATCTTTTATTTTATATTTCAATGCAGATCATTGTTTAACTATTTATCTTGATTACTAAATTACTACTTTTAATAACATAATTTTTTTGGAAAATTTATAAAATAAAGCTCAAAGATTCAAAGTGAGTAAGACAGTAGAGACAAATACTATAATTTACCCAAGAAAAATCAAAGCCTAGAAATTGTAATTCTTTTTTTTTTTTTTTGGTAAATAGAAAATTGTAATTCTTTTTTTTGGTAATTTTTTTGGGTAAATAGAAATTGTAATTCTTTCTCCCTCTTCATCTAAAATTGTAAAAGGGAAATTCTAGAAACCTCTTTCTCTCCCTGCACCCAACATTAAAATAAGGAGGATAAAGATTAGGGTCTGGGTGGCCGACAAATTGTTACACAAGGAAACTATATGGCTAACTTTTTTCTTGATCAAAGGAAATAATTAAGCTAATAATCTTTTGTTTACCCGGAAAATAAGCTAATAGTAATAAAAAACTTTTGTGTAATTTTCATTGTTCCTTCCACTCATGGATGGTTTAAATAAAATTGCATTAAACCAATCTACTCATCCAGACAGAATACGGATTTACAAAAGAATTCGAGTCGTCTAAAATCCACTTATGGACTACGGAGGCACGTTAATGAAGCCGTTTAAAAGTGTTTTTAATGGTCCATTAGTTGGGATTTGGGATTGTTGTTGTGCATCACCCGGGTTGTCCGTTGCTCGGATGGACAGCTCAAATTTCATCTTGCATACACGACAACGAACGGTTCGGATGTAAAGGTGTCAAGGTGAAATCTATACCATCCATCCGAGCAATGGACGGCTCAGATGATGCACAACACCTATTGTGTAGGTCCAGCTGTTCAGCAAACCCATGTCCCATTAGATGTCAAGATGAACAGGCAAATAGTTGAAATTGAACTGCACCGGCTCCTTTCCATTGTCATTGATGGACTTGACAACACTATGCTATGGTGACCTGGGGGTCTTGTAGGCCGGCTCTGTACGGTACATCCAGACCGTTTATCTTCGTAAATCGTAATCAACCGTTTAAATTTAAATAAAACATTTTGGACGGTCCAAATATATCCAGTGGTATAGCCACATGACCATTTGAATCAAATCTGGCGTGCAAAATTTCGAACGCAGTGACCCACCACTTGGGCCTTGGGCCGACCAAACGAAACTCAAACAGAAAATTCCCTTGGGCCAACCAAATGAAACTCAAACGGAAAATTCCCTTTAGATTGCCCGTGCCTGAAGGCACGATGCGGCCTAATTTAACCTCAATTTGATAAATTAGTTACCATAGTAAATAACTCAGTACTCTTGTGCGACTTTTCACCCAATAACGAAACCAAAGGTCAGCGTAAGAATCCGAAGAATTATAAAAAATTCTGCCCAAGGGCCAATGAAATAATTTTATTTTTCTGTAATCTCAACTGTATTACACCTTATCAACCCAGCCTCCTCTAAAATAGTCTTGCGAGATAAGCTTCACACATTATCATCCAATTTGAGTATCTGAACATTTACTAAACTTTGGAAAAAAGAGACATTACTATACACCATCATTGATCAATCGGAATTCAAAGTTTCGAACCCTTAGCAACGTGCATGCTTGGGTATTTGTATCCTTTTAAGATCCTATAGCAACTTCACCATCTGATATGTCAACCACACATCACAGAACATCACCTGAAAAAGTAAACAAAATCTACAATCAAAACAATTAACATCTAAGCACTCCAATCTTGTACTATGTAAAGCACATGACTACCTGCGACCGTCTCCTAATATTATTTGAATAAGCAATCAAATATTGAACTCTTTTTTCGAACCGCATCACATTTTTCTAATCACACATAAACAATCAATTCAAACTTAAGCAACCCATTCTTGTGCTCAACTTTTACAAAAGGCAAAGTGGGTCTTACCATAATTAGGAGTTGAACATCCATGGCTTCCAAATTGAAGTTCAGAGCCTGCACCACTATATCCGGAAGCAACACCATCAAACAATCCTGCAATGAAAAACACACCACCAAAACCCAAATAAAAATCCGAAACTCAAGAAAAGGAGCCAGATCAAGCAATGTTTTATTCGTGCATTTTATCAAACAGTAATCGAGCATTGTCCATTAGATCAAAACTTTTCACTGTATTATTATTTTTTTTAACAGCTTCTTAACTACATTGATGATGTCACGCCCTCGATTTTCAACATATTTAAACATACTTTTCTCAAAATAATAAATCTGATTTTATTTATAAATATTCGAATTCAACATGTATTGTCTAATTGAATCCCCATATCCCATATGAAAACAAGTACCTAATACATGAAGTTATTACATTTTACAAAATCAAAAGATGATAGAAAAGAATAGAACTACAACTTTATCTTCCACAAAATAAAGTTCATGAGATAAAATGATAACTCTTACAATGTATGCCTTCAAAAGATTTCATGCACTCTCAATGCACTTCACGCCATACTCCTCATTGAATACCTGAAAATTGATAGGTTGAGCTACACTAGCCCACTCAAAACATATGTACAGAACAAAGAAGACAATCTCAAGTACACTAGGATATGAATTTATCGACAACAACGAAACAGATCGAAACACATGAAAAAGAACAAAATTAGGATCGAGAAACTTATAATTGGAAATTTCCCCAAAATATAACGTTGCAAAATCAGAATTGAATAAAAAATACACGATAATTAAGAAAAGTACCTGTTGATTGTGTCGGAGATCAGAGAAATTACGAGGAAGAAAAAGGAAAGGAAAATGGGGGAAAAGGTGATAAAAAAAGAGAAGGAAAATAATTTCTACTACAGGGATAGGGGAATAAAAAATGGGAACATATATAGTTGGAAGGGAATTTTCCATTTGAGTTTCGTTTGGTCGGCCCAAGGCCCAAGTGGTGGATCACCGTGTTCGAATTTGGGCACGCCAGATTTGAGTCAAATGGTCACGTGACCATACCACATGAGATATTTCGACCATCCAAAATGTTTTATTCAAGAAAAAAGCTAGCCGTATAGTTTCCTTGTGTAACAATTTGTCGGCCACCCAAACACTAATCTTTATCCTCTTTACTTTATTGTTGGGTGCAGGGAGAGAGAGGTTTCTAAGCTGCTGATAGACATCATCCAAGTCATTGTAAAGTGCCCACTTTGGATCATAAATCTCTGAGAATTCTAGCTTCACCATAGCAAGCAAATCATCCACATGCAAAAGATGGAGGATCCGCTGATACACAGCCACAAATACGAGAGCTAGATCATTGTGAAATGTCCATTTCAGGGTGTATGCAGCTCCTGGGGCATTGTAATTATATGATGCAGCTCCCAAACGCTCTTCCAAAAGGCAGGAACTGATCAAGGTGTCAATGGGTGATCCTTTAAGAGCATTCCCAAGCTCTTTACATGTCCAAAGGATAAGTCCTCCTGTAGTAAATATCAGTAACTGCTTTAACATCTTTGGAATCTATGTTACTATAAGTCCTGCAATCATATTCACGAGAATTTGAATTCCCAAAACTTTAGTTATAACAAGCAAAAGACAGCTAATAAGATTTCATAAACATGCCCCAACCTAAAGGATCCTATTATATCGAAAACTTTGGATTGGACATCATGAAACTGGACAAAGAATTGAACTATGATATTTGATCCCAACACAGATTCGCACATTAGACAATAAACACTAACTAGAACAGAGACCAAGGCAATACCAAAAATGACGATTCTACAACTCCAATCTACAACTTCATTAAAGATGAAAAATAACAAATCAACATTATTAAGGGCCCTTGGTCAACATATCATACGTGATGGATCTATGGGGGATGTAGGGGGGAACCGCACCACAAAGTAGTAAAGAAAAACATCATTATTACCAATTACCATAATGATCAATCCACCAAGTAATACAGTTGGATTTCTTAGATTTGTTACTAAAGTATCACTATTAAACCCGAAACTCCCGGCAGATGGCCGAAAGCCCAAAGAAATGAAATGATGAGTTACATTTTTCATAGGATTTTCCTCTTATAGATAGATCCAAAAAACTGAATGGAGTTCATTTTTTTTTTTCACTTCTCGTTTACTTTCCGTGTGTGCGTGTGTAATACATACATATATTCTAAGATCGGAGAAAATAATATATATAAACTCGCCAAGCTAAGAGAAAGGAAAGCTAGAGACTTCTCTCAAGTTAGGTTTATAAAAGGTAGTGATTCGGAGGTGTTGGTGAAAGATGAGGAGATTAAGGATAGATGGAAGATGTATTTCGAGAAGTTGTTAAACGAGAAACATGAAGGAAGCTTTGGTGAGGAGGAAGTTGATGTCTCTCGCGAGAAAATAGAATACGAGTTCTATCGGAGGATACAAAAGTTCGAAGTGGCCAAGGCTTTGAAGAGGATGAAACCGGGTAAGGCCTTAGGACCAGATGGTATCCCCATTGATGTGTGGAGAAGCCTAGGTGACTTGGGGGTGACTTGGTTGACGAAATTGTTCAACAAGATTATTTTATCTGGGAGGATGCCCGACGAATGGAGGAGGAGTACCTTAGTACATATCTTCAAGAATAAAAGGGATATTCAAAGTTGCAACAACTATAGAGGTATTAAGTTAATGAGTCATACGATGAATTTATGGGAAAGAGTTATTGAGTATTGATTGAGGATAGTGACTATGGTGTCGGAGAAACAGTTTGGATTCATGCCTGGGAGATCGACTATGGAAGCTATTTACCTACTAAGGAGATTGGTAGAAAGACACAGGTCAATAATGAAGGGTCTCCATATGATTTTCATAGACCTGAAAAAGGTTTATGATAGGGTGCCTAGAGACATTATATGGTGGGTTCTAGATAGAAAGTGAGTGACCAGAGGCTATATTGACATGGTCAGAGAGATGTATGAAGGTGTCGTCATTGCCATTGGATCACTAACAGGGGAAACATACGAATTTCCCATCACAGTAGGATTGCCCCAAGGGTGAGGCTTGAGCCCGTACCTTTTCGCGTTAGTTATGGATGAATTGACTTGGCAGATTCAGGAGGATATCCAATGGTGTATGTTGTTTGAAGATGATATTGTCCTTATGGATGAAACGGCTAGTGGCGTTAATACTAAATTAGAAATTGACGTGAAGCATTAGAGGTGGATGTGTGGTAAGACTAGACAAGATAAGATTAGAAATGAAACAGTTCGTGAGATGGCAGGTGTGGCCCCTGTAGAGGAGAAGTTACGAGAAAATAGGCTAAGGTTGTTTGGGCTTGTCTACTGTAGACCAGCGGATGCAGAAGTTAAGTGAGTGGATAGGATAGCTTTGGGTAGAAACGCACAAGGGAGGGGAAGACCCAAATTGACATTAGATGCGGTAGTCCGCAAAGATTTGAGTATGCTAGGTTTAAGCGATGAAGCAGCACTTGAAAGAGCTCGATGGAGAAAAAGGATTCATGTAGCCGACCCCAATTGATTGGGACATAAGGCTTGGTTTGATTTGGTTTGGTTTAAATTCTGAGATAGCCACAACACCATCCGTGACACTTATAGGTAAAAAGATTGCATAAGAAATTCATTATCACCAAACACTCACAGTAAGATACAAATAGACAAAACGTCATCTATGCTATCAATCGATAGAAACCATGATCCAATCTAAAATTTCCCCTTTTATTCAAATTTCTAACAGTGACCAAAAACTTAATGGAGTTCTTTTTTTTTTTCACTTCTCGTTTACTTTCCGTGTGTGCGTGTGTAATACATACATATATTCTAAGATCGGAGAAAATAATATATATAAACTCGCCAAGCTAAGAGAAAGGAAAGCTAGAGACTTCTCTCAAGTTAAGTTTATAAAAGGTAGTGATTCGGAGGTGTTGGTGAAAGATGAGGAGATCAAGGATAGATGGAAGATGAATTTCGAGAAGTTGTTAAACGAGAAACATGAAGGAAGCTTTGGTGAGGAGGAAGTTGATGTCTCTCGCGAGAAAATAGAATACGAGTTCTATCGGAGGATACAAAAGTCCGAAGTGGCCAAGGCTTTGAAGAGGATGAAACCGGGTAAGGCCTTAGGACCAGATGGTATCCCCATTGATGTGTGGAGAAGCCTAGGTGACTTGGGGGTGACTTGGTTGATGAAATTGTACAACAAGATTATTTTATCTGGGAGGATGCCCGACAAATGGAAGAGGAGTACTTTAGTACCTATCTACAAGAATAAAAGGGATATTCAAAGTTGCAACAACTATAGAGGTATTAAGTTAATGAATCATACGATGAAGTTATGGGAAAGAGTTATTGAGTATTGATTGAGGATTGTGACTATGGTGTCGGAGAAACAGTTTGGATTCATGCCTGGGAGATCGACTATGGAAGCTATTTACCTACTAAGGGGATTGGTAGAAAGACACAGGGATAGGGGAATAAAAAATGGGAACATATATAGTTGGAAGGGAATTTTCCGTTTGAGTTTCGTTTGGTCGGCCCAAGGCCCAAGTGGTGGATCACCGCATTCGAATATGGGCACGCCAGATTTGAGTCAAATGGTCGCGTGACCATACCACATGAGATATTTCGACCGTCCAAAATGTTTTATTCAAGAAAAAAGCTAGCCATATAGTTTCCTTGTGTAACAATTTGTCGGCCACCCAAACACTAATCTTTATCCTCTTTACTTTATTGTTGGGTGCAGGGGGAGAGAGGTTTCTGAGCTACTGAAAGACATCATCGAAGTCATTGTAAAGTGCCCGCTTTGGATCATAAATCTCTGAAATTCTCGCTTCACCATAGCAACAAAATCATCCACGTACAAAAGATGGAGGATCCGCTGATACACAACAACAATTACGAGGCCCATATCATTGTGAAATGTCCATTTCAGGGTGTATGCAGCTCCTGGGGCATCGTAATTGTATGATGCAGCACCTGAAAGCTCTTCCAAAAGGGAGGAACGGATCAAGGTTTCAATGGGTGATCCTTTAAGAGCATTCCCAAGCTCTTTACATATCCAGAGGATAAGTCCTCCTCTACTAAATATCAATAACTGCTTTAACATCTTTGGAATCTATGTCACTATAAGTCCTGCATTCAAATTTACGAGAATTTGAATTCCCAAAACTTGAGTTACCACAAGAAAAGACAGCTAATAAGAATTCATAAACATGCCCCAACCTATAAAGGATCCTATTATATCGGAAACTTTGGATTGGACATCATGAAACTGGATAAAGAATTGAACTATGATATTTGATCCCCACACAAATTCGCACATTAGACAATGAACACTAACCAGAACAGAGACCAAGGCAATACCAAAAATGACAATTCTACAACTTCATTAAAGATGAAAAATAACAAATCAACATTATTAAGGGCCATTGGTCAACATATCATCTGTGATGGATCCATGGGGGATGTAGGGGGAAACCGCACCACAAAGTAGTAAAGAAAAACATCATTATTACCAATTACCATAATGATCAATCCACCAAGTAATACAGTTGAATTTCTTTAGATTTGTTACTAAAGTATCATATTAAACCCGAAACTCCCGGCAGATGGCCGAAAGCCCAAAGAAATGAAATGATGAGTTGCATTTTTCATAGGATTTTCCTCTTATATATAGATCCAAAAAATTGAATGGAGTTCTTTTTTTTTTTTCACTTCCCGTTTACTTTGTGTGTGTGTGTGTGTAATACATACATATATTCTAAGATCGGAGAAAAGAATATATATAAACTCGCCAAGCTAAGAGAAAAGAAAGCTAGAGACTTCTCTCAAGTTAAGTTTATAAAAGGTAGTGTTTCGGAGGTGTTGGTGAAAGATGAGGAGATCGAGGATAGATGGAAGATGTATTTCGAGAAGTTGTTAAACGAGAAACATGAAGGAAGCTTTGGTGAGGAGGAAGTTGATGTCTTTAGCGAGAAAATAGAATACGAGTTCTATCGGAGGATACAAAAGTCCGAAGTGGCCAAGGCTTTGAAGAGGATGAAACCGGGTAAGGCCTTAGGACCAGATGGTATCCCCATTGAAGTGTGGAGAAGCCTAGGTGACTTGGGGGTGACTTGGTTGACAAAATTGTTCAACAAGATTATTTTATCGAGGAGGATGCCCGACGAATTGAGGAGAGAGTACCTTAGTACCTATCTACAAGAATAAAGGGGATATTCAAAGTTGCAACAACTATAGAGGTATTAAGTTAATGAGCCATACGATGAAGTTGTGGGAAAGAGTTATTGAGCATCGATTGAGAATAGTGATTATTGTGTCGGAGAAATAGTTTGGGTTCATGCTTGGGAGATTGACTATGGAAGCTATTTACCTACTAAGGAGATTGGTAGAAAGACACAGGTCAATGATCACCCATTAATGATCACCCACAAGAAGATTAGTAGGCTGAGTATTGACAATTGAACCAATGATCACCCATTAAAGGCCAAATTCTAACAAGATAAACATTTGTGTTTATCTTATCGTCAATGGTATCAAACTTAGTGAGCAGGATCCCGTCAATCAACCTTGAATATGGAGAGGGTGAGAGGTCACCTAATTTCTGAAGAAAGAATCACAAAATATGGCTCAATCAACAAGAGATTACTATGATTATACAATAAGAGGGAAAATCCTAAACATGGAGACTAAACCTGATTGAACTTCATCAACTGATCCACGGCATCATTCTCAACCAGTGCCTCCCCAACAAACAACACAAGATCTGGACTGTTGAGGTAGATAAGCTTTGAGAGTGCTCTCATTAACTATTCATTATCCTGGAAATGTGATGGAATTTATAAATACAACAGTATTTTGATAATGTGTAATATAATTTCAGAACCCAAATTAAAAATGGGTTCTGGTTCAACGTTACAATTTACGAGCCTTTCTCAGATAATATGAAGACCTACTTAACTGTAAGTTGAAGCCAACAACAGATGAATTGTAAGTTGTAACCCAGGTTCTTAAAATCAAGTCACAAAAATAGCATTTGAAGCCAACAACATATGAAGCTTTAATGAAGAATACGAACACAATGACGATTGAAGAAGTATCGAACATAATACCTGCATTCGACCAGCAGTATCAACGAGAACAACATCAGAACCATTTCGAGTGGCCTCTTGAATAGCTTCCTTTGCTACAATTGCGGGATCTTTTTCATAGCCCTTCTCAAAAATTGGGATCTAGCAAGGGTAAAAAGTTACAAGTTAACTACGATGGTCGAGCTCATGTTAAACAATTTCAGGAATCTTCTCAAATAAAGGGGGGTGGAGCCAAAATGTTGTATAGTGGGGGCAAAAATCAATGGAGGGACCAAATTAAAATTATAGACATTCAAAAAAACTCGGGCTAATTTTCGGAAACCTCTGTAAATTCATGAGTGAGTAACATCTATGCCAGTGTGAATAACATCTCAATCCAATGTGAATAACATATCAATCCAATGCAAAGACCCAATATAAGAGAGATTGGAACTCCACATCGTAAGTGTACCTGGAGTCTACGAGCATGAGTCTGCAACTGTTCAACAACTCCAAAACGGAATGTGTCACATGCAGCCATCATGACGTTTATGTTATGCTGTTGATGCCAATAAGCAACCTGCAAATTCATATTGGAGCACAAACTATCAAATAAAAATTTATCTTCAATTATAGATGAAAACAAATGCACTAACAAACTAAGGACCTTAGCAAGATTGGTGGATTTTCCAACTCCATTAACTCCTACGAAAACCACCACCTATGGTTTCCTCTGCTCCTTTACAGCATGCACATCCCTCAAAATATCATTAGAACATCTTGGAGTTAAAATACGGACAAGTGCCTCTTCCATTGCGGTCTGCAGTCATCAATTACCAATAATTAGCACCGTCTCGTCACAACTCAAAAAAGTAGAAGAAAATACTAAAGAACGAACAGTCAGTCAGAAGGATTGTAAACAAAAATAACATTTAAGTAATTGACCAACCCACTAACCTGCACTGTTGAAGATATCCTTGTAATGGAAGCAAGCTTTTTACCTTCCAAACTTGCTGCCACCGACTCACAAAGCTTCTCAGCAATCTCCTCAGCTTGAGAGTTCCACAATATGAAAATCATTATGAGCATACTAGGTATTATTAAAAATAACAAATGATAAAGAACTCAGGACTGAAGTACCAACAAGAGAAGAAAGGTACTGGAAAAGGAACAGCAGTACTAAAAGGAAGTAGAGAACAGAAAGCATACCACATTCTTGGTCATTAGCCTGTCCTTAAGAGCCTTCAAAGCTGGTTCAACGTCTGCCTTCTCTAAATTAGCTTTCCCAGCAATACTAAACAGAGAACAGTGAAAGTAAGTGATTTAGGTGTCTAAAGAGTCCAACCAATTGGAAATAAAATACTGAAAAGAGTAATTTTTTTTGTAGAAGTTAAAACTTTGAAAGATACTAGAACGGTGATTTGAAATGGTAGTTTAGCTCCAAAAGTATGTCCAAACTATGCATGAAGATCAGCCATCATATAAAGAATGAACCATAGTAAATGAACCACACTTAAAACTCGTGGGGTAGTTAATGACATCATCCACACAACCAACTACGAGTCCAACAAGGGGACAACTCTTCCTGCTATTACAACAAAAACACAAGTTCAGAAAACAGAGTTCTTGTGACTCCTCAGCTCAAATTTACCAAATTTTGCTCGAGTTTTCGATTCTTAGTCCACAATCAATTTTCTTCTTTATTATACAAAGACTGTTCAATTCTGTTGGCCAGTCATTGTCAAGAGAGAAGCTAATTTTCTACAACAATCCTTGAATAAAGAGGTAATCAAATCATAATTGAACCTCAAAGGACCCATGATTAGAAAAACACTATCTGTAGCAAGGTAAAAACATCATTCACAAGGGAGTGCAAGAGGGAGAGATGCTCTCTCTATACCATGTATATCATGGATTTAGAGATCAAACTTTTTAAAGTCCGTCATGGCACCGGTTATTTTTCTTAAATCATTTTAAGCCCTCAATGGCACCGGATTAATTTTCACAAAAACTTTTTAAAGTCCGTCATGGCACCGGTTATTTTTCTTAAATCATTTTAAGCCCTCAAATGGCACCGGATTAATTTTCACAAAAACTTTTTAAAGTCCGTCATGGCACCGGTTATTTTCTTAAATCATTTTAAGCCCTCAAATGGCACAGGATTAATTTTCACAAAACTTTTTAGAGCCCGTCATGGCATCGATTGATTTTCATAAATCCGTCACGGCATTGGTTATTACTCAAAAATCATTTAGTGCCTTCAGAACGGCAATTCAAGTTTTTCAAAATCCCTCTGTGGTATTTATTTTTCTGGCATTTTCTAGCCCCGAACTACGATTGGTTTGATCCCTGCAAATGGGGTACGTAGGAAGCTCCAGGCTCGACCATATTTCGTTTATTTGTTTTCTTGCGCTAGGGAGAGCAAAATTGGGACGTCTATATCTTTGACGCAACTTGCATCACAGAATGATGATTAAGTCTCGTCAAAGAGGGGCAACTATAGACACCCCAATTTTAACCCTATGCATCCCCAATGATGAAAGAGATACTTGCCAAGTACCTTAGGATGATCATCCTGAACTTCAGAATTTTCGAACGAAAATACCCCAGCCGTACGGCTTACTGAGATAGCCGTACGATTCACCTTCCCACTACATAGCCGTACGGTTTATCCGATATAGCCGTACGGTCAATCAAAGTTAGCCGTGCGGCTATGTGTCAGAAATATTCGGAAATCTGTCAGAGCAGAAGCATCTCATCATTTGGGACGATTTCGTACGCGATTTTATTCCTTTGCCCGCCTATAAATTGCCTCCATCCCCTCCTTCTTCAGGAGACCAATTTTTGAAGACCATCCCGAGACGCTGTAAAATCTTCCGGTCGCTCCTCTGTTCAAAGAAATCTCACCCGAAACCTCCGTCAATTTGTATGGACCGAAAGTTCTTTTTTCATTATTTTACTTGGCCGAATTGGACGACGAAATAAATCCTCGCTAATGAACACACAATGGGCGAGGAAATATTTTCCTCGCTAATTTGTATGGACCGAAATTTCTTTTTTCATTATTTTACTTGGCCGAATTGGACGACGAAATAAATCCTCGCTAATAAACCCACAATGGGCGAGGAAATATTTTCCTCGCTAATTTGTATGGACCGAAATTTCTTTTTTCATTATTTTACTTGGCTGAATTGGACGACAAAATAAATCCTCGCTAATGAACTCACATTGGGCGAGGAAATATTTTTCTCGCTAATTTGTATGGACCGAAATTTCTTTTTTCATTATTTTACTTGGCCGAATTGGACGACAAAATAAATCCTCGCTAATGAACTCACATTGGGCGAGGAAATATTTTCCTCGCTAATTTGTATGGACCGAAATTTCTTTTTTCATTATTTTACTTGGCCGAATTGGACGACGAAATAAATTCTCGCTAATGAACTCACATTGGGCGAGGAAATATTTTCCTCGCTAATTTGTATGGACCGAAATTTCTTTTTTCATTATTTTACTTGGCCGAATTGGATGACGAAATAAATTCTCGCTAATGAACTCACATTGGGCGAGGAAATATTTTCCTCGCTAATTTGTATGGACCGAATTTTCTTTTTACATTATTTTAACTAATTGGACGACGAAATAATCCCTCGCTAATGAGCTCACAATGGGTGAGGATCCTCGGTAATTGTTTTGGAGCGAAATTTCTTTTGGCGGGCTTCACTAAAGAGGTTTCTCTAAGAAGCTTTCTAATGACGAAAAGTTTCCTCGCCTATGTAATTATATAACATTTAAATTAAATTACTTGCCGACGAAAAATTTCCTCGCCTATGTAATTTTATAACATTTAAATTAAATTACTTGCCGACGAAAAAATTTCCTCGCCTATGTAATTTTATAATATTTAAATTAAATTACTTGCCGACGAAAAGTTTCCTCGCCTATGTAATTTTATAATATTTATATTAAATTATTTGCCGACGAAAAGTTTCCTCGCCTATGTAATTTTCCAGGATCGATTTCCATCATTTTTGGCGAGGAAATTGATGCATTATCGACAAAAAATCATTGATATAGGAGACGAAATTTTTCCTCGCCAAAACTCAATATAGGAGAGGAAATTATTTCGTCGTCAAAAACTCATTATAGGCGAGGAAATTCTTATTTCCTCGCCATGTGACCTTCTGCGACAACCCTTTGTCGACAAAACTGGTGACAAAATATTTTCCTCGCCTATACCATTGGCGAGGAAAAGTTTGCCATTTATGACGATTTTCATTCCTCGCAAATTATGATTTTTCTTGTAGTGAACAACATGCATTTCATGTTCAATGATGATCTTTATGCCTTTGAAAAAAATCCCCCAGAGTTCTATGTCGAGACTAGTACAATCATTGAGACGCCCAAAAAAATCCCACCCACAGACCTCATTCATCTCAAACACCCCTCCAAAACCTGCTTTGCCTGGGCTTCCTCAAGCGCTGCCATCAATGTTCATTTTCATCTTACCACAACTTGGAAATGTTCAGCTAATCAGTTTATCATGCTTTGAGAAAATCATAACAAGAGATCTAAAGGCTTCAGAAATTATAAATGTGTGATTCTGGATAATCCTAGTAGTCACGGAAACTGGGATGTCAATGTGATCTTAAACTTTTCGATATATGCTAATCCAAGTGAACTATAAAATCATGATAAACCTAACATTCCATGGACATCCCATATTGTCCAGAACTTTTATTCTGCTATTCTTAGTAATCCAATCTTCACATCCTAAATTATACTCATCCAACACTTGAAGATTAGGAATATGCGCCCGTACCTCAAGTCCTTGTGATTCATTAACAAACAAATGATCAAAATCCTCAACTTCCGTACTGCATCTAGGACAAGCACTATTATAAGACATGCCACTTATATATATTTGGAGATTAGTCAATAACTTAAAGTGAAGGCAATGCCATAGCCTTATAGTTTCTTAGGGAGATGGAGCCAAAGCGAATTCCAGTTTTGGAGGATCTTGTCATACCCCGGTAATTAAGCATAACTATAAGTGTAAAAACAACTGATTACTATTGTATCACACAAATTTCGAGTCTGCGAAAAAGACGAAAAAATGTTGACCAAAGTTGAATTTATTGATGTATGAAAAATTAGGGTTTACAATCTCTGTGATAATTTCTAAAGAAAGAAAATAATCCTCTGATTCTTCTCTTCAAGAGTTTGATTCGAGGGCTTAGTGCTTGTTATCGAATTGAACGGCGAGATCTTCAGTCTTTGCGAAGACGACGGCGAATTTGACGGATTTTGACTTGAGGGCTTTGAAGCTTCTTCTCAAGTTGATTTGCTTGATCTTCTTCAATTTTATTGAAAAAGATGACAAATTTGTGACCGTTGACTTGAGGGCTGTGGAGCTTCTTCTCAAATCGATCTTTGAGATCTTCTTCAATTTGGTTGAAGGAGATGCAAATTTGCAGATATTGATTTGAGGGCTTTGGAGCTTGGTCTCAGATCAGAATTTGAGATCTTCTTCAATTTGGTAGAAGGAGATTGATGATTTGTGGATTTGGCTTGAGCGTTCTTCGGAGCTTGAAGCTTTGATCGAAGAACCGTCTTGTTGGATGTGGGCTTGGAGAATTCTGAAGGGCTTTAGAGGCTTTGATCTTCAGAGCTCTGGAGCTTGGATGCTTGAATGTGTGTTGAAACGAGGGCTTGACAGCTTGATCCCGAATCAAACGGCAGAATCTTCTCCGCGATTTGTGGAAAAGATGATGACTTGATTTGAGTGTCCTTCGAAGCTTTGAGGCTTTGATTTGAAGAACCGTCTCGCTTGATGTAGACTTGAAGAGTTCTGAAGGGCTTTAGAGGCTTGAATCTTCAGAGCTCTGACAGCTGATGGAAGCTTGAATGTGTTGATGACTTCAAGGAATTCTGAAGGGCTTTGGAGCTTTGACCTTCAGAGCTTGGAGCTTGAATGTCTGAATGTTCTTCGGAGCTTTAAGGCTTTGATCGAAGAACCGCCTTGTTTGATGTAGACTTGAAGAATTTTGAAGGGTTTTGAGGCTTGATCTTTAGAGCTCTGGAGCTTGGATGCTTGAAGACTTGAAATTCTGAAGGACTTTGAAGCTTGATCTTCAGAACTGTTGAAGCTTCAATGTCTTGATGTCTAAAAAAATATGAGAGAGAGCACTTCTATTTATAGGGATGTAAGATGGAGAGTTATGGCAAGACTGCAATTCTTTCCATACTTTTCTCTCTAATTATTTCCTTGTTTGATTTAAAGGAAAATAATTAAAATATAATAAATATCTTTCTTCTTATTTATTTTAAGAAAGATAATTATACATGAAGAGATATATAATTTATTTCACCAAGTGGCACAATTTGATTGGCCAGACTTGATAAATTAATAACTGCATCATTTTGACACGTGGCTCCATTTAATTGGTCCTCACACATGTCTCTGACTTTTGACTTGTAAACACATGGCATCATTTGATTCGCCATTTATCGTGCTTAGTCTTTTGACCTACGGACACTTGGCAGCATTTAATTGGCTCGTCCGTAAAACTTTGACTTTGACTTGTGACACTTGGCAACATTTAATTAGCCAATTTATGTGCTCTAGTAACACGTGGCAGCTTGTGATAGGCCAGAAATTTTACGTGTCTACAGATGCCCCCTCGAGAGTTGCTCACGCTTGAAGGTGAGCGAGTCTCGAATCGTTGACTTGACTTGACTTGATACCGAAAATTTGCATATTCGGCAATTTTTTGATTGACAGTTGGTGTCAATTTTATTTGCAAAATTTTGACTCAGAGACCGAGTTAAAATAAATTTGTCATTCCAAGCGTCTGATGTAGTGGAATTTGATTACCCAAATATTTGAAACCCTCCCCAGTGAATGAACTCGACTTGATCGGATGCCAAAAATTTAGGTACTTGGAGATTTTTTCCTTGACATTAACTTGATTTTGAATTTTAGCTCATAGACCGAGCCAAAAATTTATGTGAAGGAATCAAATGGTCCAAATAATTATAACCCAAGTGAAGTTAAATTTGGGCCGATATTCAATAGCCATTCGTATTCGTGCTTGCCGACCTGCAACTTAGGCTATAGAATTTGGCTCTAGAATTTTCGGGCAAAAGCTTGAGAAGATCCACCGCTTATTTTGCTTGGAGAAGAAGTAGCTTGAATTAGGATAGTAATTTTCACCGCTTTTCTTTTGCACCGCCGGAACAAAGGTGCTTCCTAATTAGAATAGGAATTGAAATTCACCGTTTGAAAAGAATTTGAATCAAATCAGGACTTTACTTTCCTTATTGCGGCAGATCAGTCGGCTATAAACCCAATGAAAACTTTTCCCAATCGGAATAGGACAAACCCTTGCATGCCTTATAAATTCAGAGCAGTAGTTCTCCCTTTTCCATAGTTTTACGAAGACATTAGAGTAGATCACCCCAGGTCAATCCTTTTCCCCTTCTTTGTTTAATAATTTGATTGCTTCTCTTTCTTTTCTTTCTTTATTCAAGCTCATGCTAGTGATGCCATGTACAAAACAAATTTTGCTTTCTTTGTCTTCAAGGCTTTTTTTCCTTTAGTCTTTCCTGTGATCGGGACATTTTATGTCGCCACCCCTTTTTTTTTTTTTTCGCAGCAAATTTTTTTTTTTTTGCACAGAGCACTGTTTCGCCGTGTAAAACATAGCGAATAGGGCAAAGTAACATGACCCACTTTTCACTGCTTCTCTTGAATATTGGTAGAAACCCACGTAAAATTGAACTTTTAATTTCTGTAACCACGAGCCTTCGAAATTACCCATGTGATGCCACATACATGCATAGCAGATCAAGCAACTAGCACAGTTTTTTTTTTTTTTTTCCATGTTTTGATCATTTTTTTAATCAAAACATTTGGCATATGCTTTCTCTCTCTTTGCCAATTAGCTCGTTGTCTGCTAATGGCCAATTCTATTACATGTTGCACCTTTTCTTTACAAGCACACATGAACATCTACTGCCGAATTAAAATTCATACGGACAGTGATTAACGAATTCTTTTTTTTTTTTTTTCCTGTGTGCAGATTTGGTGCTTTGCAATTGGTTGCTTGTTTGGCTTGAAGTTTTACGGCTTCAGATTTTTCTTCGAGCTTAAGGCTCCGCCGGATCTTCGAGCTTTTCAGCTCCGCCGTTTCTTCGAGCTTTTAGGCTCCGCCGTTTCTTTGAGCTTTTAGGCTCCGTTGGATCTTCGAGCTTTTAGGCTCCGCCGTTTCTTCTAGCTTTAAGGCTCCGCCGTCATCTTCGAGCTTTTAGGCTCTGCCGGATCTTCTAGCTTTTAGGCTCCGCCGTCATCCTCGAGCTTTAAGGCTCTGCCGGATCTTCGAGCTTTTAGGCTCCGCCGTTTCTTCGAGCTTTAAGGCTCCGCAACAATCGCTTTGAGTTTGAGCACTGCAACAATCTCTTCGATTTTAAGGCTCCGCCACTGCTTCTACCTCTTTGAGCTTAAGGCTCCGCAGCCTTTACATCTTCGAGTTGGAATTTGCCGAAGAAGAAATTCGCAAAGGTTGCCGCGATATTGAAACAAGTCTATGGCGTACCAGAAATGTCCTTGAAGCCCACCATGAAGTTAAAGCTTGCCAGATTTTGAAGCCTGCCAAATTTTGAAGCATGTTGATGCCACACTACGAAGTTCCTTGAAGCTTGCTAGATGTTGAAGTCTGCCAGAATTTGAAGCCCATCAGATTTTGAAGCATGTTGATGCCACACCATGGAGTTGAAGCTTGCTAGATATTAAAGCCAACTGATGCCACGCCACGGAGTTGAAGTCTGCTGATGCTATGCCATGGAATTGAAGCTTGCTAGATATTGAAGCCTGCTGATACCATGCCATGGAGTGCCTTGAAGCATGCCGATGTCACGCCATGGAGTGCCTTGAAGCATGATATGATGTTGAAGCCAATGTCTTGCACAGAAGGTTCCACAATGTAGTTGGAGTACCCAAATCAGAAGCGAAGGAGGGTGAATGAGCGACTCTACATTCTACCATCATCCATGGAGTTTGAAGGAGTCGTGCAAGAAGCAGTTCAATGCAAACGAACTACTCTACCTTGTGTAATCATCAATGAAGTTTGAGGGACCACAATAGAAGCACGCCATGGCAATGGAGTGCCTCTACTTTCTACCACCATCCATGGAGTTTGAAGGTTTATGCAAAAGCAAGCCAAGGCAAAAGAGCGACCTTCTGCCATCACATAGGAAGTTGAAGGGAGTATAGTAGAAGCAAGCGAAGGCAAGGGAGTGACCCACTTTTCTGCAGTATCCATGGAGTTTCAGGAACCATAGAAAGACAGGCCAATCCAAAGGAGCGAATCTATTTGCTAATCACCCACGGAGTTGGAGGCATCATAGGAGAACCAAGCCACGGCATCAGATCAACTTTTCTTCCTTCAATCATCCGTGAAGTTGAAGGAGACACTTTGACATGGCACTATTTGGAGTGCATGGAGTTTCGATTTTTAACAATGAGACAAAGGATGTACCAGTTCTTTTGAAAAGTCAAATGAACAATCCGTCCACACAATCCATCGCATGTTGCTTTATTTGATTTGGTTGACTGAACTCAGAATTTTAGTCCAAGTTGCCTACGTACCCCAAAGGGATCAAGTCAAACGTAGTTCATATTTTGATTTTTTTTTTTTTTCGAATTTGTTTTTTGAAATTTTTTTTTTTGTTTGCCGCCCACAGTTTAAACTCATGCGGGCCAGGAGTAACATGCAGTTTAGGCTCATGCGTCATGGAGTAACTCGTAGTTTAGGCTCATGCGTCGGGGAGGGTTGTTAAATCTTCAAGTTTTCGAAGATGGTAGACAGTTTAGGCTCTTATCCAGGAGAATATTTGAATTTGATGTGCTTTGAGGATTGACTTGCTGAGTTGGTAGAACTATGAGGCTTGAAGGCTCAAAGACTGTTGTGATTGAGTACGACGTTGCTTCATCTTCGTCCTCGTCACAGTTGTACTCCGATTTTGGTGAACCAACAGAAGAATCAGACTCTTCAGGGGAAGGCTCTCCTTTTGCTTCTAATTCACTTGAAGAAGAGTTCTCTTGGCGCCATTCATCTTGACACTCTGGATCAACGTCATCTTCTTTTTCAAAAATTGCGATGGTAAGCTCCATGTCATGAGCTCGTGTGGCCAATTCTTCAAAAGTCTTTGGTTTTATGCCTTGCAAAATGTATTGAAGGCTCCAACACATTCCTTTGGTGCACATCTCAATGGCCGAGGCTTCTGACATGCGATCTTTGCAATTAAGGCTTAAGCTTCTCCATCTATTGATGTAGTCAATGACTGACTCATCTTCTTGCTGAAGAGTGTTGCTAAGTTCAGTTATGTTGACAATGCGCCGTGTGCTGAAAAACCTATTGAGGAAATCCCGCTGCAATTGGTCCCAACTGTCAATGGAATTCGGCTCCAAATCTATGTACCAGTCAAAAGCATAATCTTTTAATGACTGTACAAATTGTTTGACGAGCAAATCTCCATCTGTTCCAGCACTGCTACATGTCTCCACGAAGTGTGCAACATGTTGCTTGGGATTGCCCATTCCATCGAATTGCAAAAATTTTGGAGGCTGATAATTTTCTGGCATCTTCAGTTGCTCTATCCTCTGTGTGTATGGCTTCGTGTATGATCGAAAAACTTGAGAACTCCTCGCATCCTTTTGAGCAATTGCCCCCAATATGAATTCCTTCAATTGATCAACAGGGATCAATCCATCATTGGAAACTTGAACTTTGCTACTTGAAGTCTCTGAGTTTGTTGAGACTTTGAGTACTTTGTGTGAAATACCTTCACGTGAAACTAAGAAAATTTCTTCTGGAGTAGCTTCTTGCGAGGTTTTGAAGATTTCTTCTTGAGCAATTTCAGGCGAAGTTTTGAGAACTTCATGCGGAGTTTCGGTAGGAAAAGATGCAGACGAATGTTTTGAGCTACACCTTGACATTCTCACTTGATCCACCTTATCTGAAAGCTCTTTAAGTTGAGTAGTTTGTCGTTGATCATGCTTCACAAGCTTTTCAAGAGTCTTGGTCAATGCCGCAATTTGCTCCTCAAGAGTAGACGATTGCACCATCATGACTGACATGACTTCGTCATCAGAGTAACCGAGAGACTTGAAGCGTAGATCTTCACAAAGAGCGGGAGGTACAAATTTGTTGCTTTTTGTCGACCTTTGGAAGATGGAAGGTTGCATATGCACTTGTTCATCCATCGAGCAGTCCACTTCTTTTGCCCCCAACATGCTTGAGAGCATGTACGATTTGCTTGGTGTCTTGGAAGATGCAGTCTTATTTTCTCCAGACATATTTGATAATGTGTAAGCTTCAAAGTTGATTTGGAAAGAGAAGAGATGAGAGGCAGAGATTGTCCCACTGGGCGTGCCAAAATTTGTATCACACAAATTTCGAGTCTGCGAAAAAGACGGAAATATGTTGACCAAAATCTATTTTATTGATGTACGAAAAATTAGGGTTTACAATCTCTGTGATAATTTCTAAAGAAAGAAAGTAATCCTCTGATTCTTCTCTTCAAGAGTTTGATTCGAGGGCTTAGTGCTTGTTATCGAATTGAACGGCGAGATCTTCAGTCTTTGCGAAGACGACGGCGAATTTGACGGATTTTGACTTGAGGGCTTTGAAGCTTCTTCTCAAGTTGATTTGCTTGATCTTCTTCAATTTTATTGAAAAAGATGACAAATTTGTGACCGTTGACTTGAGGGCTGTGGAGCTTCTTCTCAAATCGATCTTTAAGATCTTCTTCAATTTGGTTGAAGGAGATGCAAATTTGCAGATGTTGATTTGAGGGCTTTGGAGCTTGGTCTCAGATCAGAATTCGAGATCTTCTTCAATTTGGTAGAAGGAGATTGATGATTTGTGGATTTGGCTTAAGCGTTCTTCGGAGCTTTGAAGCTTTGATCGAAGAACCGTCTTGTTGGATGTGGGCTTGGAGAATTCTGAAGGGCTTTAGAGGCTTTGATCTTCAGAGCTCTGGAGCTTGGATGCTTGAATGTGTGTTGAAACGAGGGCTTGACAGCTTGATCCCGAATCAAACGGCAGAATCTTCTCCGCGATTTGTGGAAAAGATGATGACTTGATTTGAGTGTCCTTCGAAGCTTTGAGGCTTTGATTTGAAGAACCGTCTCGCTTGATGTAGACTTGAAGAGTTCTAAAGGGCTTTAGAGGCTTGATCTTCAGAGCTCTGGAGCTTGGATGCTTGAAGACTTGAAATTCTGAAGGACTTTGAAGCTTGATCTTCAGAACTGTTGAAGCTTCAATGTCTTGATGTCTAAAAAAATATGAGAGAGAGCACTTCTATTTATAGGGATGTAAGATGGAGAGTTATGGCAAGACTGCAATTCTTTCCATACTTTTCTCTCTAATTATTTCCTTGTTTGATTTAAAGGAAAATAATTAAAATATAATAAATATCTTTCTTCTTATTTATTTTAAGAAAGATAATTATACATGAAGAGATATATAATTTATTTCACCAAGTGGCACAATTTGATTGGCTAGACTTGATAAATTAATAACTGCATCATTTTGACACGTGGCTCCATTTAATTGGTCCTCACACATGTCTCTGACTTTTCACTTGTAAACACATGGCATCATTTGATTCGCCATTTATCGTGCTTAGTCTTTTGACCTACGGACACTTGGCAGCATTTAATTGGCTTGTCCGTAAAACTTTGACTTTGACTTGTGACACTTGGCAACATTTAATTAGCCAATTTATGTGCTCTAGTAACACGTGGCAGCTTGTGATAGGCCAGAAATTTTACGTGTCTACAACTATCTTTCAAAAAATATTTTGACAAGATGTATCCCAAAACTGAGTAATTTTTAAGCCACAACCAAACGTGTTTATTGGTAATGCCTTATATAGCGAGAGCAAATGGCTTATGGTGCGAGGACAAAAAATTGTTCGTGAAGTATGCAAGTTTTAATCAGAATCATCATAGGAAATCAACTGGTGTAATAGTGGGGTTATACAAACATGCAGGGGTAGGAGCATTCTGTCACAATGATCAAGATAGAGAGATTACTTCTCATGGTGAGAATAATCTCAAAGGCGCCGAGGGTCACCATGTTTCAACTTTCAACTCTGATACTAGTTTCAAATCTTATGCCCAAATTTTAAAGGGAGATCATAGTGGAAAGGTGGAGAAGGCATATGAGAACTTGACAAACCCTTAGAAACTCACCTACGGGATCTGAATGGCTCTCTAGAAGTATAGTGGCCAATCTGAATAAGATGATTGCTATTGAGGAGTTATATGAGGCTTTAAGATTGGAAAATCTTACCAGTGATGTGAGGATTAGAAGCTTGGGGGGAAGATCTTTGTACCTGTTTCGTAACCTTTGTACATGAGGAATTGTATTGCTCATGTCAAACATATTTCATTTTTCTTTTTGAAAACAAGGTGACACAAACATGTTTTTTGTTTTTGTTTTGAATAAAAAAAAAATAGAAACTTGTTTAGAAAAATAGAAAACAAAAAGTAGAAAATAGAAAATTGGCAGTGTTACCAAAAATGGCCTTAGGTTGCAGTTTGATTTGTAATTCGTTGTGTCTTTTTTTTGGATGTGTCGTTTGGCATTTCGATACGGCGAATAACGGATACGGTGGCAACTGTCTAGTGTCTACTGATACTGAGAAGGCAGTTTTTTGTAGGGTCTTGGGAGTAGGCAACGGGCTTTTCGTAATTGGTTGGGTTAGTTATTTGGAGCTTTAGCAAGTGGTATTTTGCGAAGGCAAAAGTGTGGAAAACAATTTGGATGCTTCATGTTTTTTAAAGTAGTAGTAGATTAAGTAAAATCTTCCCATTTGTCTAAGCCTTCAAGTTAGCTTTACCTTCCAATTTGTCCCCTTGAATAAGAGGAGACATAGCACCCGTACTCGGAGCTCTGACAATAGAAGCAACTGCACTTCTAGTCGGACCCTGAACTGGTGTCATGGTCACTCCACCACTCTTTGTTGCCCTAGCCGAGGGTTTTGATCCTGAATTGGAATCAACAATGCCAAGTTTCAACATCAGAACAAGCAAATGCATTATCAATATGGTCATGAAAGACCCGTAGAGTTAGCTTCATAGATGCTTTTCATAGCTTCGTAGCTTTATTTGGACACCAATGAGTTGATTTTATCAATCCCAATGACCATGTCATATCGTATCAAAATTAAATTTATAAAAACAAGGAATTAACTACTGCTTCAGAGAGCAGTGGTTAAGTCTGGGTATCGATCCACGAAGACAATTTGGCTAAATTACGTTACTTTCGATTGGTTTCGAATTTAATTTAGTGAAAGATGATTGGTTTGTTTGATTTTGGAAAGCAAATTATTAAAGAAAACTGAAATTAATTAGATGAAGATGGTGAGAGAAAAAAGTCTAGGGTTTGAAATCCATCCCTACCACATAACCATGCATTCACATAAATCGGGTTCCTATTCGAATCAATAAATAATTATCGCTAAGATAAACAACAAGAAGATATTTGTGATTGTTAAAAGGCATAGAGTATCCCATAGCACGGACCATCTCACTAGCACGGTGTCACACCACCTAATGACATGATCCGTCCTATGAGCTATCTCAGACCCAAAGCACAACATTGAAACCAATTATATGAACGGGTATTTGAAACTCGTATATAAATATGCAGTTGATTGGAAGAATCAAAACAATTAAAACAAGTTCTGATCATATAATCTTAACTGAATAAAAATCCTCGTTCATACAAAACACATCGTTACTTGGAGCGGGGCTTCATCTTCCCCCTACATGAGAATTTAGTTAGACATCAGCTGCCAAAAAGAAGCCGTAGCCCCTGTTTTTCAATCCCCACGTTTCTGAATAATCCATCTGTTATGAGTTAGTCCCCTTTTTATGAGCTGTTACAAGTGTGCTATGTAAAACGGTAGCCGACCTCTCTTATGCATGTGGCCTCCTTCCAACAGCCCTATAATTCTTCCCAATCCTAATAGTGTGGCCCACTAATCCCACGTGCACAATTTCCATCACTAATCCCACGTGGAAACTGGGCTAAGAGTAGTATCAATGCAAGGCAAATTCTTCCATCGCAAATTAAAAACCCATGGCACACTGACTTTCCACGGCCCATAATATAACCAATCAGCTCCATCCAATTGAATTTCACCAATTTCATAAAGACCCACTTAGAAGGCTAAAATAATGTGCCTGTCCATTCTTGCCCAATTTCTTTTCACGTGAATGTAATTGTTTGCTGGACCCACCACTTGACTTATCTTTGATTAAACCCAAAAACCTCAAGTCAACAATCCCCACATATACAGAACGAAAACCCAAAAATTGTAGTTCAGAAACCAGATGGAAGACCCCAATATTCGTAAAACGAAACCCCCAAAATTGCAGCTCAAGAACCAGGTCTAAAATCCCAAAAAACAAATCGAAGATTTCCAAACAAATGCAACTCTGAGATGCAAAATCAATAGGATAGGTGCCGAGAAATAAAGATGAGAGACTAACGTTGGTGAGGTGTGGAAGAAAGATGCGAAACTATGCAGAAACATCCAGCGAGATCTGGTTCTTCGCCTTCAAATCAATTCCCTCTTTCGAAAAAGGACCAATTTCCCTCAAACAGCGAAACCCCCAAATGCTAGCAAGCCCTAGAACTCCAAATGATGATTAAAGAACAGAAAAAAATGGGTAGTGAGAAGTCAACCTCGTCTTCACTCGAATCCATTCATGAGATGTTTGGAAACCCTAGCCCTTTAATTAGAGGTTATATTGGTTAACTACTTCATTCAGTTTATGTTTAATATTACAGTGATTTGATCTTTCCATCTAGCTCTTCACGAAGAGATAAAATCATCGATTCAAATTTGATCCATCAAAAGATCGATTAACAGTCAAAGAATCAGTTTACACCTTAGTTGATTCCAGCCTATCCCAAAGATTTACAGAGCTAAATAAATGTTCAAAACAATTTGAAGTTTTTGTTATTGATGTTCGTGTATTCTTAATCGCAAGTAAAGTCCAGCATTTTCTAAATTTAGAACACGAACGAAAGCAGGACAATGATGATATTAGATCCATACCACAATCCATAACCTTTAGAGAAGAAGAATGAAGTCCAATATATCTATGAAGCAAATTAGGGCAATAGCCTAAGAATTGGATGAAATTAGCTTCCCTGCCCTTATACAGGCGCTCTAAAAAAGCACGACACAGGGTGTTGCTAGGGTTTTTCCCATTTTGCACAATCTAGAAGAAATTACTACAAGAAGAGATCTAATTCATTGAAATAGATAAATCAATAATTCAAATCTGACCCTATGGGAACTTTAAAGTTTCCGGATGGACTTTAACTATAATAACACGAAATTCATACTACAGGTAAAAAAAAAATGCAAAATACAAATTAAACTATTGCAACATAAAAAACAAACTATAACAACAAGAACTGCATACAACATGTCAAAAAAATTGCTCAAGCATCATTTGCACCATCACAGATGAACCTTCTTCATGACATCACGTGCTTTGCACCTCACTTCTAATGGCTCAGCTTTTGGCATGGTAAGTCCGTTTCCTTCACTCAAATCAACAGGATCCTCGCCCACCCTTTCCCACTCAAAGCACTAGATCAATGACCCTAAGGCCAAGCCAACAACGCGCTGTGCTAAGCCTGACCCAGGACATGCCCTCCTTCCTGACCCAAATGGCATTAACTTGTGTCCCTCCACTCCCCCATCTTCAAATCTCTCAGGTTTAAAGCTTGTTGGGTCATCCCAAGTCTTAGGGTCCCTGTGAATGGCCCATGCATTAACCAACAAGAGTGTGTCACGTGGCACGTTGTATCCCCCAATGGTACAATTATCAGATGCCATGTGCGCAGGGACGGATCTAGGAATTCTTCACAGCGGGGGCACCAATTTCTACTACGCTTAAACCAAGGGCGGAGCCAGAACATTAATCTACCCTGGGCTAACCGAAAGAGTTTTTCCTTCCTTTTTTGGTTGTTGTTCCATTATAATATAACCCGAAAAGAGTAAGAGTGTAAGAACCAATATAATTTAACATCAGTCAGTAATCTATAATTAACATACAAAAACTAAGCATTCTATATTTAACATACAAAATTAAGCACACCCGTCAGTGCTCTACATTTAACAACATAAGTGCAAATCTAAACACACCAGCCAATGCTCTCTGCATAACAAGTGAATACTTACAAATTTGAAGTTTCGCGATTCGACAAATTTGATGAATGTTTAGAGATAAAAGCAGCACCCAAATAGTCATATATTATGATTCCCATATTTGTAAGGGTTGGAACTCGAAAACCTAAACAATTGAAAAAAAGAACACAATAAAGTATGAGAAATGTTAGGTACACACAAATTTGGTACCCACAATTTACCCACACACTTGTTCTGAGTGTATGGATAAATTGTGAGTACCAAATTTGTGTGTATATAGTATTGCTCATAACAAGTATTGTTATAAATTTATAATAACTAATAAGAGACAGTAGTTGAATAAAATAGTAAAAAGGAAAAGGTCAGATAGTGCATTTAATGGCCCACAACCTAACCAACCTAGTGAATTAGTACGTTTCTTTTGTTGTTGTCTTCAAGTGGAGTAGACATCTGTTGAGGGCTCATCCTCTCCATTCGGTGAAGACGAAGAGTGATGGTCTGGGTCGGCCAACAGCGACCCAAGTCGGCATACGGCTAACCGCAGCCTTCTCCTCTCTCGGTCTCTCCATTCTCCAGTCATACAAACGGCAGCCTACAAACAGCAGCCTTCTCCTCTCTCGATCTCTCCATTCTCCAGTCTCCAGATCTGAAATAAGAAGAGCCTGTTTTGTTTTTTTGGTTTTGATCCGGTGAGTGTTTTATTTGAAGTCTAGGTTTGGTTTGTAACATTTATTTTTTCAGATTTGTTTTCCCTTATTTGTAAAAAAAAAAAAAAATCCTGAAATTGAGGGGGGGCACGTGACCCCCATGCCCCTGTGTGTGTCCGTCCCTGCATGTGCGGTGATAACAATGGTGTTGCCGGACAAAGTCGAAAGGTTTCTGATATGATGGCTTTAAGATAAGGGAGCTTGCTGAGATCATGTTCATCAATCAGGCGATCTTCGCCAACATGAGCGTCTACTTAAGCTATAGCCTTCTTCAGCACCTCTGGGTGGTTCACCAAAAGGGACATTGCCCATTCCATTGTCACTAAGGACGTGTCGGTCCCCGCTAGTATCATGACCTTCATATCACAAGTCAATAAAATTAGGAACAATATAGAATTTTTCGGAGTGGGAAAAAAACAAATCTATGAAGTGCTTGGCATAAATATATGTACACTGAGTCCATTAAGCTTTGAGGCAGTTGCAAAATATTGTCATTATTGCAAAAAAATGAAAACAATTTCTTTCTTAAGACTGATTTGATACTGTCAGTGTTATGATCAAAACCATTTTGGTGTTATTTTTTTGAAAAACAAGAGGTCATACTTTTTTTAATCGAGGAAAATTTTATAATACGAGTCAGAGGAGGATTTTAATCTCAAATAAAGAAATAGAGGGAGATGGAAAAAGAAAAAGGATGCATTGGGGATATTTTCATGTCCTTACAATGATAAGCCCTTTGATGATTCCATCTGTATGGTATTCTGGCTGTGACTCTTGCAATGAAAGCAGATGATCAATCATCGTATTCTTACTCCTATCCCTCCTATGCTCATCGATCAACCCTTGCATTAAACTGTCCATCCTGCTATGAGTTTTCGCCAAATTCTTCTCAAAACCCTTGTAATCAATCCAACGTAAAACCGGTAAGAACTCAGAGGGGTTCGACGCACCGGCAGCACCGCCTGCCAAGAACGCCTTTCTCACGAGCTCCCGAAACTCCTCTGCCTCCGCCGAATTCTCCAAATCCTCGCCATAATACCGTTTTCCCGCAATCATTCTCATAATGATGTTGAACGTGAGATCCGAGAGCTTCGACTTCATTTCAACTTTCGCAAAATCGTTCGACGACTTCTGGTATAATTTGCAGAGTAGGTGCTTAACTTCGTCCTGGCGTATAGATAGGAAGGCGTTGAGGCGACTGGTGGAGAAGATTTCGAGAGACATGATGCGACGAAGGTTGCGCCAGTGGTCGCCGTACGGGGAAGCAGCAATGGTGGTGTAGTTGTACCCGAAGTATTTTCCGCCTGTGGTCCTGGGGCGGTTGGCCAGGACAATGTCGTTTTTGGTGAAGCATTCTTCAACGGCAGACGGTGAGGAAATGACTACGACGAGTTGGGACCCGAACCGGAGGGAGAAGATGGGGCCGAGGGTTTGGGAGAGTTTATGGAAGGTGCGGTGGAGAGGTTCTTTGATGAGGTGAAGGTGGCCGATGAGTGGAAGGGATGGTGGACTTGGTGGGAGGTTGTGAGCGTGGTGGAGTTTTCGTGAAAGGAATATGAAAGCAATGAGGAGAGAGAAAACTGAGAGAGAGATGCATGGGAAAGTGATTTCCATGTTTCGAGTGGATTAATTGAGTGGAGATGATTTTGAGAGGATATTGTGTTGGTATTTATATATTAACGGAAGTTCTGATGGTTTTTGTTTTTTCATTGCTTCAGAAACGTAATTAATTTGGAGTGTAAATGATAAGTGCCCAAAGTTGTTTTGGCTTTTGTTTAACTTGCCCCTCGTGCGTGATGGCTCTTGTCACTTGGCCACCTATGCCGATCGAGGAAATGTGAGGTAAGAGCTGACGACATGAGTACAAATCATACAATTGATCTTTTCGTGGTGTCCTCTAAACCAAATTCTAGTAGTTTGGTCCACAATTTTGGCTTGGAGCGGATAATCTGAACATCCCACTTTTCACCACGTAGCACCATTAACGTCCTGTTTTTTTTTTTTTTTGCGATTTTTCTTCTTTTCTCTATGAAAAAAGAAAATTGGGACAGGATAATGTTTTTTTTTTTGTTTTTTTTTAATGCCTCTACGCGTATAAAATGTTGGAAATAGAAAATGTATCGACCAGCTGGGGGACTTGTGAGTCACATACAAATGACTCAAGCCGTTCATTCATTTTAGAATGATTTTCGAGGGGCCTTGTGAGAAATTAACTTAGGCTTGGTTTTTCAATTGATTTGAACCAAATTCTAGTTTGGGTGGTGACTGGTGGGGTCTTTTCTGATAGATCTCAGAACTATCGCCAACATGATGAGTGAGAGTTTTGGTAAATCTGAAGGCGTTCGCCATTCATGACTCTCAAAAGAAATGACCCCACCACCCATAAGCACACCTTCTTATATTTGAAAGTTTTTCCCTTGCCCCGAAAAAAGAGTGCAAACACCCCAATTTGGCTTTGTAAACATTTTAGCCTCTTATTTACCCCCAAAAAAAAAAACATTTTGGCCTCACGTTGGTGATATCCTGATGATAAAATGGTTTTCCTTATACCTTGATGAAATCTGTAAAGCCTTGTGTACTTTGTGAAACTCTTAGGCCTCGTTTGATTCGGTATTGGGCGCCTGGGATAGGATTAAATATGTCCAATCCCACTTAATCCCTTGTTTGGTTCCCGCAAAAGGTCTTGGGATTACTAGTCCCAGGACAGAAATAATCCTTGTATGGGGCGTATTGAGGAATGAAGGAACAGAACTTGGTATTATGTCAGCCGCATTTAGCTAGCTTTGAATTTTGATGAACCAATCGTCTCTTTTATATGTTCGGGTGAATAATTTGATCCTTTTAGCTTGACGTTTTGTAAAGAGATGGGTTTGACCATGCTTGACTAGTCTCCATAGAGTGTTCATTCCAATTTACTAGTTTGGTGAATATTAGGAAAGGCCTGCATGGTGGTCACTCTATATAGGTGGATTAAGGTCCGATTATTTTGTGATGTGTCTTTTAAGCAAGGGCAATTTTTTCAAAACTTCATAGTTTTCAATCTGATGATTATGGTAGTGTGTCTTTAAGCACATGCCACCGTTAGCTAAGTTTGCTATTGCGAAGTGCCATATGTATGTGTAATTCGCTATTATAAAGACATTATCACTAATAGAAATAAAGAACCATTACGTTAAAATTGCCCTGTGTGACAAGTAAAAATACAAAGGGAAATAAGAATTATGACATAAAAAAGTGGAGTTCGAAAACGGTCCACAAATCATAGGGTAAGATATCTAAATGGTCCTATGCTTCTTATGTCACTTTTTGTCCCTAAGTATTATTATTTTTACAAATTTCCTCCCTAATTTTCGGATTTTTTTTTGGTAAAAACAATTTAAATGGATTACCTTTTTTTTGTCTTTATTAAAATAAATTTGCATTTGTTAGTTTTCCGTCGATTTTTTTTTGTGGATTATTGGTTCGTCTCAACGAGAGGAATCTAAAAAGTAAAAAACTTTTATCAAAACTTTGAAAAAGTTCACCAAAATAAAAAAATAATGCAAATTTTTGTAGATTATTGGATTACTTTTGTCTTTATTCCCCCAAATTTTAATTTTTACGAATTATAGAGTTACATTCTAGGTTTTCTTTATTACAGAAGGTCTTTAAGACTGATATGAATATACTATTTATATCTAGAGTTCAACTGAGTTCTTTCTTGTAACGCCCCATATTTTGGAAAACGTTAATTATTAATACAACTTAAATATTTCAACAGTAATAACATTAAATAAAAGTTTAATACATATAATCTGTCCTCTACAGATTATAAAAAGGCAGACCGAGTAAACTCGACGGCTTTCCAAATTCCTCTGCCTGGTCGTTCCCTATATCAACAGCTCCTCCGACTCCTATTTCTCTATAGTACTCCTCATGTTCATAGCAATAATCTAGCATAATACGTCAAAGTCGCAAAGCAACATCGTGGTATTATGCCAGGGTTACATAAGTGCAACACAATTGTGAGCAGGGTCGCCCAGTGGATAGTTCTACCCAAACCTTAAACTAGCAATTCTAGAACAATATAGTAGGTGGCAGAATATCACAGTAATTTCATGCGTGTCCAGATATCAGTGCCAATCAAATCAGAGTGTAGTGTAATAAAATTAGTGTCTAGTATCATTTTCAGAATCAGAGCTCAGTGTTAGTATCTCGTATCAGTTTCTCATATCAACATTCTTCTTCAAAATTTCATCCATGTCAACAACTCCCATCACTCGAAAGTTGTTGGCCCGTTCTACTTACCCTTTCTAATGGTCACTGACCGTGTCGTACCGAGTCAAAAATACATTTATAAAAGTAAGGAATTAACTACTACTCCAGAGAATAGTGGCTAAGTCCGAGTATCGATCCACGGAGACAAATTGGCTAAATTACATTAATTTCGATTGGCTTCTAATTTAATTCAAAGAAGATTGATTGGTTGATTTTAATTCTCAAAATGATTTAAACTATAGAAAAGCAGTAATTGAATTGAGTGATGGTGGAGAAGAATATCCAGGGTTCCGAATCCACCCTGACCATGTAACAAGGTTATGTGTAGGCTAAGTTTATTATTTGAATCATAATTGTCAAGAAAATAATTGTGTTGTTAACAGGTATGGACTATCCCATAGCACGGACCGTCTCGCTAGCACAACCCGTCTCTTTCACGGGCTGTCCAGTGGCATGATTCGTCTTACGAGCATAACCCATCTCAGTCACCCAAGCACAAACACAGAAAGCCATTGCATAACTTGTATTTGTAAAGCATGTGTATAAATACTCAATTGATTGAAAGCATAAAAATAAATTCATTCGATCGTAATGAAAAGAGTTCTTAGTTACACAATCGATTCGAATAAATAAACATAAGCCTACGCACAAATAATTACTTGGTCAGAGTTTCATCTTCCCCTAGATGAGGGGTTTAGCCGAGCATGGTAATTGGACTACTCTCAGCCGTGAGCCTTATTTGCGAAGCCTCCTCTGATTGCATGAAAAACTCTCTTTTGTGGTCTCTTCTCTCAGTTTTTGACTCTTGGGTTTTGGAACCGTGAATGAATGTCAAGGCAGCCTTATGTAGGCAGAGGAGAAAAAATATGTGCTGATGACTCCCCCCATAACAAATTGGGTGAGTATTAAATACTCCCGCATGGTCATATTACTCCCACCACCAGAGATTCCTTTTTGAGAGGGGATGAGGTCACGCCATTTGCTTCCTCTGGGAATGATTAAATTATCAATATCAGCTGCTGCACTGGTTTGTGATGCTCTCGACTGCAGTTCAAAACGGAGTCCGATCAGGACGCAGGAACAATCAATCTTCTTATTTTAATGCCTGGAATAGTATGGTATCGTGCATGTAATTAATGCACTTGGCATGTGAATTGTAGGGCAAAATTTGATGTCATCATGACTCCACAAGAATTGTTCCCATTTTCCAATTCCCCAGCCTTCCTTCCATGGCATTGATTTGAACAATCAATAGATTGTCCACCGACATAAACAAATGAATTGTTTATTCCCATATTGGCAAAGTTTTGGTCAGGGAATGGTGATCCAGATGGTGGGCTGAAAAAATGATCCAGTGCAACATGTTCACGTGATACCCAATTCTCTTGATTTAAAGCCAAATGTGGTATCATGCCCTTGGAACCTACAATTACAAAAATAAAGCAAAAGACATTAAAAAAATAATAATAAAGGGCATAACAAATGTAAATTAGGCGACCCAATAGTATTCAAAGCTCAGAGTGTGTGAAAAGATGGCCACAATAAGTGCAAAGTCAGTCTACAAGTGAAGTACAACCCATTCATCCATCTGAAATGCGCTTTGACTCAAATCTCACATGGGATTACACTCGACAATGAAATCACTCAGATGCAGGCTATGATCTCTCAAATATGTGAGCTTGATTTTTATGTAGCAAAGACAAAACGGCTCACATATAATTCTCAAAAACGCAAGATCAAAAAGATAATAGTCTCATGAACAGATGCCATTGCTGGAGAAAATTTTGAGAACCACCACACTATCATCTTTTTCATTCATTTTCACTGCCAAAATACGCTGCACCTAGGATCAAACTAGGACTTTTTATTAGGTTAAATTTTACAGGTGGAGGCTGAAAGACAATCGGCTTTAGAGTAGTGAAACAAATGGTAAACAAGGCCTTTTACAAACTAATCTCCTTTTTTTTTTTTTTTTTTTGAGCTTCTCTTTTTTGAATTTTTTTATATGTATTTTTTTTCTAGAAGCTTTTTTTTTTTTTTTAAGGAGATATTTACAAGAAGTAGGCCTTTTTTTTTTTTTCCTAATATGGAAACTTTCACAACTCCGCACACAGAAAGACGAAAAGAATTGACGTAAGGGCTCAAAATGGGTGAACTAGGGAAACTAACACATTGATTAAAATTTGAAATGTGAAATCACTCCAAAAGATGGCCTATAATCATTTCCTAGGATTCACACGATTCTTTAGCTTCCATGAATTAAAAGATTTCAAATGTGGCAATAAGATGATGTTCCTCTAGCAAATGACCAAAATCAAAGAATAATGAGATTTAGCAACATCATAATGTGGTAATCCAAAGAAAATATGAGTTAACTTTGTACAACCTTCCAAAGATGAATGGCTCGAAGCTCACACGGGTTAAAAGTCTCCACAAGTTTTCATCCGGATTTACTGGCCATACTCACTCTTCAACTTAATTCACACTCAAAGTGGCTATTGTGCAGTACATTATTTTCTGAGCTTGAAATTCATGAAATTCCCTTAACTGAGAGTTAGGATAATGAACTAGGGTATGGAAGTAATGCATAAATATCATATTTTCCTAAGACATGTCCTATCATTCAAATAGGAAAACAAATAAGAACTCACAGTACTTTGCAAAGGATAAGGAAAAAGAAAATTTTTTAGTTTTTTTTTTTTTTTTGAAATTTCAAGACTCTTAATATAAGCAAAACATGAAGTAAACCCTCCCCCAACTTAGACATTTCAATGTCCTCATTGAATGCAAAACATGAAGAGATAAGGATCGAAACGAAAAAGAGTGGAGAGATATCACCTCAAACTGGAGAACTATGCAGGACATAGAGTGTTGGCGGGGGAGACCCCCCAACTTGAATGAAGCAATCTACAAGCTTTAGTTCGCAAGATAAAGAAAGAACAAAAAGAAAAGACACAATATAACACAATCTACCACTTTCTTCATGCGAAAGGCACGGGTACTACTTTTCTCCCTAATTTCTCACTTAAAATTTGTGTAGAGAAGGTCATCGTAACAATCCCGGGTAAGTCATGACTCAACAGGTTAAATCACTCAAGGTTTTTCCTTAAATAAATCAGAGCCAATCGTCTTTTATGACGATCTGAGACATTGCAATAAGATTGTCAGAAACCCAGATACACAAATTTAAGGCTAGAACTTAGGTGGCTATACCGGACCATTGATAGCCGTTCAAGCACGGCCCACACTGGAGTTATCGCAAACTCCAAGGATTTATAGTCTCCTAGACTTCTCAAATGCTCATAGATCCAAATAAACAGGATCCACCAAGTCAATCTCCTCGACAATCTCTTCAGTCACAATTCCTTCCACGTACGGTCTTAAACGTTGACCATTAACCTTAGTGATTTTACCATCCCGTGGATATCTTATTTCAACCGCCCCCTAAGGATACACTTTATGAATAATATACGGGCCATCCCAACGTGACTTTAACTTACTAGGAAATAGACGCAAACGTGAATTAAAGAGCCACACCTTTTGGTTAGGCTCAAAAGTCTTGCAAACAATATGTTTATCATGAAAAGCTTTTGTTCGATCTTTATAAATCCGCGCACTCTCATAAGCATCATTTCGCAACTCCTCAAGCTCACTAAGTTGGAGTCGACGATGAGATCTGGCAGCGGCCATATCGAAGTTAAATTTTTTTATGGCCCACAATGCCCTATGTTCCAACTCAACAGGTAAGTGGCACGCCTTACCAAAAACTAACCGGTAAGGAGACATGCCAATAGGGGTCTTATAAGCCATACGGTAAGCCCACAACGCATCGTCTAGTCGAGTAGACCAATCTTTGAGTGTCGTACCAACCGTCCTATCCAAGATTTTCTTAATCTCCCTATTCGAAACCTCAACTTGGCCACTAATTTGCGGGTGATAAGGTGTCGCCACCTTGTGCGTGGTAGAATACTTAGCTACTAGTGCTACAAAGTACTTGTTGCAAAAGTGGGTGCCCTCATCACTAATTATCGCTCTCGGACAACCAAAACGACTAAAGATGTTACTCTTAAGAAACTTGACCACAACTTTGTGGTCATTCGTTTTGGACGCCACAGCCTCGACCCACTTTGAGACATAGTCAACCGACACCAAAATATACTCATTCCCAAACAAATTAGGGAACGGTCTCATAAAATCAATTCCCCACACATCGAATATCACAACAACTAAAATTGGGGATAAGGGCATCATGTCTCAGCGAGACATGTTTCCGGAGCGTTGGCACCGAAGACATGTCTTGCAAAACTCGTGGGCATCTTTGAACAAAGTTGGTCAGTAAAAGCCACACTGTAGCACCTTGGCTGCTGTTTTCTTCCCACTAAAGTGTCCCCTACATTCAAGAGTGTGACAAAACGTAAGAATACTATGGTTCTCACTCTCGGGGACACAACGCCGGATCACTTGGTCTGGGCAATACTTGAAGAGTTCTGGATCCTCCCATAAATAATGCCCAACTTGAGAGAAAAATCGGTCCTTATCGAGACGAGACCAATGCAAAGGAATCTCACCAGTGGCCAAGTAATTAACAATGTTAGCATACCATGGGAGCCGGACTTGCGACACCGCGAAAAGTTGCTCATTGGGGAATGAGTCATGGAAATGTATCGTGTCACAGGAGGAGTCAACTATGACCCTCGACAAGTGGTCAGCTACCGAATTTTTTGAACCCTTCCTATCCCGAATTTCAAAGTCAAACTCTTGGAGCAACAAAATCCAACGGATCAACCTAGGCTTCGCGTCTTTCTTAGAAAGCAAGTACCGCAAAGTGGCATGGTCAGAGAACACAATGACCTTAGACCCAAGAAGGTAAGACCAAAACTTGTTGAGTGCGAAGACTACCGCAAGCAATTCCTTCTCCGTAGTGGTGTAATTCAATTGAGCATCGGAGAGGGTCTTGCTCACGTAGTAAATAGAATGGGGAATTTTGTCACCCCGTTGGCCAAGGACAACACCGACTGCATAGTCGGATGCATCACACATGATTTCAAACGGTACGGACCAATTAGGTGACTGCATAATCGGTGCAGAGGTCAAGGCATTCCTAAGGGTGGCAAAGGCCTTCATACACGCTGCATAAAAAACAAATGGAGTATCCTTGGCAAGGAGTTTGCACAAGGGCTTATCAATCTTACTAAAGTCTCGAATAAAGCGACGGTAGAAGCCCACATGTCCTAAAAAGGACCAGATTTGCTTAACAGAAGAGGGGGGAGGAAGCTTAGAAATTAAATCAACTTTGGATTTGTCGACTTCGATCCCCCTCTTGGACACCACATGCCCCAAAACTATCCCCTCTTGAACCATAAAATGGCTCTTCTCCCAACTGAGCACTAGATTCCTCTCAATGCAGCGCACAAGCACTTTACGCAAGTTTTGGAGGCAATCCTCGAATGAGGTCCCAAAGACCGAGAAGTCATCCATGAAGACTTCGAGGAACTTCTCCACCATGTCGAGAAAAATGGACATCATGCACCATTGGAAGGTAGCGGGTGCATTGCACAAACCAAACAGCATACGCCGATAAGCAAAAGTGCCAAAAGGACAGGTGAAAGTCGTTTTCTCTTGGTCAGCGGGGTCAACGGGCACTTGATTGTATCCGAAATAGCCATCCTGAAAACAGTAGTAGCTTTGGCCCGCTAGTCACTCTAGGATTTGATCAATGAAAGGCAATGGGAAGTGATCTTTCCTAGTTATGGAATTGAGCTTTCGGTAGTCAATGCAAGCACGCCAACCGGTTGTCACGCTTGTAGGGACCAACTCACCCTTTTCATTCTCAACAACAGTGATGCCCGACTTCTTAGCCACCACTTGAGTGGGACTCACCCACTTACTGTCAGCGATGGGGTATATAATACCCGCATCAAGGAGTTTCACTACCTCCTTCATCACCACCTTTTTCATGTTCGGATTCAACCTCCATTGCATCTCCCGTGAAGGTTTAGCATTCTCTTCTCAATTAATGCGATGCATGCAAACGGAGGGATCAATTCCCTTCAAATCCGCCATAGACCACCCAATTGCACCCTTGTGCTCTTTAAGCATCTCGACAAGTTGACCCTCCTGCGCTGCAGAAAGGCCAGACGCTATGATAACTGGAAGGGTGTCCTCGCTGCCCAAAAACACATACTTGAGGTTGGCCGGGAGCGGCTTCAACTCAAGCTTTGGAGGAACCTCAATAGACAGAAGGGCAGTCTCACTAGACAGAGAGGGAAGAGGTTCAAACTGGGTCGTCCACTTAGGAGGTGAACTACCAAGTAATAGATTCACCTCTTCAACGGACTTATCTATGTCGTACTCCTCATACCTAAAATATGTCAACCATGCGGCCAACGGGTCGTCAGTCAAAATGCAAGGCAAGGCCTCCTCAACTAAGTCTTCTATAACATCGACTACAAAGCAGTCATCCTCCGAATGCAGTTGCCTTGTGGGATTGTAAACATTGAGCTTGAGCGTCATGTTCCCAAAGGTAACCTCCATCTCTCCACTCCGCACATGAATATTAGCATTGGCCATTGCCAAGAATGGACGGCCAAGTATGACAAGAGTTTGCTTTCTGTGGGTTTGCACCTGTTTCGTGTAAGGACTATAAAATCGGTAGGAAAGTAAAAGTCATTGACCTTGACAAGAACGTCCTCAACTACCCCACGCGGTACCTTTACGGATCGGTCAGCTAATTGCAAGGTTACCGTCATGGGTTTCAACTCTCCAAGTTCCAATTGATCATACACCGAGTAAGGAATTAAGTTGACACTAGCCCCTAAGTCTAGGAGTGCTCGCTCGATGGCATGATTACTTATGACTATGACAATGGTAGGAGTGCCGGGATCTTGCAACTTAGGAGGGGTGGTATACTGAAAAACTGAGCTCACTTGCTCGGTAAGAAGGACCTTTTTGGACACATGTGTTCGAGATTTGCGTTTGTGAGTGCAGAGGTCTTTGAGGAACTTGGCATAGTTAGGGATTTGCTTAATGGCATCTAGGAGGGGTATATTGATGTCCACACGTTTGAATACCTCAAGAGTGTCCTCCATATATGATCCCTTTTTTTAGTAAGGAGATGGCTTGTTTAGGGCAACAGGAAAGGGGGCTTTAGGCACATAGGGTGGTGCCTTGGAGCCCGTGGGTATGGTAGTGGGTGGTGAAGTAGTGATTGGAGGGGTTGCCTCCTTGCTATGTGAACTCTCCTCCCCAGAATCAGATGGAGAGGAGGGAGCTTGATGCTCCTTGCTTTTGGGCTTCTTTGGTCAAGTTTCGACCTCTCTTTTGTTACAAAGGGACATGAGAACATTCGCATGTTGGAAGTTATTAGTCCCTTGATTCCCCTCACATTGGTGTTGGCCTCTGAGGTTATGAATCTGCTAACTAGGCAACCTACCCTCCTCCCTACGGTTCATTGTGTTGGCCAATTGGCCTAGTTGTGCCTCTATCCATGAAATGGACTCGGTATGAGAATTCACTTGTTGTTGTGTTGCAGTCATCATCTCAAATGCCTTTATAAACTTATCCTCGAAGGAAGGGTCCCTCGAGGACTGGGCTGGCACTTGCTGAAGGGGTGGTTGGTGGTGGTTCGCATAGCGATAGGCCACAGGATTATATGGTGTGGACCATGGCCTAGACTATGGGGCAGGGGCATTGTCTTGTGGCTGTTGCCATGATAGGTTAGGATGATTCCTAAGCCCCAGGTGGTAAGTGTTATAAGAGGGATCACCCGGTTTAGGATAACTTTGAACATTGGAATACCCCTGAGCAGCGTGAACATGCTCTTCTGCAAAACCAAGAAATTGGTCTCTCGCCGGTTACTCGGTAACATAATGGGCTGGACTAGCACATAGAGAACAAGCCTCCTTAAAAGCAGAAGTCGAGCTCAAACTTAAAAATTGGTCAAGTTTCTCGGCCAGAGAGTCAACCTTAAGAGCGAGGTTGCTAAAGGGGCTAACCTCATACAAACCTCGTGGCTTTGAAGAACTGGTTGTGGTGGTTGCCCTATCACTGTGTTGGTAAGTGGCATGGTGTTGGGAAGTGTCGCTCATTGTCTCAAAAAGTTCCCATGCCGACTTTCATCCTTGTTCATTAATGAGCCTCCACATGAGGCATCAACCATCATTCGATAATGGGGATTCAACCCATCGTAAAAACTTTGCACCAACTGCCACTGTGCAATTGCATGGTGTGAACACTTCCTAATAAGGTTACCAAATCTCTCCCAAGCCTCATGAAGAGGCTTATTGTCAGCTTGTCGGAACGAAGTAATCAGTTTTCGATATTGAGTCGTTTTGCCAATGGAGAAATATTTCTTAAGGAATGCATCTCTCAGTTGCCGTCAGCTAGTTATCGAGTTTGCAGGCAAGGTACTGAGCCAATGTTTAGCCTTCTCTTTTAGTGAAAATTGAAACAAAATTAATCTGAGCACCTCATTTGAAAAATTATGAATTTGAAGTGTGGAGCTTATGGTTATGAATTCATCAACATGCTGGTAGGGATCCTTGTGAGAATGCCCGTGGAAATTGGGCAACGCATTCAGCACACTGGTTTTAATCTTATAGTGAGTGGCAGTGAATTGAGGCTGCTGGATGCATGATGGTGTGGTGTAGGCCGATGGCAAGAAGTGTGTGTGTAGTGGGATGGGGGCAGGAGGCAGGGCATTAGGATCTCCTTCTAATTCCATTGGAGGTGGTTCTATGAGATCCCTAATGCGATTTTTGGCTCGAATCTTCCTGGCAGTTCTCTCTAACTCAGAGTCAATGGGAACTAACTCAGGAGTAATAGACCGCCGCCCGTGCATAAAACAGAAAACACACACAAACTCTAAAGACTCTCCTAATTTTTATTTATTTATTTATTTTTTTGGCGAAGGAACCGGGTGATGAAATCCCGAACCTCTTTTTAGAGCTTTTTTTTTTTTTGAAGCACCTGCGCACGCTGCAATAACAAACGTTAATAAAACAAACAAATAATAGCTAGTTGAACCGGTCTTAAAATAAATAAGAGGGGTATTTGAAGTACTGATCGACCTCTATAAAATAAAAAATAAAAAAAAGGTGAGAGAGATTAATCTCCACACAAAAAAGAAAAATATATATACAATATAGATAAAGACCGTAAGTAAAAGGAGGGATTAACCTCCAAAGTTAGGAGTTAGATTAGCAAGGAGGGGTTAACCTCTAGAGTTAGAAATTAGCAGTTAGTAAAAGAAAATAAAAGAGATGCGGAAAACTGACCCCTGTAGTTAGAAATTAGAAGTCCAAATGTTTGTAGTCCAACTGTCCAAAATCCAAAGCCCAAAGTTCAATTGTCCTTCACAAAGTAATCTTACAACTGTCCAAAATCCAAAGCCCAAAGTTCAATTGTCCTTCACAAAGTAATCTTACACGGCTAAGATGGGAAGATGCAATGATGATTAATTTTTTTTCTTTTTGCTGTTATATTATTTTTTTTTGTATTTGCTTTTTTTTTTTTTTTGAAATATTAGAGAAAATTCTAAACGACAAATTAAAATAGAAACTAATTGAAATTATGTAATCGTGCAAACTATCCCCGGCAACGGTGCCAAAATTTGACCGTGTTGTACCGAGTCAAAAATACATTTATAAAAGTAAGGAATTAACTACTACTCCAGAGAATAGTGGTTAAGTCCAAGTACCGATCCACGGAGACAGATTGGCTAAATTACGTTAATTTTGATTGGCTTCTAATTTAATTCAAAGAAGATTGACTGGTTGATTTTAATTCTCAAAATAATTTAAACTAAAGAAAAGCAGTAATTGAATTGAGTGAAACTGGTGGAGAAGAATATCCAGGGTTCCGAATCCACCCCGACCACGTAACAAGGTTATGTGTAGGCTAAGTTTATTATTTGAATCATAATTGTCAAGAAAATAATTGTGTTGTTAACAGGCATGGACTATCCCATAGCACGGACCGTCTCGCTAGCTCAACCGGTCTCTTTCACGGGCTGTCCAGTGGCACGATCCGTCTTACGAGCATAACCCATCTCAGCCACCCAAGCACAAACACAGAAAGCCGTTGCATAACTTGTATTTGTAAAGCATGCGTACAAATACTCAATTGATTGAAAGCATAAAAATCAATTCATTCGATCGTAATGAAAAGAGTTCTCAGTAACACAATCCATTCGAATAAATAAACATAAGCCTATGCACAAATAATGTTACTTGGTACGGAGTTTCATCTTCCCCTAGATGAGGGGTTTAGCCGAGCATGGTAATTGCTCTCAGCTGTGAGCCTTATTGTGCATGAAAAACTCTCTTTTGTGGTCTCTTCTCTCAGTTTTTGACTCTTGGGTTTTGGAACCGTGAATGAATGTCAAGGCAGCCTTATGTAGGCAGAGGAGAAAAAATATGTGCTGATGACTCCCCCATAACAAATTGGGTGAGTATTAAATACTCCCACATGATCATATTACTCCCACCACCAGAGATTCCTTTTTGAGAGGGATGAGGCCACGCCATTTGCTTCCTCTGACAATGATTAAATTATCAATATCAACTGTTGCACTGGTCTGCGATGCTCACGACTGTTGTTCAAAACGGAGTCCGATCAGGACGCAGGAACAATCAATCTTCTTATTTTAATGCCTGGAGTAGTATGATATCGTGCATGTAATTAATGCACTTGGCATGTGAATCGTAGGGCAAAATTTGATGTCAACAGGATTCCACAAGAATTGTTCCCATTTTCCAATTCCCCAGCCTTCCTTCCATGGCATTGATTTGAACAATCAATAGATTGTCCACCGACATAAACAAATGAATTGTTTATTCCCATATTGGCAAAGTTTTGGTCTGGGAATGGTGATCCGGATGGTGGGCTGAAAAAATGATCCAGTGCAACATGTTCACGTGATACCCAATTCTCTTGATTTAAGGCCAAATGTGGTATCCTGCCCTCGGAACCTACAATTACAAAAATACAGCAAAAGACATTAAAAAAATAATAATAAAGGACATAACAAATGTAAATTAGTCGACCCAAATGTAAACATTTTGGCACTTATCAGTCACCAATCTTTTCACTCGAAGTCCCGCCTATCTTATATCACTGAATTTAAGCAGTCTATTTCTAAGATCTGTCCACTCTGTGTCTCACACGACATAGTCCCAACTATCTTATATCACTGAACTTAACCAATCTGTTTATAAGGTCCATCCACTACATGTTGTCCTGCTGAGTCCAAACCACCTGTTCTCCCTGCGGAACTGGAGCGGCACTCAAATGGCACTACTGTCTCAATCGTTCATCACATCATCATTTCCATTTTCGTTCTCATCTCTATTTATTGTCATAAAATCAATCGTTCCTTTACTCGAAAAACGTGGTGTCGTATCGTCTTGTGAATTGTGCACATGCCATGAGTCTCGTGAAAATCTTCTGTATGCCAATCGTTTTTTAAAAACCGTGTCACTTTAAGTCAAAAATTCTTTTTAGCAACCTTCTCTCGACAATAGAATAACCAAGACAGTTCCAGATCACATGGCCGGATCCAGTTAGAATCACCATTCCTCTCTTAGTTAGCGCAAAGCTTGAATTTTTGACAAACTATCAAGGGTGTTAGCCTTGGGTCATTCCACAGCCTCAATCAAGTCAAAACATTGGTACAGTACTTTTAGAAAATTTTCGTATCGTTCGAAAAGCTTTTTTGTTTCTGAAAATTAGTCGGGCATTATAACAACGTAATTTTGAAAATTAAATTTTCATTCTGGCATTATAACTGCATATCTTGAATAGTCAATCTTCCTTCGGGCATTATAAAGGCGTGATTTTGAATAGTCAATTTCAAATCGTGCATTATAACGACTACGTATTTTCGTGTTTTTAAAGAGTAATCTTCCATATTATCGCCAATTATCCACCATAATCTAGACTAGTCATTTCTAATCACATTTAAGCATTATAACGGCATAATTTAAAAGTAAATATGAGCTACTAATCTAGGGTTAGGATAAAGCATCTACCTTAATCCGGGGTTAGTCAAAGCCGATTAGCTAGGCTGATTCCGGCGGCGTAACGACTACGTGACTTTCGCTCGAACTTCCTTCCTCCTAACTTTTCTACTACTTTAGGATCATAGGGTTGTCGAAGTGGTGGAGGGTGGTGGTTGGAGGTTGAGTTTCACGAAGAACGCATGATTTTTCTCAAAAACACAAGAATACTACAAAGGTGGTATGAGAGAAGGTTTTGGTGTGAGTTTCCAAATGAGGAAAGGTTGCTATTTATAGGCAAAATATCAAGGCCTCTCCCTGTCTCTCTCTTGGCCGGCCCTCTCTCTCTCTCCCATAAGTGTCAAAAAAAACTTTCCATTAAAGGAAAGAATAAGAATCCTAGGTAGGTTTAGGTCTAGTTCCTAGGTTTTTAAGTTTTTTGTCTCTCGGAAGTTTCTAGGAAGCTCACAATTGATGACTTAAAGTGTCCTAGTAAGGTTGGTTTGTGCATGGCCACCTTGGTGTGGGGAGTTTTTAGGTACTAGTTATACACATGAAACTAGTCATGGGGTGTTATAACTATATATACATATTTATGCATATATATAGCTATTAATACCTAGGTTTAGCTAGGTTACTATTTGGGAATAAGAATATATTCCCTCATTTATTAGGGAATATATTCCCTATTTATGAGGGGAAAAATACCCCTTAAGTAGGTTTTATGTGCTAAAATACAAACTAGTGTAATACAAAAATGTATACTAGGCTACTAACTTTAAGGAGACCAATGGGTGCATTCTAAAATTCCTAGGTAGTCATCCTAATAAGTGGGAAGATTCCAAAAGTACAAAACTTAGGAATTTATAAAAATCCTGGTGCCAAAATATGCATGAACATGTGCATGGAAGCACCCATGTAAAATAGAGTGGCCAAGGAAAATAATTCTCCTCTCTCTCCTCTCTCCCAACCAACGACCCCTCTCTCTCTCTCAAAATTCCAAACATAATGAAAGTAAAGTTAGTGTATTATTGGTCAAAATTGAGTATATAGGTCAAAATTTGCTTTAATAGGCAATAACTCCAAAATGGCATATATTCCATTTTAGGCAATTAATAAGTGTACATGCTTTAAGGGGACAAGATTTGGGGTAGGAAGTTTGTAGGGTTTCCTGGCCGTGAAACGGTGTAGTACTTGGCATGCACGTGTTGACTTACAGCGCGGAAAAATAATTCAATTGAATAAACGAATTTTTAATTAAATTATTTAGATTAATAAATAAACTATTACAAGTCAAAAGATTAAAATTAAATACTCAAATTATTAACTCAAAATTTCTATTTACGAAATTTAGGGTTATTACATTTCTAACCCATGCTTAAGATTCTAGTATTTGTTTTTCAATTTTTTGATTTGGAGTTCTAACGTACTTTGCACGAGTAGTTCTTCTAATTCAAAGGAATTTTGCTTTGAAACAAAACTGACAGAATGTTCTTCATTTGATCATTGCACATGAAAAATATATATAATAACATGATGTTGTGTAGTCATCCACTTATTAGATGTAGCGGTGATTATGGCGGTAATCAGCTTTAGCATTTGCCAAGTATGATTTCTACATTGGCATATGATTGTCGCGGGGTGGGGTGCCAACTTAGTTGGGATGTCTCCCCGTGTTGTGATGCATTTTTTTCTAGGCCCCTTTAATCTTTGTAATATGTTTCCAAAGATTAATAAAATTTCTTCCTTTGGCTATTAAAAAAAAAAAGTATGATTTCTACATTCAACGCCACGAGTGGATCGACATGTTCCAATGCCATGACTAATTTCTCTCGGGCATTTCTCTTCACATTTGCTTGAGTTTTATTATCGTGTTTAATTTCCAATATTGGAGTCCTTTGAATTAATTGACTATAGATGTGCACACGAGGTTTTCTTCCAATTGAAAGGAATTTTGCTTTGAGACAAAATTGAAAATATATTCTTCGTTGGTCATTGTACATGAAAAATACACTACTGTGTAGTCATCCACTTATTAGATGGAATGATAGAATAGTACAAGGAAGATTTTTTTTTAATTAAAAGAATTGGTTTTAACTTACTGGCTTTTTCAATCTAATTGATTGGGGCTTAAGACTTCATTTGATATTACCATATTGTGGTTTTTGGCACAGGATCGGATTCAAATCTTAGTACGACTTTTTGGATGGATGTCACCATATTGATCTTAACTGTCTTTTAAAATATTTGAGATAAAGTGGAAAATCGAGAACATATTTTAAAACATGTATGCAACAAATAAAACATTCCAATGTCTTTTTTTGGTACACAAGAAAAACTTACAAAAAAAACATAAATACATAAAAGAGCAAACTTGCTACGGGCTAATCCCCTAGCAAATTCTACTCCCGCAAAATTTGCGGCTAACTTGTCCAGAACCTCATTCGGAGGAGTCATTAGCATCAGCAGGTGAGTCTCCCTCCTGACTCCCATTTTAGCTAAATAGTAACCCACTCTATGATTTCCCAAAGCGTACATCAATTGGAGCTTCTAGATTGGTTTATCATACTTCTGCAATCCTCCATCATGATCCTATATGGGGACTTTTTGGAGGTCATTCATTAACGAGAGTCATCACAATCCGAGAATCTGATTCTAGATCAAAAACATGCATTTCATGTTCAATGATGATCTTTATGCCTTTGAAATAAATCCCCTAGAGTTCTATGTCGAGACTAGTACAATCTTTGAGACGCCCAAAAAAATCCCACCCACAGACCTCATTCATCTCAAACACCCCTCCAAAACCTGCTTGGCCTTGGCTTCCTCAAGCGCTGCCATCAGTGTTCATTTTCATCTTACCACAACTTGGAAATGTTCAGCTAATCAGTTTATCATGCTTTGAGAAAATCCTAACAAGAGAGTTAAAGGCTTCAGAAATTATAAATGTGTGATTCTGGATAATCTTACTAGTCATGGAAACTGGAATGTCAATGTGATCTTAAACTTTTCGATATATGCTAATCCAAGTGAAATATAAAATCACGACAAACCTAACATTCCATGGACATCCCATATTGTCCAGAACTTTTATTCTACTATTCTTAGTAATCCAATCTTCACATCCTAAATTATACTCATCCAACACTTGAAGATTAGGAATATGCGCCCGTATCTCAAGTCCATGTGATTCATTAACAAACAAATGATCAAATCCTCAACTTTCGTACTGCATCTAGGACAAGCACTATTATAAGACATGCATCTTACATATATTTGGAGATTAGTCAATAACTTAAAGTGAAGGCAATGCCATAGAATACCTTACAGTTTCTTAGGGAGATGGCGCCAAAGCCAATTCCAGGTTGGAGGATCTTGTCATACCCCGGTAATTAAGCATAACTACAAGTGTAAAAACAACTGATTACTATCTTTCAAAAAATATTTTGACGAGATGTATCCCAAAACTGAGTAATTTTTAAGCCACAACCAAACATGTTTATTGATAATGCCTTATATAGCGAGAGCAAGTGGCTTATGGTGCGAGGACAAAAAATTGTTCCTGAAGTATGCAAGTTTTAATCAGAATCATCATAGGAAATCGACTGGTATAATTGTGGGGTTTTACAAACATGCAGGGGTAGGAGCATTTTGTCACAATGATCAAGATAGAGAGATTACTTCTCATGGTGAGAATAATCTCAAAGGCGCCGAGGGTCACCATGTTTCAACTTTCAACTCTGATACTAGTTTCAAATCTTATGCCCAGATTTTAAAGGGAGATCATAGTGGAAAGGTGGAGAAGGCATATGAGAACTTGACAAACGCTTAAAATCTCACCTACGGGATCTGAATGACTCTCTAGAAGTATAGTGGCCAATCTGAATAAGATGATTGCTATTGAGGAGTTATATGAGGCTTTAAGAATGGAAAATCTTACCAGTGATCTTTGTTGCCAACCTTTCTTGAAACGGAAACATTGGAGAATTTCATTAAGGATAAAAGGATATTAAAATGGTTCTCTGATGTAAAAAAGTGGAATGGTGAAGCTCCGAGTTTGGAAAGAATTATATGGCTTAAATGTTTTGGAATCCCCCTCAATACTGGGAATCTTTCAAATTTTAGAAAGATAGGCGAGATTTGGGGCTTTTTCCTTGCCATTGATGAATCTACTTCAGGTTTTTCTTCCTTTGCTGAAGGAAAAGTCTTGATTTCTATTGAGAAACAGGATTTAATTGATGATTGGATTCAGCTAGATGTTCATCAAGTGCTATACAAGGTAAGGATTCAGGAGGTCCATATTCTTGATGGTATTAAGGTGGATACTCGGATCTTGCAGGAGGAAAAATTGTTGGTTGTTGATAAGTCTGTTGAAGAAGCAATAGACTTGTGGACGGCCCACCGGAAATGGTTCGGTTTTGCGTTGGAAAAGATTGTGATTGTTAGAGTCGTCACCCGGATTTGAGGTCCGAACCCGAGAAACCGATTAAAAATGTGACTCGTTTGCCCATTGAAAAAGATTTTACTGGTCATGGCGGAATCAAAGATTTCTCGGATTCGGGGGTTTGGTTACGAGAGGGGAAGGGTTTTACGGCACCCCTCTCGCCCGGTTCGTGAACCGGTCTCTACTCAACATTTTGTGGGATTTTGAAGATATTTAAAATTCGATTTTATTCATGCAAAATGGGGGTTCGGGGATGGGAATCATGTAAACAACAATATATACAATGCAAATTTACAGTGGATATATGTGCGGGCTGACCTACGTGGGAAGTGATGATGATGATAACATAAGAAAATATAACGATCATTTACATGATGAACAATAACAAAAGAAGAATCCAGTCACGCGTGGATGATATATAATATAGCAACACAAATCATGATCTGATTCCCAGAATTGGGATTGAGCGCTCAGAGCCTTGGGCTTAAGCGCTCAAGCCTACCAAAATAACAGGTTTTAAAAATGCTTTTCTTGATACTTTTCAGACCTTGTAGGCTCATTTCAAGTATGAGGAACTTGAATGAGCCCACTGGTCTCCCTCAGCAAGACCAAAACAGTGATTTTCACATGGTTTTAACTACCTTTTGGCTTAATCAAGGCTTGTAACTTGGCTTTTGATTAGATGATGGTGTAGAACAATGAGTTTAGAGTGTGTTTGAGTGATTGAGAGACCTGATTGGTTCAATATGATGTAGGATGAAAGTGTATTTGTAAGCAAAAAGATGATTTTGGCTTGATAGAAATGGATTTTGATGGTAGAAGAAGCTTGGATGAGTTTGGTGAGTTGGGACTGAGTTGTGGGTGTGAGAAGTGAGTTGTGATGACTGGAAGAGTATGAAAATCAGCCAAGAGGAGGGTGCACTTGAAGCTAAATGGCCATGTTCTTGATGTAATCAAGTGGGTTTGTTTGAAGGAACTTGAAGGGATGAAATTAATGGGTTGATTGTGGACTAGTGTAGTGTATATGCTCTGGTGGAGGGAGAAAATGGCAGTAGGGGCAGCCCAGAGGGTGAGTGAGGGAATGGAGGAGGTTTATATAGAGAGAGAAATGGGAGGGAAATGGGTTTAATTTTTGAATTGGGTTTGGGGGGTGATTGAGGAGATGTTCAAGAGTCTAGGAAGTGTATTTAGGCAGTAGAAAACATAGGTAGACGCTCCTCTTGCAGTAGAATATCATGATTAGATGCTCTGCAGAAAACTGATCTGGATCAGAGTTGAGCGCTCAAAGCCAAAGGATTGAGCGCTCAAGGTGGTTTTTAGGGCTTGAGCGCTCAAGGTTGGGACCTTGAGCGCTCAAGGCTGTTGCTCAAAAGGTAAAACTTTGCGGGGCCGCCCCGGATGCTACCGAACTCCGATTTTGACGCAGTTTGAAGCGTTGGAAAGCTTGTTGAGTCTACTTTCTAACCCAAGTAGTTTGGAATCCAGAAAATTTATACATCCAAATGTATGACCATTTTACCCTCAAACGGCTGAGAAAACAAGTCATTTTAGCTACATTCATGCATCTCTCTCATTTCAAAACGGATTGGGATGAATTATATATCGATAAAGAGGGTTTTGAATGTACTAGAAGATGGTGTAGGCTTGGGCTTGTTTTGAAGAGGTTTTTGGGTGGTTTTGCCAAGTTCCAAGCATTGTTCAAGCCTCGGGTAGCCACGATTGATCCATTTCATCATCGGGAATGCTTGATAAGTTTCTCAGGTCAAAATCAGGGTGTCTACAAGACTCTTTCCTATCTTGGGTTCTCGATACTAATGAAGCTCAACCTGTCATGATGGGATCCTTGGGCTGCTCTGAATCTTGGGTTGGGGACTCATTAGGCCTTGTTCCACTTAAAGAAACCCTTGGGATTGGTTCAGATGCTTCAGTTTCCAAAGCTCTTGATCTTAAATCTGAAGGGGCTGATTTGACTAAAGATACACCAGCTTTGGAAGAGGCCAAAAACTCAGTGGAGAATGTGGCAAAGTAAGTGGAGGAGGTGGCAAATTCTTTGGAGATTGTAGATGATCCAATTGAGGTTTTGATGGATGATGGTGACTGCCCAACCTTAGATCTTGTTTCTGCCGATCCTCTTATTAATTATGTGGAACTCAAGCGTCACAAGAAGAAAATTTGCATCAAACAGGGAGTTCGAAGGAAATCTATCCCCTTATGGAGATGTAATCCTTTAAAAGCGTCTCTTGAACAAATTTGAGAACAACACGAGAAGGTTTAATCTGGGATCGAAGAAAGTAAGTAGAAAAGATCAGTCTCTCCTTAGCTCGTTTGTTGATGCATTTGTTTGAGGGACAGCCAAAACTTCGTTTTTGGGAACATGCATTTGACTCAAGAGGAAGTTAGTAGCTTCGAGAAAAGGTTTGAGAAAGATATTATAGCATCTAAAACCACTGGGAAAATTCTCGGAATTAACCTTCTTCTGGGGGATGAAGCAATACTAAAGGATATGATTGAAGCTGATTTTAAAAGAACTCTCTCTTTTGGCAGACTTATGGAAGGTTTTCTGTTGTTTTTCCAGTGAATTCTTGGAGCCTTTTAGTTTTTTTTTGGTGGAGGAGGTCAGGGTTGTTTCACGTTCGTTTGTCCTTTTTTTTTTTTTTTGGGGCTGTAGGAGCTTAGGATCGTGCTGTTGGCGCCTAAGGGCAGTGTAGGGGTGGCTTTTAAGGGTTTGTGTAGTAGCTATTTTGGTTTTGGGGCCTTTTGGTGCTTTTGGTGTTTTCTTCTTTCCCCTTCTTTTTTTGTTTCAATCAACCTTGGTTGGATTTCTCCTCCCCCTCTTCTCGAAGTACCCTTATCGAGTTTCTTTTATATATTTTCCTTTTCTGATAAAAAAAAAAAAAGGATATCCATCAATATCTCTTACCAATAAATACTAAATTTCCAAAATAATGTACAACAAGATGCAAATAGGAATCTCAACATGATCAAAAAAATCACAATAGTTACTACTTAGCTTTAGTACAATCCCGCATAAATTGTCTCATAAGTAAAAGTTCTTACAACTAAAATAACAAGTTTACAAGTTTCATGTTATTGGTCTCACAAGTAAAATACATCATTTAGTAGAAGCTTGGTGTGTTACAAGAATCTCAATACACTCTCAAAAAGGAAACTGGAAGATGTCTAAAGATTCTCAACTCTCTAATCCACCTCTGAACCTGAAAAATTGGTATCGACAACAGCATGAGCCGAAGCCCAGATAGGAAATATGTTAAACGAATAGACATGAACTTATAAAATTTGAAATGAAAAATATATACCTTTTTCCTTTTGTATTAATATTATTGAAACCATAGAAAAAAAAAATTTATTGGTTCCTTCGGTGCACCAAATAATACTTTTTTTTAATCGGCGCACCAAATAATACTATTGACTAAGCTAAAATGGACCAAGATAGATCAACTTGATGATAGAGTGTCTAGGAGATGCCCCAAAGATCTAACCAAACCCGAGTGTCCATAAGTTTCCTCATGAACGTTACATTTCGTGTCGTGGGTTCAATCCCTTCAAAACACAGTCATTTTCGTAAAACATTTCATTTCACAATACTTCACAAATAACCACTTGTTTTAAATAGGGAATAAAGCCCTCTACCGGATTTCTTGGGCTTCGAGCACCCTTGCGGGATTTCGTGGCCTCCGAGCACCCCTGCGGGATTTCGTGGGCTCCAAACACCCCTACCGGATTTCATGGGCTGTGCGCACCCATGGTTAGGGACGCACCAAACGGTGGCCCTAGAATAAGTAACCATCATTTTCAAAAGTTTATTAAACCATCAAGTGTCCAAAACATCCATGTAATTCACTTAGTTCAAAAACTCGTAGTGTAACGATTGTAGTAACATGTGTCCAAGAACGTGTGAAACCAAGTCTATTCATAAAATGTACCATGTTAGGTTACCGAAGCTTAGAGGTCGATTTGAGAAGCTTTGGAAGGACCAATGAGGGCCTGGAGCAAAGGAACATGAAAATGGAACTATGAGCCTCTAGAAAATTAGACACACTGATAGGAAAAAAAGCATGTTTCTCTCATAGTACAAAGGCTATGAATATGAGATCAATTGGGTTTGAAAGTTGACTCATAGAGCTTTCCAATGATTCAAGAATCGCCATTCCGAGTTTGGACGAAGCAGGGCCGTGCCCGCAAAGTTGGGTCAAAAATCTACCTGAACAGAAGGAATTTGGATCGATCCAAGGGGTGTGTGGATCGATCCACTTGGTTTGGATCGATCCAAGAAAGGTGTGGATCGATTCACAATGTTCCGAGAGCAAACATAAGATTTTGGATCGATCCATAGAGGCTCAAAACACCATTAGACTGTTCTGGATCGATCCAACCTATGTATGGATCGATCCACCTGGGTTTTCGGGTGAAAATTTCACAACTTAGCTCCAAGTAATGGGGGCTTCAATCCAAGGAAAAATGAAACACAACTAATCAAGAGGGAGGGACATATCAACAATCAATTCATGGATTTATTAACCAAACATGCAAAACCCAAACTCAATCAAATCCAAGCTCAACTTCCATGGTGATAATCAAGTTTAATAGAAATTTCAGGAGAAAGAACAAGAGTAATGCATTAATTAATTCAACATATACTTAGAGAATGTAGAATTTTGTTCCCTACCTCAAGGATTGAGCTCCAATGAAGAGAGGTGAGAAAGTCCTAGCTTGTCCAAGCAAAAACCCAACCGAAACAAGCTCCTCCAAGATGATTCCAAGGATGCCCAGACTCCAAATCACGCGTAGATGACGATTTTAAGGTCGAATCATGAGGAAAAGAGGTGTGGGAGTGTAGATTTTGTGGAGAAATGAGAGAGATGTTGGAGAAGAGTAGAGAGAGAGAGAGGGTCGTTGGGTTTGGGGAAGAGAGGGGTGTGTGTGTGTTGAAAAATCTAATGCACCCCCTCTATACATACCCCCTAATTGCACACTCACCCCCTAGTGTTTCTAATCTGTTTCACAAGCACCCAAATGCAATTACCAAGTTCACATTGACCCCATATTGCACTTTAAAACATTTCTCACACTTCCCCAACATTATTTCCGAAAAATTATTTCAAAACACGGGTCTTTACAGGCTCCCTCCTCCCTCCCAAACTCTTGGCTCTCTCTTTCACCTCTCTTCTTACACCAAAACTCACCCCACATCACTTAAAACTTCATCGATCTACTTAAATCTTTCACCCTCACGTTGTTTGAGTCCGAGAAATTTTTTGCTTGACCTTGGAAATTCGTTTTTGGAGAGTTTCAAGCTTGGATGAGGTTAGGGTTTTGAGCAGGCTTTGATTTGGAGCTCAAGCACATTTGAGATAAGTGTTTCTCCTTGTTTTCTTAATGTTTTCTACTATGGGTAGCTTATACTCTTAATTTGATCGTGTATCCAAAATTTTGATGGAGATCCTATGGGGTATTTAGTTAATATCTTGATTAGATATATATTCCCATGAAACTATTGAAGACCCATTGTTAATCTTTTATTTTCCTAAGTGTATTTAGTTGATTGTAACATAAATTTCTAGGTTGGGACCTTAATTCATTGAGTTTGGCTGAAACCTATCCGAATTCGGTTTTCCTACTGCTGTTACTACTTGAACCTGTTTTTCCCGTTTGGACGGACGGATAGCCCGTCCAGACAGACGAAATTTCCAGTTTCACCTCGCTGGTTGGTTTTCAATCATGTTACTCGTTGGCTCTCATTTGGCTTTTGATTGCGCAATTCCTTTGAAAGGCGTGTGGTTACACTTGAAAATTTACCCTAAACTTCATATATAAACAAATTGTGTGCTCGTTTTGTGAGCGGTTTAGAATACTTATTGGACTTGACAACGGGCTCAAATTATTTTGCGGCCGTGTTTCCAATTGAGACACTTGGCCCTTGAATGCATCGTCCCATAGGGTAATTGGGTGTTAATACTTTGTATAATTTCTTCTAATTCTCTGTTTTATAAGCTAGTCTCATAAATTGTTTGGATGCCCATGGGAACACGTTGGTTAAATACATTTGGTGGACACGCTATGGATACGTCTGTTGATTTATATGTGTATGTGTGTGTGTGCACATATATATTGTCTCAAAAATTGTTTGGATGCCCATGGGAACACGTTGGTTAAATACATTTGGTGGACATAAATTGTTCACCAAATGTATACATATGAGGTGTGTGAACACCCCACAAAAATTCTCCAAATGGAACTTGAAAATATGATTATGATTTTGGAGTCGCCACCCGGGTTTAAGGACCATACCTGAGAAACCGGTTTTAAAAATGACTCTTTTGCCCTTATTTTGGAAAGAACTTTTACCGGCGCATCGTCACCAAGATTTCTCGGGTTCGGGAGCAAAGTTACGAGGAAGGAAGGTTTTTAAGGCACCCCCCCTCACCCAATTATAGAAACCGGTCTCTACTAAATACTTAAGGGATTTTTGGAAGACACTTGTTTCTCGAACTCAAATCATGTGAACAAGATAAGAATGTAAAAATCACCACAATTAATCATATGAAAGTGGATGCTTGTGACCGTGTAGATGATATAACATGATGATGAAATGACATGAATGACAGAAAGAACAACTACAAACTATATATACAATAGAACAAAAACTTTTATGGACCCTTTTGGTGAAATCAAATCTGATTATTCTATTTTCTTTCAAGCACCTGAAGGAGTGCTTCAGGCGCCTGAAGGAGAGGATTAGGCGCCTGAAAGGGGCTTCAGGCGCCTGAAGCTACTGCTTCAGGTGCCTAAAAGGGGCTTCAGGCGCCTGAAGCTGTTCTTCAGGTGCCTGAAGCTGCTGCTTCAGGTGCTTGTTCAAATCCACTTTCACCTCTGTTTTGCTACTGGAACAGGTAAAATAATGGTGTTAACACTCCGTTGAGAGGCAAACAAACTGGAAAGCTTCATCTAACAACTCATTCGTACCATAAAACACCATTTATATCTCATAAAAGCATGTTTTTCATCCATTCAAATACCAAAACAGAGACTTTCCACTCTTGCATGACCTTCAATGGAGATTTTGTGAAAAATACATGGTTTTAACTACATTGATGGTCATTTTCCTCCTTAAAAAGTATGATTTTCACCTTTTTGAGTGGAAATCAGAAAGTAAACAGTTTGTTCCTGGGATTTTAACCACTACCAATATAACTATAGACCAAGATAAAACATTTTAAGACAAAAAAAAAAATGAAAATGATTTGGGCCTGAAGCTGTTGCTTCAGGTGCCTGAAGTTGCTGCTTCAAGTGTCGAGCAAAAATGCTCTCTTGATATGTTTAAGTCATTGTAAGCCCATTATTGGTATCAAAAACCAACATGAGCCTACTGACTTCCCTCAACAAGAATTTTGCTACACTTATTGGGTAGATTCACTACCTTTTTGGAGCTTGAAATGGATGATTGAACAATGGGGAAGGGTTTTTGGGTGGATAATGGAGGATTTAGTGAGATTGTACACTGATTTTTGGTGTTTTCTTGAGAGAGAAATGGCTGTTTTTTTCCAGAAAAATGATGGAACCCTTTCAAATGAGGGGTGTGAGGGTTTATATAATGCTCCAAAGGGTGGTTTAGGCCTCCTAGGGGTCATTTTAGGGGTTGATTTAGGCCAAGATGCTCCTCCCCGGAAGTAATCTGTAGGATCACATCATAATCATTACATCCCACTCAAAATTTTAAAAAATTCTGGAAAAATGCTTCAGGCGCCTGAAGGGGCTTTTCATGCGCCTAAAGGAGCCCTTCAGGCGCCTAAAGGGCATGCTTCAGGTGCATGAAATTGGTTCAGGCGCCTGAAGGGATTGCTTCAGGTGCAAGAGGAAAGTTAAGGCGCCTGAAGGGATGTGCTTCAGGTGCCTTAAGGATGGTTCAGGCGCCTGAAAGGGAGTGGTTCAGGTGCATGAGAGAGGTTCAGGTGCCTGAAGGGGAATGGTTCAGGTGCATGTAGATGCGCTTCAGGTGTATGGAATGGATTCAACGGCTTCTTTTGGTTTTTGGTTTGGAAGTGTTTGGTAGGTTTTGGTTAAATTCCAATCATCCATTTTAAGTTTAAAAAGTGTTTGAAAGTTCATTTCATCATCAGGAATGCTACGGATTTTCGTGGGCCCAAATTGGGGTGTCTACAGTTGCCCCTCTTTGACAAGACTTGACATCATTAATTTGATACGAGTGTCGTCAAAGATAGAGACAGCCCAACCTGTTGCCCCAGAAGATCCTAAGCAACAAACGCCAACATTCAAATCACATGGTAGTGCTCGTCGAGTGGCCTACGTACCCCATTGCAGGGATCAGACCAGCGTAGTTCTTTGGGGCATATGCAAACAAGTTCAACAGGTTTTCCTAGCCCGTGAAACAAACAAAATCGTGCGAATCGAAGAGCCTTCCCGGGTCGTGAAATGCCAAACAAATGAGTCATGCAAATCAACGAGCCTTCCCGAGTCATGAAATGCCAAACAATCAAATCATGCGAATCAACAAGCCTTCCCGGGTCGTGAAACGCCAAACAAACGAATCAATTAAATCCAACCAACTACTCATTCAAACGTATACACCAGCTAGGTGGCTAAAACAACTCATACCGTGACATGATCAAACAAAGCTACCCTCTGAGCAACGGGGAGGCTAAATTTGATGGTGGCTATACCTTGAGCTACAAGATGGCCGGTGATAAAATGATTGTCTACTGAGCAACGAGACAATCGAGTGATCGCCTACTGAGCAAAGAGGCGACACAAACAAAGCATGAACCAATCAAATGCACCAGCTAGGTGGCTAAAAACAACTCATATCGTGACATGATTGAATGGAGCTACCCTCTGAGCAACGGGGAGGCTAAATCTGACGGTGGCTATCCCTTGAGCAACAAGATGGCCAGTGATAAAATGATTGTCTACTGAGCAACGAGACAATCGAGTGATCGCCTACTGAGCAAAGAGGCAATCGATACGCTACTGAACCAAACACATTTATGTGATGGAGTTAGCGACACGACGATTCATCAAATACTCAGAACAACTGATTAAAAGCACTAGCTGAGTGATTAAGACAACTAACAACTTGATATGATTGATGCACCAGCTAGGTGGCTAAAATGATTGGGGTGCGCCAGCTAGGCGGCTGCGATTAGGGTGCGCCAACTAGGCGGCTGCAACAGGTGAGAAATCTATCAAGCAACAGCAAGAAATCTATCCCCTGGCCAACATGGCAAGGGAACTTAAATCAACAGTAGATAATCTACCCTCTGGACAACGGGGTGAGGGGTCTAACTCAAAACTAATTGAAATATTGTCCCATAGGACGGTTGATTTAAAAGTTTGTCCCTCAGGACGATTGATTCAAAACTTTGTCTCTCAGGACGATCGATTTAAAAGTTGTCCCTCAGGACGATCGATTTAAAAGTTTGGTCCCTTAGGATGAATGATTTAAAAGTTTTTTCCCTCAGGACAATTGATTAATAATAAATAAATAAAAAATAAAAAAAATTTGGTCCCTCAGGACGATTGCATGTGACTCATGCATCGACACTTGATGACAACAACGATAACATTCCTTCTTTAGAAAGTAGGAGGCCCAAAGGGGTGGCTCTTTTGCTTTACTGTCTTTCCCTTTTGGCCAAGGTTTGGGTTTGAGCTTGGCAAGACTTTGGGTTTTGGATTAGTTTCAGACTTTTAGGCTCCTATGCCCCAGTCCTGGATTTGGGTGTATGCTTTCCCCCATAAATGGCATTAGGCTGACAAGCCCCCACAGATGATGATCCTCAATTCTGATTTTCTTTCTCGGCTCTGCTGATGGTTTGGAAAACCAATTGACCATGTACCCAAACATGGGTTCTTTGATGCATTGAAATCGTTTCCACGAGTCAAGGATAGACAAGACTAAGACTACATGATTGACTGCTTGACAAAGAGGTGGATTTTTACAAGGCCGAGGAATTTGATCGGTCTTTTAGACAAAAGGATGGACATTGATGAGACCGACAAGGCCAAAGGATTTGATTGACCTTTTTGACAAGGGGGTGGATTTTGACAGACAAGGCGTGAGGGATTTGATTGACCATGTTGACTTGACAGATAAGAGCAACTATGTGAATAACTTGACTGGGGTGCCCTGAGTGGGCAAAGGAAGAACATGTCGACTTGAAGGATATGGAAGATTACATTGACTTGAAGTTACGAAAGATGGTAAACATGCCACACAATTGATGTTGAAATCGTCGTGATAAAATTGGATTTTGATTTTGTGATTGTTTTACTCCATCAAGTGATGTTCATTCAAATCTTCTTATCAAAACACAAGATTTTTTTTGTCATGAACCCATGCCCCAGATTGTTAATGATGCCTCATTGATTTTCCTTCAAAATGCCCCAGTTTAGAGGGCTGTTGATGAAGACCCATTGATATGCCCCAGTTTGGAGGGCTGCCGGTGAAGACCCGTTGATGAAGACCAGTTTGGACTTTTGCTTTGCATGACGCCAGTGTTTGCACAATGCTTTGACTTTTGATTCTCAAGGGAGATTAGACAGTTCCCTTTTGACTTGAATTTTCACTATCAAGTTGCACTTTCCAATCTGAAAGGACTTTTATCTAGGTTATGATGGGGCCAAGGTTATGGGCTTAACAAAGGTAGGATAATAGGCTAAAAAATCTCATTTTTCCTCGGGGTTATTTGAGCTAGCAGCTATCTCAGACTTTATTTGTGCCCTTTTTTGCTTTTGATGGGCGCTTTCTTCCCTTTATGCCTATTTGTAGCTTTTGATTGGCAAATATCTTTCCATTTGATTGTTCTGTTTAATTTCTTCTGTGCTCCTCATCTTGATGCAATTTGGCATTTTCAAATGATAACGAGTTTAACACTTCCATTCTTGTGATGTTTGAACTTTCATGCGCCTAGATCCTCGGCACTTTCTTCTTTATTCTTTCCCTTCACCCCAGGGTAGGGGATAGCTGCCTAGCTGGGTTCTTTTTCAAAGAAATTGATTCAGGCTCAAAGGGAGTTTGTAATGGATATTCGTGTGGGGAATAAAAGTAAAGAATGCCTTTCTTCATTTTGAATTGTGCAATCTGATAGCGAGAACTCATGTTTGCTCTAACTTTTGCCTAGATCACATCTTTTGAAAATTTGATCTAGCGAGCTTTTTGCCTTAACTTTTGCCTAGAACGCCCTTGCGGGTTTTCAACCTAGCAGGCTTTTCCTATGTCAAAGCATCACTTCTTGATGGCACCGGGGAATGGTCTACTAGAAATCCTCCTTGTGCGGGGCAAGGGTTCAATCAAAATTCATCTCATGTTTCGAAGTGATTATCATGTTTCTCAAATGATGGTGTAAAACAATTCCAAGTTGAGAGATTATTGCGAAAACCCCAAGTTTATGACGACAATTTTGACACAACAACGTGACATTGATTTTTGATAGTTGCGACCGAACCACTAATGGTTGCCTACGTATCCCTTTACAAGGAATCAGGTCGTGCGTAGTTCGGGACTACAAAGTTGACTCTATTTTTGGTCTTTTTCTTCTTTTTTTTTTTGACAACGATAACAAGACATTACAGACTCCAAGATGAAAACACATAGACGAGGAAAACAAAAACATAAACAGACTCGAAATACAAACTGACTCAATCAAAAGTAAAAATTTGACTTGACACTTGAAGACTTCGAGGACTTGTGGAAGATTGAATCATTGGATGGCCATCGATGGTTCATTGATTTGGCGAGGTGTTTGGTTTTGCCAGTGGAGCAGAGATGGATCCGTTGTCAATGAGATCTTGTATTCCGTGACGAAGGCGCTGGCATCTCTCGGTAGGGTGACCTGGTGTTTGGTGGTAGATGCAGAAGGTATTTGGGTTGTAGGAAGGTGGAGGATGTTGTGGAGGTGGGGTTGGTTGAAGTGGTTTGAGGAAACCAGCCATGAGAAGCTCTTTATAGACCAAGGGCAAAAGTGCAGAGAGTTGGGAAAATTTTCTTCGCTAGTGTTGTCGGTTAGTTTGGGTCGTGATCTTGTTGATTGGTTCAGTTTGGTTGGGATCATTATTGGTGGAGCTTGAAGAGGCGTTTTTAATGGACGTGAGGGTGATTTCATTGATGTTGAAGTTTTGTTTATGTTGAGGCGTGGGGTTTGATATGGCGTTAGATTCTAATGACGAAGAGAGATGGTTTTATTGTCAATGAGATCTTGAATCTCGTGACGAAGGCGTTGACAATCATCTGTAACATGACCGGGCATTTGATGGAAGGCACAGAAGGCTTTTGGATCATGGTAAACAGGGAGCTTTCGTGGTAGAGGAGTTGGAGGGAGTGGTTTAAGAAGACCGGCCATGAGAAGCTCCTCATAGACCGAGGACAGAGGTGTGGGGAATTGGGAGAATTTTCTTGGTTGGTCTTTGGGTCGGTTGATTTGGATTATGGTCGTGGTTGGTTTGGCTTTACTGGAGATGGCGTTTGCATGGTTGTTGTTGGCGAATAGTGCATTATCCTTCTCGGAGTAAACCTTTTCACCTTCCGGAGTGAGGTTGTCCTTTTCGACTTCCTAGTGGTGCATCTCCACATCTCTAGTGCCAGTGAAATTCGTGGCGCCTATGGGTTTGAATCCTTCCATGATAGATTCTTCTAGTTCAGAGATCTTGGCCAAAGCTGTGGCCATTTTCGGGCTTTTTCTGGGTCGTTGGAGATTCTCTTGGACCTGTGGGAGACGGTCACAAATGTCTTGCACCATGATCATGAGCTGGGTGATTTGATTACCCAGGTTGTTCACAGCCATCTTGAGCCCTTTGATTTCAGCCGGAACATCCATGTTTTGAGTTGAGTCAACTTTCGCGAACGGCTCGGAACTGACAGTAAAGCAAAAAGGTCGAACTCAGATTGTGCCCCTGGTTTTATTGAAGGAAATGTCGTGCATGCGTTGTTGTCGTGTCGTCCTAAGATCTAGACTACCGGTCTCGGTCTCACTTAAGACATTGCATAGATGTTCAAAACAACAACCACGGGTAAGTCGTTTCAGGCAGGTTGAATTCCAAGCGTCGTGGAATCAGAGCCAATCTCCTTTTAGACCATTCGAGATAGAGCAATAAGGTTGTTGAAATCTGGATGCAAATGCACTTAAGGCTAGCCCAAGACGCGGGGAGCCGTTGGAGCACGGCGAACACTGGAGGTATCTCAAACTCCATGGATTTAAAGTCTCCTAGACTGAATCCTATCCTAAGGATTCTGCTACCAGTTTTGATCTCACTTAAGGCATTGCACGGATGTGCGAAACAACAACCACGGGTAAGTCGTGACAGGCAGGTTAAATTCCAATCGTCGTGGAATCAGAGCCAATCTCCTTATAGACCATTCGAGATAAAGCAATAAGGTTGTTGAAATCCAGATACAAATGCACTTAAGGCTAGTTCAAAACGCGGGTAGCCGTTCGGGCACGGCAAACACCGGAGGTATCTCAAACTCCATGGATTTAAAGTCTCCTAGACTGACATGTACAACCTAGGGTTAGTCTACCGGGTCTGAATCTCACTTAAGGTCGTTGCACAGAAGATTGTTTTAACACCACGAATAGGTCATTACTCGGCAGTTACAGCGTTTCAACCTAAAACCTAAACGTTGAAGCCGTAACACTTTTCTTGACCATCCGAGACAAAGCAATGAGGTATTGCCATCCAGATACTAATGACCCTAAGGCTAGTTCAAATCACGGGCAGCCGTTCAGGCACGACCAACACCGGAGGTATCTCAAACTCCATGGATTTTAAGTCTCCTAGACTAGCATATACAGCTTTGGAAGGTTGCCCCAATCCTCAAGTTTTCTTTTAAGTCACCAGTCCTTGACATTGGACAGACAGATTTGGGAAAACATGACTTATACAGATTTTCGGCAATAATCTAAATTTGGATATTTAAGAGCGATTGTCCCTTCTCGGCTTAATGGCCCTTAAACCCATTTAGATCATTGTCAAGAATCTGATCATCCAAATTCTCCCACGTCCGATCGTCCTAAAGACTAAGTCGTAAGAACAACGTACATATGGGATGCACGACTCATTATCGGGCCAAGGCAACCTTCTACTAACTATCGGGGACCTAACTCATGCTTAACTAACAATACGCATAGAACACGGACAACCATATGTACATATGCGGGTGTGCGCGTGTATGCAACATGGCATGCTGAGGAAAACAGTAACATATAGCACAAAACAGGATAGAGCACATAATCCTAACACATGGGTTGGTTGTCTAACGTGGGGTTCTATGATTATCTATATGCAAAGGCTGGTTTTGGCTTGAAAAGGGTACCCTGGACTCAAAGAAAGCTGTCTCCCACCACCAAGGATCCCGCAAGGCGATGGTAATAGCGGCAATTGTGACTTATCATAGTCGGGGGGTGCTGAGCATTTCGGGATTCCCCGTCACCGGCAAGCCAGGCGGGATTGCCGAAACACGTCAGCGAAGGTAGGAACAATGCACGTGCAATGCAAAAGTTTAGAAACAAATGTTTTCGAAAATCCCTGAAGCACTTTTCAAGTCTAGCTCTCTAAATTAATGCATATTTCAAAGTAATTACACAGGTGCAATTAAATAAAAATATACATTAACCATCGATCCCCAGCGGAGTCGCTAGCTTGTGAACACCCCACAAAAATTCTCCGAATGGAATTCGAAAATATGATTATGATTTTGGAGTCGCCACCCGGGTTTAAGGACCATACCCGAGAAACCGGTTTTAAAAATGACTCTTTTGCCCTTATTTTGGAAAGAACTTTTACCGGCACATCGTCACCAAGATTTCTCGGGTTCGGGAGCTAAGTTACGAGGGAGGAAGGTTTTTAAGGCACCCCCCCTCGCCCGATTATAGAAACCGGTCTCTACTAAATACTTAAGGGATTTTTGGAAGACACTTGTTTCTCGAACTCAAATCACGTGAACAAGATAAGAATGTAAAAATCACCACAATTAATCATATGAAAGTGGATGCTTGTGACCGTGTAGATGATATAACATGATGATGAAATGACATGAATGACAGAAAGAACTACTACAAACTATATATACAATAGAACAAAAACTTTTATGGACCCTTTTGGTGAAATCAAATCTGATTATTCTATTTTCTTTCAAGCACCTGAAGGAGTGCTTCAGGCGCCTGAAGGAGAGGATTAGGCGCCTGAAAGGGGCTTCAGGGGCCTGAAGCTGCTGCTTCAGGTGCTTGTTCAAATCCACTTTCACCTCTGTTTTGCTACTGGAACATGTAAAATAATGGTGTTAACACTCCGTTGAGAGGCAAACAAACTGGAAAGCTTCATCTAACAACTCATTTGTACCATAAAACACCATTTATATCTCATAAAAGCATATTTTTCATCCATTCAAATACCAAAACAAAGACTTTCCACTCTTGCATGCAAAGAAAATGACCTTCAATGGAGATTTTGTGAAAAATACATGGTTTTAACTACATTGATGGTCATTTTCCTCCTTAAAAAGTATGATTTTCACCTTTTTGAGTGGAAAATAGAAAGTAAACAGCTTGTTCCTGGGATTTTAACCACTACCAATATAACTATTGACTAAGATAAAACATTTTAAGACAAAAAAAATGAAAATGATTTGGGCCTGAAGCTGTTGCTTCAGGTGCCTGAAGCTGCTGCTTCAGGTGTCGAGCAAAAATGCTCTCTTGATATGTTTAAGTCATTGTAAGCCCATTATTGGTATCAAAAACCAACATGAGCCTACTGACTTCCCTCAACAAGAACTTTGCTACACTTATTGGGTAGATTCACTACCTTTTTGGAGCTTGAAATGGATGATTGAACAATGGGGAAGGGTTTTTGGGTGGATAATGGAGGATTTAGTGAGATTGTACACTGATTTTGGGTGTTTTCTTGAGAGAGAGAAATGACTGTTTTTTCCAGAAAAATGATGGAACCCTTTCAAATGAGGGGTGTGAGGGTTTATATAATGCTCCAAAGGGTGGTTTAGGCCTCCTAGGGGTCATTTTAGGGGTTGATTTAGGCCAAGATGCTCCTCCCCTGAAGTAATCTGTAGGATCACATCATAATCATTACATCCCACTCAAAATTTTAAAAAATTCTGGAAAAATGCTTCAAGCGCCTGAAGGAGCTTTTCAGGCTCCTAAAGAAGCCCTTTAGGCGCCTAAAGGGCATGCTTCAGGTGCATGAAATTGGTTCAGGCGCCTGAAAGGATTGCTTCAGGTGCAAGAGGAAGGTTAAGGCGCCTGAAGGGATGTGCTTCAGGTGCCTTAAGGATGGTTCAGGCGCCTGAAAGGGAGTGGTTCAGGTGCATGAGAGAGGTTCAGGTGCCTGAAGGGGAATGGTTCAAGTGCATGAGAGAGGTTCAGGTGCCTGAAGGGGAATGGTTCAGGTGCATGTAGATGCGCTTCAGGTGTATGGAATGGATTCAACGGCTTCTTTTGGTTTTTGGCTTGGAAGTGTTTGGTAGGTTTTGGTTAAATTCCAATCATCCATTTTAAGTTCTAAAAAGTGTTTGAAAGTTCATTTCATCATCGGGAATGCTACGGATTTTCGTGGGCCCAAATTGGGGTGTCTACAAGGTGAATAAAAGGGCATATGAAATGGGAAAACAAATGATCATGGTTTGTTTTTTTTTTTTTTTAGGCCCAGAGACACTTAAGGGATACACGTACGTTCCCATGGAACATGAACACAAAAGGTACACTTGGACACCCATTGGACACGACGGTTATTTGGAAAAGGCGTGAGGTACACCCAGATGTTTGGTTAATGTTGTATGGGATTCCACTTAACCCGGAATGTTTGTTGGGAAATGTATAGGATATACATTACCCGAAATGTTGTCTAGATTATTAACAAGAAATTTTTTATAGACAACCATTGAGGTGCTTTGACATTTCTAGCTAGAATCTTGTGGTTTGGTTGGTTGGTTGGGGGGGGTGGGTAAACTTCAAGAAAATATGTTGAGACCTGTGAAACTTGAATATTTTAAGAAAATATTTCAAGAAAATATAGTGAACCACACGATAAGAGGAAAAATTGGTAGTCAACGGCTAGAGCTTACTATCGTGTGAACGTGATCTTGCATGCACATTAAGAGTTACAAATTCTAGAGTTGTAAATTTTTGGATATCTTCTCTGTTGAGAAACGAATCTCAGAACCCAGTAATTACGCGTACAGATTAAATAACAAAAATAAGCACAAACCCTACAAGGCGGAATTAGGGTTTACCTCTCATCCGTAGACACAAACGCTAGTTGACTTGTTTATTTTAGAACTTGACAGACCTAATTATTGTATGCAACAAGTTTTTCTCGACAGTACCTCATGATCTTCTGCCATATTTCCTTATATCACGATCATGTAGCCAAGTGTGGACTTCTACGTGATCTCTTTGTTCTCTCTCTCACAGCCTCTGTTCTAATTTTCTGAATGACTATTGTGAGACCTAGAGAACATAACGATATATTTATAGGGCTAGAGTAGGGACCTGAGGAGAAATAAATCTGGGCTCCTTGTGTAAATAAGAAAACCTAATCCCACCCGGATTCTATTCTTATTTCACAAATTATAATTCACACCACTAAAGAATTATAATTGTACTCCCATCTTTATCTCGATTATATTTCGAGCTCCACGTTATTGAATACTTATTAATCTCCCCACGTTAAGATTACAGATACCCGTTGATTAAATGTCGATTACTAACAATCTCCCACTAATCCACATCTTATAAAACACCTTAAGACTAACCACTTAACTTATTCGATATGTCGGATACAAATATCCACCTGCAGGGTTTGACATAACCAAAACTTATAAGTTTACTCAAGGGGGTATCATCAATCTCTAACAAGACGTGGATTTTATCAATAATTAATATCCATATATTTCATGCATATAATGTTGTGACCCAACTCACCAAGACTATTGACCGTGGAAAAAGATCTCACTTTATAATGAATCAAAGTCAACAACATTAAATGTATCTATGTATTAATTATATCCGGATTAAAAGCATAAGTATTCTTAATAACTACAAGGTTCTAATTGTCTTAAAATGTCAGTACTAAGACAATTACCTTAAAGCGGTCATGTTCAATACACACAAAATGTACTAGCACAATGAGTCAGAACTAGAACCGTTCCTTATAGTCAAGACAAACCTACTAAAACATTGTACTACAATCCTACTGATGGTGTGTCAAATTCCATCTAAGATTGTGAACCAAAACTTATATTCCACAAGAACCGATGATCCAATCTTCTGTGTGTAAGCCGTACTCTACACACTGGATCATCTACTATGTAGAATAAAAGACACATGCACAACATACAATTATATCATGCAAACATTGCCCATAATAGATTCTCATCAAAAAAAAAGGGGAAAAAACTGATTAATAATTAACTAATTAAATATTAATCCATTACATAAAAGCATGGCTTTTAGTATAAGTTTCTAACAATCTCCCACTTAGACTCAAAACCATGCTACCACGCATCTCACTTCCATGCCCTTTACGTGACTATAAAAAAGTCTTGGCATGTAAGCCATTTGTAAAAGGATCTGCTTGGTTGTTTGCTGATGCAATCTTGGTCACAGCTACATCACATTTCTATACGATCGCTCAAATCAGGTGATGCTTACACTCGATGTGTTTTCCCTTCTTATGAATCTTTGGCTCCTTCGAGTTAGCAACTGCACTACTATTGTCACAATAGATTGAAACTGTTGACTGTATCAAAAAGTACCACTTCTAGATTCATCAAGAAGTTCTTGAGCCAAATGGCTTCTTGGCTATTTCAAAAACTGCCACATACTCGGCCTCCATGGTGGAATCTATAATACACGATCACTAGATACTCCACCAACTCATGGATCTACCTCCTAGGAAAAACACATATCTCGATGTTGACTATCTGGAACTCTTATGTAACATAAAGTCTTAATCTGCGTACCCACAAGGCACTAGACTGTCTGACTGGTACACCAATGTATAATCCTTAGTTCTTTTCAGATACTTGAGTATACATTTTATATCAGTCCAACCTTCTTGTCCAGGGTTAGACTGAAATCTGCTAACCATGCCGACAACAAAGCAAATACCAAGTCTACTTCACAGCATAGCATACATGAGGCTTTCTATTGCTGAAGGATTAGGAACTCCTTTCATTTTCTCCATCTCCTCAGATGTCATAAGACACTGATCCTTGGATAGATTGACTCCATGTCTGAAAGGAAAGAATCCTTTCTTGGAATCCTGTATGCTAAAATGGGTAAGGATCGCATCGATATAGGAAGCTTGAGAAGCCCAACATCCTTTGCTTGATCTCGCAAAAATTTAATCCCAAGGATGTTACCGACTACTCCTAAATCCTTCATATCGAACTGGCTGGATAACCACAACTATACTAATGATAACACTTGGACATCGTTTCTGATGCACAAGATATCATCCACATATAGCAATACAAACACCACCACATTTCCATTGCGCTTTCTGTACACACACGACTTATCCAGATATTGATCAAAACCAAAAGACTTGATTGCTTGATCAAAATAGATGTGCCAAGACCTAGATGCCTGCTTAAGTCGATACATAGACTTCTTAAGCTTGCACAACATGTGCTCTTGACCTTTTGCTATGAATCCATCTGATTGCATCATGTAGATGCATTCATCCAAATTGCCATTAAGGAATGCAGTCTTCACATCCATTTGCCAAATCTCATAATCGAGATGAGCCGCAATGGATAAGAGGATTCGGATGGACTTAAGCATGGCTACCGACGAAAACGTTTCCTCATAATCGATCCCTTCTTTTATAGTATAACCTTTCACAACAAGCCTAGCTTTATAGGTTTCAACCTTCCTGTCTGCTCCTCTCTTCTCCTTATAAATCCACTTGCATCCAACGGTTTTTATCCCTTTGGGTGGTTCTACAAGATCCCAGACTTGATTTGAGTACATAGACTCCATCTCTGAATTCATAGCCTTTTGCCAAAATTTCGCATCTATATCTTGTAATGCCTCATTGTAGTTAAAGGGATCGACATGTTATTCATCAGGGATCAAATCACAAGATTCTCCCAACAACGTATACCGATTGGGTGAAACAATAACCCTCCCACTACGACAAGGTATTGATGTGTTAACAACAATTCATGTGATGTAGCCTCTTGTACTATTGATATTGAAGAAGTCTGTGCCGATCTATTTTCTCTCAATTCTTCTAGAACAATCTTACTACTGGGCTTGTGATCTATGACATAGCCTTCCTCTAAGTATCAAGCATTGGTGCTAACAATGACCTTATGATCCTTAGGACTATAAAATAGAGCAACTTTCGTTCCTCTAGGGTACCCCATCAAAACAAACAAACATTTGTCCTTGATTCCAATTTATCTGCTTTCCCTTTCAGCACATGTACTGGACTACCCCAATTCTAAACATTTGTCCTATAAGAATGTACGCTATTGTTTCTAGTGCATGTGTCATGCCCTCAAATTTAATAAACCAACTATAAATAAAAATCCACGTAGGATAAGACAAAAGTGATACATTTCACCACGGAAAGGTCAAAGTCAAAGTACACTGAGATTCTACAAAGGGTACCCGTACCCATGCATGAGTAAAGAGTTATTACATAAACCAAGTTTAGTCAAAAGATTGAAGAAATTAAAGTTACAAGATCATCTCCCAAAAATATATTAACGGTGGAGAGGACAAAATAACTTCGTGCCAAAGTATGCTTCATGTTATGCATCCACATGCCAAGCACTCCAAATCATGTGCCTCGCTGAGTACCTGAAAATGATAGGGTGAGCTCACTAGCCCGTAGGAAACTTTTCTACCAACGCTAAGGGTATAGAGGATGAACAATGCACACAAGGAGATGATAATTACAAGTTACTGACCAAAGTACATGTATGGATGAATAACTCAAATGTTAAATGTCCATGAAGTACCCAAGTGTCCCACTAGTCCATAGATCAACCCTTAGATTATCACAAACGTATCAAGTGTCCACATTCAATTTTCTTTGCGTTTAACTCTCATTAGTTCATCATTTTAGGTTTGAGAACATTAAATTTCCCTTCCGAGTCTTGTGGAACCCATGTCCGAGTCTTTCGGGCCTCGTGGAACCCATGTCCGAGTCTTTCGGGCCTCGTGGAACCCATGTCCGAGTCTTTCGGGCCTTGTGGAACCCATGACCATTTCAACAAACTCGTGTCCCTCAAGGGTGTCCAAAACATTCACCTAATCCATTGCGTTCGAAAACTCGTAGTGTGTCGGTTGGGGCGAAGTTAACATGTGTCCATGAACGTGAGAGATCAAGACAAAACCTAATTCATACCACGATAGACTATCAAAGCTTAGAAGTCGCTTCGAGAAGCTTAGGAAAGACCAATGAAGGCCCGGCGCAAAGAAACATGAGAAATGGAGTTATGAACCTCGAGAAAACCCGACACCTTGATAAGAAAAGGACATTTCTCTCAAAATACAAAGGCTATGAATATGAGACCACTTGGGTTTGAAAGTAGACTCATAGAGTTTTCCAACGGTTCGAGAAACCGGGGCGTGCCCGCAAAGTTGGGTCAAAATCTGCCTTTTAAGCAATCGGGTATCGATACACAAGAAAGCTGTATCGATACCGGGTGACTAAATTTTTTACAGAAACTCTGGGTATCGATACCAATGAAAGGGGGTATCGATACAAAGACCATTACGAGCAAAATTTGCAGATTTTTCCAAATGGAGGGGCGTTTCAACCCAAGCCAAAAATGAGGTTTCAAACAACAAATAACCATAGAAGAGGGTTATATCAACAAGCTATTCATGGATTTATCAACCAAATACACAAAACCCAAACTCATTCATGATCCAAAGTCAATTCCATGGAGATAATCAAGTTTAACAAGGATTTTGGAAACAAGAACACAAATAATGCAATCATTCAACCAATATACACTTAGAGGAGGTAGAAGATTGTTCCCTACCTCAATGGTTTAGCTCCAAGGATGGGAGAGTGAAAGCCCTAGCTTATCCTTGCAAACCCAACCGAAATGTGCTTGCTCCAAGCAAAAATCAAGGAGTTCCGGACTCCAAAACACGCGTAGATGACGGATTTGAGGTTGAATCTTGACGAAATGAGGTGTGGAGGGTGGATTTTGGGAAGGGTTTTGAAGAAACTTTGAGGAGAGGAGAAGAGAAGAGAGAGATGTGAGTTTTGAGAGAAGAGAGGGATGTGTTTAGAGCAAAAATTCTGATCCACATGTGTTTATATACACTCTCACACTAGCACTTACACCCCTCTTGTTTCTTATGTGCTTCACAAACACCCAAATGCAATTACTAACTTCACATTGACCCCATATTACATTATTTTCATTTCCTCACACTTCCCCAACATTATTTCCGGAAAATTATTTTAAAACACGAGTCCTTACAGCATGTCCCCAAAACGAATTTAGTTAATTTGAATAGGTCATCACTGATCTCACCATATCCATAAGAGTCCTTTCCTTCTTTCTGCTACGCCATTATGTTGTGGCATACCTAGCGCAGACAACTGGGATGTAATCCCTTCTGCTGCCACTAGTTCCTAAATACTTCCAAGAAGTATTCGTCACCACGATGAGATCGCAGTGTCTTGATACATTTATCCAGACGCTTTCCCGTTTCCGGTCTATGCTCCTTAAATTTCTCAAAGCATTCGGACTTACGGTGTATCAAATAAATGTAACCATGTCTTTGAGTAATCATCAATAAAAGTATTGAAATACTCAAAACCATCTCTACCCCGGATGTTCATAGGTACACACAGATCAAAGTGAACCAATTTCAACGTTTCATTAGCTCTCCATTTTTCTGAAAAAGGGCATCTTGGTCATTTTACCTTCCAAACAGGATTCACAGACCGGAAGTGCCTCCACTTCTAATGAACCCAAAGATCCATTTCTAACCAGTCTAGAAATTCTATTTAGATAAATATGACCTAGGCGTACGTGCCAAAGATACATTTGGTTCAACTTATAAGGCTCATTTCTTTTATATGACAATCTATTAGTGTTATTCAATTCATTTAGTTGCATTGTAGGAACGATATCATTAATAACATAGAGATTGTCATCTAATGAACTATAACAGATAAAATATTTATTTAACTTAATAACCACAAAGTTATTAAAAATAAACCAAATATCCATTTACAACCAAATTAGAAACCGAAACTAAGTTTTCTCCTAATTCAATGATCATAAAGGCAATCACTTGAAATTAAACGCCTACTGCAACTGCTGCTACTTTTGTAGCACTTCCCATATGTAGATAAATCTCTTCATCACTAAGTCTCCTGGTTTCCTGGAACCTTTGCAATGAATTGCAAACTAAGTCTCCTGGTTTCCTTATTTGAAGGTACTATTTTATGGTTTTACTGTCCATACCGATATGCCATCCGTTCTTTGTTACAAGGTTATCATAAAGTGGTTCTAATCCATTGGTCCATCCAGATTGGGTTACTAATCCATGTTAATTTTAGCATGTAGAAGTCCCAACACTTCTTAAGCTCTTGTTACTTTTAACAAGTTATTGTTCATTGTCTATAGAGCATACCCATTTTGCCTCCTCGAAATAAAATGATTTGGAATTTTCTGTCTTTGTTAGTTGTTTGCCAACCAAAGATTGATGTTGGATTTGCAGAATCTCTATTGTTTTTTTATTGAAAAGAGAGAAGTATGTGCTTGGATTGTTTCGCTTTTAGTTAGGACACATGCTAATGGTAAGTGTATTAGTGTTTAGAGAGAGATTTGTGTATTGCTCTCTAGCTAAAAATTGTGGGATTGAATCAACAAAAAACGACAAGAGATGTCAACGACTTCCCTCCTTTGGAATTGCATCTAGAATTTCTTAAATATTTTCAGGCAAGTGTTGTTAAAGCATAACACCGGTGATTGCCATTTTACCTTTGCCATTCTGATTCTTTTGCAATAAATCCATTTTGCAAAAAAAAAAAAGGACAAACAATTTTACATTTTTTGACAAATTGGTATTTTCCATATTTGAAAAAAAGGGGCTGTGGGATTGGCTTTTGTGCATTTTTCCCCATTTGGCAACAACTTCTCTCAATTTTGGCAACCAGGTCTCTCACATAGATAAAATGGGTTAATTTTTTTTTAGTATTATTGCCATTGGTATTTGATTTTTTAAATAAATTAAACCAAATTGGAATTAAAAAATGTTGGATAGATAAAAAGAAAAATAAAACACAATTTTTGATGTCTTCTTGTTCATATTATTTGGTTTTTTGGTACAATTCAAACTCACACTGCCAAATTGACCATTTATATTTGTGCTAAAATGGGATAATAAATTATATTACTTATTCATGCAGGTAATGTTGTTGAACCACTATGACGTAAAAAAAAATAAAAATAAAAAAAGAGAACATTGGATCAAAAAAGAAGAACGAAACGACAACGGCATATCTATGTTGAACTTTCGAGCAATTTTACACATTTTTTTCCCATTGGAATAACAATTTTACACATTTTGCTTGTCATTCTACATTCATGTATTTTGATTTCATCTGCTAATAACAATTGCTTTCTTACGTCAGATTTATTTGATTCGTTGTTAAGCGAATACATATTGAACACAAAAATGACAAGAATAACAAGTTCCTAATCCTACGCCGATATCACTCTGTTTAATTACAACCATATTGAAAACTATACTAAATCCAACCCCATTTGCAAATATGCACATTACCATGAAATAAATAAAAATAAGACCAGGACCATGGATTAAAATCGGGCAAAAAAACGTTGCACGTGCAAACCAACTAGTTCCTTGAAATATATATATATATATATATATATATATATATATATATATATATATATATATATATATATATATATATATATATATATATATATATATTAATTCAAATCTGACTCTATGGGAACTTTAAAGTTTCCCAATGGACTTTAACTTGTCTACTATAACAACACAAAATTCATACTATAATTCAAAAAAAATACAAAATACAAATTAAACTATTGCAGCATAAAAATCAAACTACAACAATAAGAACTGCATACAACATGTCAAAAAAAATTGCTCAAGCATCATTTGCACCATCACAGATGAACCTTCTTCATGACATCACGTGCTTTGCACCTCACTTCTAATGGCTCAGCTTTTGGCATGGTAAGTCCGTTTCCTTCACTCAAATCAACAGGATCCTGGCCCACCCTTTCCCACTCAAAGCACTGGATCAATGACCCTAAGGCCAAGCCAACAACGCGTTGTGCTAAGCTTGCCCCAGGACATGCCCTCCTTCCTGACCCAAATGGCATTAACTTGTGTCCCTCCACTTCCCCATCTTCAAATCTGTCAGGTTTAAAGCTTGTTGGGTCATCCCAAGTCTTAGGGTCCCTGTGAATGGCCCATGCATTAACCAACAAGAGTGTGTCACGTGGCACGTTGTATCTCCCAATGGTACAACTATCAGATGCCATGTGCGGTAATAACAATGGAGCTGCCGGACAAAGTCGAAAGGTTTCTGATATGATGGCTTTAAGATAAGGGAGCTTGCTAAGATCATGTTCATCAATCAGGCGATCTTGGCCAACATGAGCGTCTACTTCAGCTATAGCCTTCTTGAGCACCTCTGGGTGGTTCACCAAAAGGGACATTGCCCATTCCATTGTCGCTGAGGACGTGTCGGTCCCCGCTAGTATCATGGCCTTCATATCACAAGTCAATAAAATTAGGAACAATATAGAATTTTTTGGGGTGGGAAAAAAACAAATCTATGAAGTGCTTGGCATAAATATATGTGCACTGAGTCCATTAAGCTTTGTTGGTTGGTATCTTGCCAATTTTGTTGGGGATTGGTTAACTCATGATTTCTCTGAGTGGTTGCGCCAAGCCACCAATTCGGTTATATATTTCGTTGATAACCAAGCAATATTCCATTCTACCTATTTACTGGTTGTACCATGTACCCGAGTTAATTGAATTCCATTTGTTGTAAAGAAAAAAATAGGAGTCAATCTTTGTATAAAATATTGAAGGTGCTTTGTGCGAAGATTAATACTTTTATCCTTTTGGTAATTACAATTATTGTCAAGTTGAATTTGTTAAGGAAAAAATATTTGAATAGAACTTGTGTACTTTAGGGAGGAAGAAAAGAAGAAAAATATTAGGAGACTGATCAAGATCATCTGGACTAAGAACAAGAAAAGACTGCTAAAGATCAATCCAATTCAAAATGATGTCATTCTAATACTAACTAGGTCCACAAAACTATTTATACTACATGGTCTCCATTGATTGCTGTTACAGCAAATACAATCATAATTTTTAAAATAGTGTTCTTTTATCTTCTTTAAGAAAGAAGTTTCCTATTCCACGTGCAAAGCACGTGCAATTTTACTAGTATTGCAAAAAGATGCATGAAAACAATTTCTTTCTTAAGACTGATTTGATACTGTCAGTGTTATGATCAAAACCATTTTGGTGTTATTTTTTTGGAAAACAAGAGGTCATACTTTTTCTAATCGAGGAGAATTTTATAATACGAGTCAGAGGAGGATTTTAATCTCAAATAAAGAAATAGAGGGAGATGGAAAAAGAAAAAGGATGCATTGGGGATATTGTCATGTCCTTACAATGATAAGCCCTTTGATGATTCCATCTGTATAGTATTCTGGCTGTGACTCTTGCAATGAAAGCAGATGATCAATCATTGTATTCTTACTCCTATCCCTCCTATGCTCATCGATCAACCCTTGCATTAACCTGTCTATCCTGCTGTGTGTTTTGGCCAAATTCTTCTCAAAACCCTTGTAATCAATCCAACGTAAAACCGGCAAGAACTCAGGGGGGTTCGACGCTCCGGCAGCACCGCCTGCCAAGAACGCCTTTCTCACGAGCTCCCGAAACTCCTCTGCCTCCGCCGAATTCTCCAAATCCTCGCCATAATACCGTTTTCCCGCAATCATTCTCATAATGATGTTGAACGTGAGATCCCAGAGCTTCGACTTCATTTCAACTTTCGCAAAATCATTCGACGACTTCTGGTATAATTTGCAGAGTAGGTGCTTAACTCCGTCCTGGCGTATAGATAGGAAGTCGTTGAGGCGATTGGTGGAGAAGATTTCGAGAGACATGATGCGACGAAGGTTGCGCCAGTGGTCGCCGTACGGGGAAGCAGCAATGGTGGTGTAGTTGTACCCGAAGTATTTTCCGCCTATGGTCCTGGGGCGGTTGGCCAGGACAATGTCGTTTTTGGTGAAGCATTCTTCAACGGCAGACGGGGAGGAAATGACTACGACAAGTTGGGACCCGAACCGGACGGAGAAGATGGGGCTGAGGGTTTGGGAGAGTTTGTGGAAGGTGCGGTGGAGAGGTTCTTTGATGAGGTGGAGGTGGCCGATGACTGGAAGGGATGGTGGGCTTGGAGGGAGGTTGTGACTGTGGTGGAGTTTCCGTGAAAGGAATATGAAAGCAATGAGGAGAGAGAGAACTGAGAGAGAGATGTATGGGAGAGTGATTTCCATTTTTGGTGGGGATTAATTGAGTGCAATGATTTTGAGAGGATATTGAGTGGGTATTTATATAGAGGGAAGTTCTGATGGATTTTGTTTTTTCATTCCTTCAGAAATTTAAGTAATTTGGATGGTCCTCGAGTGTCAAATGTCAATGACAAGTGCCCAAATTTGTTTTGGCTTTCGTTTAACTTGCCGCTTGTGGGTGATGACATTTGTTATGTCCTTAATTATTATTACTATTAATTAATGTGTTTGTTGTATTTTTGTAATTGTAGGTTCTAAGTCAAGAGAATTGCGTGTGGCATGAGCACACAACACTGGATAATCTTGCTGTCCCATCACCAATTGAATAAAAAATGAGAAAGAATCGAGGTGATCGCAAACCCAGTAGAGGAGCAGCCCACGTTTGTTTTCCAAAAAGAATCCCATGGAGACAACTGATGTTGCTTTTCCACAAAGAAATTCCAGAGGGAGACCTTGCTTAATTGCCCAGCATCTATTGTTGACTTATGCTTCCCAATTGTGGATTTGTGAGACATGGGAAGGATCACGCGGAAGAGAGCATTGAATACTCTTGTTTGTTTCCTCCTTTAAACTGACTATATAGTGTTGGTGTTGCATCCTTTTGGGGAGGAAGAGAGATTCATAGATAAAAAAAAAAAAAAAAAAGGAGGATACAACAAAGAAGAAAATAGAAAGCAAAACTCTTCTGCCATTTTCATGGCTCTGATCAGTAGCTCCATGGCCAGCTAAATCCTTTCTTAAGGTATTGGTAAGCCTTAACTTTGTCACTATGGTTGTATGTTGTATATATTTTCTGTGATTATAAATACAACGGTTATGCAATTGCTTTCAAGCTACCAAATATTAAGTGAGTTAAAATTATGCCTTGCTTGAGATGAGACGGGTTGTGCCTACGACCCTAGTTTAGCGTAGACAGGCCGTGCCCATCTAAGATGGTTTATTTTTAGCTCGCTTATATTTGAACTTCTGGATGATAGTACTTCGGCTTGTAGCTGGGAGTGCATCACTACCACATTAATTGGTGTAGTCACGAGATTGTTACAAAATAATTAGACCATTGAATGCAAAGTCAGTGGTGAAACCGGTTTATAGTGTTTAACTTTCCATTTTGGGCTATCCCTTAATAAGTGTGTGTTTTGAAAAGTTAGTAGGTACATTTTCTATTTTGCACTTAAAAGTAGATTCCATTTTGAAAAGCTAGTGGGTATTATTATATTGATAAGGTAAGTAGTGGAAAGTAGATGTAAAAGTTGTAAAAGTTAATGTGAGAGTAAATAAGTTGGAATTATGAGGCTACACACTTAAAAAGGGACGAAGGGAGTACTGATTTGATAATATCAGTTTCAATTAAGGAAATAAATGGGTCGTAGTCGTTTGGTGGGATTATCATGCGTCATATGTGAAGGAAGAGATAATCTTATTCATGAGAAGATGAATGAACTTTTGCATAAAGAGAGTAATGAATTCTTATGAATTTCACTCTTTGTTTCATCAGAACCTTTACATTGTATTAAATCTGATTCTCCGTACCTTGAAGTTCACACAAAAATGTTCTCCAAGAGGCATGTGTATTTCTTCTAGAGCTATAATAAATGAGGGGTTTCTAATTTTCGTGGAAAATGAAAATTGGAAATAGTTTTAACAAAAGGAATATTTATGATGGTATTGCCTTACGTAGTTTAACCATAACTATTTAGTGAGCCAATAATGTTTCCTACGAGAACATTTTCATTTAGGAAATGAACAGGTGGTTGTCATTGAGACAATTCAAGTGACGAACACTTCTTTTCAATTAGTTTAAAGAAGCACTAGAACATTGAAATTAATCTACACAGAGGTGCACGATTAAATTTGTCCAAACACGAGGTAGCAAGAAGTATTTTGTTACTTGATAGCATGAAATACTACTATGTTTACTTGCTTAAAACCAAAGACTAGACTATGGACAAGTTGAAACCCTTCGTATTAATACTTACAAATGTGGCGCCTCGCAAATATGGGTTGCTTTTATGACAAATGCTCGCGAATGGAATTGTTAGAATTGATTATGTAAAGTCAAAAGACAATAAAAATAGGTCCATTAACCAAAGGGTTAAATAGAGAGTTTGTCGATAAATCATCGAAGGGAATAGGGCTAAAGTCTACTACGCCATAGTTATTGTGATGGAAAACCCAACCTAGTTGACTGGAGATGTAACCCCCCGATTTTTGGAAGCAATATTTAAAATATCTTTTGTAAATATTCAAATAATTAAATTACATTATTCCATAAGATTCAAATAATTAAACAGCGGAAATAACATAAGTGTCTTAATTCGATTACACACATAAACAGTACTTCATTGGGAAATTCAATTAATTTATTCCAACAGAAAAATAAGGAGACTCTAGGCTTCTTGAGATTCAGATACAGATCTTGATTCTAGTTCTCCTCCTGCACTTGATCAGCTGCAAATTTCTCCATCTGGTAGTACGGCTCACCTTCTGTACCTTCAATACATGGAGTGATATGCCAGGGCCATAACAGCAGCATGAGCGAATAATCACTCAATAGCTAAACGCTACTCGAACCCATACTTTACAAATAATAGGATATATTACGTAATTAAAGTAAAGAGCATTCCAATTTAATTCCTAGCCTTTATCTTAGTGAATTCTAGAATCTCATCCTTTGAGAAACATCCTCCCATGTTAACCACTAACCCTATGGCCAATCGTGATTCACTCCCCCCTTACTTGTCCTATCTGGGAGCCCAGATGAATGGCCTAAGTTATCTACTTAGTCGGATTCATCAATAGCCTCACAAGATGAATTTCTCACGGTCTGTCGATACCTCTACGCCCACGAGGAACTATTTGTAACCTCGGGAGTATTTAGACAATAACCCGATCTATAATACAAACCACCCTTTTAACGCCGAAATTCATAAAGAGTAATCACGCATTGTCATAATTTAGGGTTTTCGAATCTCTGGCTGACTGCCAATCATAATCTCTCAATTCTCTGAAATCAACCAGCTAGCTGCCATTCAAAATCCTCATCCCATCAACATCATCCAAAACCATCATTTCAATGATTTACTATCATCATTTCATTTATCCACTAACTTATCTGTCTAGGTGATTTCTAAGTACGAGCACTAACCCAGGAATCTAGTTGTCCTTTCTAAGTTATCACGAAACAATGCAAAATAATACTCAATCATCATAATTCACGGATTTGATATCACGTCTTTACAAAAATGAGTTTTATCTAATACATGGAACATATACCAAAAAAGTAAAATAAAACAATGCATTGTACATTTTGTTAAAAGTCCTAAGGCTTGGACAAGAACTCAGTACATTGTGCATGTTTCTATGGTCAAGGTGTTATAGCATGAATAATATTAATAACAAAAAACTAGTTTTGTTTTAAATCAAAAACTACTTCATTCCACTAAAAAAACTCCCACAAAAAATCAACAAAAAAACCACTTCCTTCCACTAACCTAAAAAAAAACCAAATCATTGCACAATCAAGTACATGTACTTTAATCATGTAAAATTACAAATCTGCCCTCCCTTCAAAAAAAAAGAGAGCAATAGTTGTTTGGGTAGAAGGGTAGATTTGTAATTTCATAACACAACTAAAAAAAACCAAAAAACCAAAAACTTGTTTGTGGAACTAGTTGATTTTTTTGAAAAACTAAAGATCAAAAAAAAACCAAAAAACTAAAAAACCAATTAGTGGAACACCCCCTCTCTAAACTAACGAAGTTGGTAGTTCAAACATTATCAATCTACTAACTTTTAATATGAAGTTTATCAAGCATCAAGAAATAATAAATAGATACATAAATAAAACCAATCTTAGTTCTAAGCTTTTACTGACTATTTCTTATCCTAATCATAACACTATATCAATTTATACTGACCACACATGAAATAAACTATGGTGACTAACATTATTAACTCTTCTAAAATTTCTGGCCTTCTGGTAACATTAGTTAACTACCGAGAGTTAACCGCGAACAACTACTACTGTAAAACATGTTTTCTTTTCCTCTTTCCTTTTTACGGAACTTATGCTTACGCTTTAACTTTTTGTATTCGGATACACGTACAAAAATATACTCGAACTCAACATTAGTAAACAATATATGTACACATAAAAATAATTATATTTAGGGAGGTGGGTTTAACTACCTCTCCTCCGAAGACAAAGCGGTGGGCTACGGGTTTCGATGGAGGAGTTGCGGGCTTGAATGGAGTGTCGGCACAGCGCTAACAATGGCTGTTTTTAGGCTATTTCAGAGTGTAACACAACTTTTTTTCGGACTGGATTTTGGGGTTGTTTATGGTGCTGGTATGTAGAAGGTTTCAGGACAGTTTCGTGATCAGTTTTAGGCTGTTTTACCGCTAGAACGGGACTATTTTCTAGGCAATTTCAGGTGGTGAAGGTGGTGATGATACTGTAGACACGTAAAATTTCTAGCCTATCACAAATCGCCACATGTCATTAGGGCACACAAATTGGCCGATTAAATGTTGCCAAGTGTCCACAAGTCAAAGTCAAAATTCTACGAACAAGCTAATTAAATACTGCCAAGTGTCTGTAAGTCAAAAGTCCAAGCACAACAAGTGGCCAATCAAATATTATCACATGTCTACAAGTCAAAAGTCAGAGGTATGCGGAGGGACCAATTAAATGGCGCCACATGTCAAAATATCACAATAATTTATTTATCAAGTTTGGCCAATTAAATTATGCCGCTTGGTGAAATAATTATATATTTCTTCATATATAATTATCTTTCTTAAAAAAAATAAGAAGAAAGATATTTATTAAATTCTAATTATTTTCCAATAAATCAAATAAGGAAATAATTAGAGAGACAAGTATGGAAAGAAGTGTTGTCAGCCATAAACTCTCCATCTTGCATCCCTATAAATAGAGGTGCTCTCTCTCATATTTTTTTGGAGAATGAAGACATTGAAGCTTCAACAGCTCTGAAGATCAAGCTTCAAAGCCCTTCAGAATTTCTTCAAGTCTTCAACAATTCCAAGGCATCCAAAGCTCTGAAGATCAATGCTCTAAAGCCCTTCAGAATTCCTTGAAGTCAAACACAGATTCAAGCTCGAGAGCTCTGAAGATCAAGCCTCAAAGCCCTTCAGAATTCCTTGAAGTCAGACACACATTCAAGCCCTAGAGCTCTGAAGATCAAGCCTTAAAGCCCTTCAGAATTCCTTGAAGTCAAACACACATTCAAGCGTCCAAGCTTCAAACGTCTGAAGATCAAAGCCTCCAAAGCCCTTCAGAATTTTCCGAGCCCGCATCAAGCAAGACGGTTCTCCAATCAAAGCTTCAAAGCTCCGAAGAACATTCAAGCTTCCATCAACTCTGAGGATCAAGCTTCAAAGCCCTTCAGAATCCTTTTAGTCCACGTCAAACAAGACGCCTCTTCAGATTAAAGCTTCAAAGCTCTGAAGAACACTCAAGCCAAATCCACAAGTCATCAATCTCCTTCCACCAAATTGAAGATCTTAAATTTTGATTTGAGACCAAGCTCCTAAGCCCTCAAATCAATATCTGTAAATCTGTATCTCCTTCAACCAAATTGAAGAAGATCTCAAAGACCGATTTGAGAAGAAGCTCTACAGCCCTCAAGTCAACGGTCACAAATTCGTATCTTTTTCAACAAAATTGAAGAAGATCAAGCAAATCAACTTGAGAAGAAGCTTCGAAGCCCTAAAGTCAAAATCCGTCAAATTTGCCGTCATCTCGCAAAGACCAAAGGAGATTTCGTCGATCAATTCGAGCACAAGCATCAAGCCCTCGAATCAAATTTTTGAAGAGAAGAATTAGAGGATTATTTTCTTTCATTAGAATTTCACCAGAGATTGTAAACCCTAATTTTTCATACATCAATAAAATTGACTTTGGTCAGCATTTTTCCGTCTTTTTCGTAGACTCGAAATTTGTGTGATACAGATACTAATGACTAGCAATCTCTCTCTCTCTCTCTCTCTCTCTCTCTCTCTCTCTCTCTCTCTCTCTCTCTCTCCGAAATAAAAACTGCATGAGGGGCTTTGAGTAGTGTTCTTGCATGGTGAAAAAAATATATGGAATTAATGCATCTCTCTCTCTCTCTCTCTCTCTCTCTCTCTCTCTCTCTCTCTCTCTCTCTCTCTCTCTCTCTCTCTCTCTCTCTCTCTCTCTCTCTCTCTCTCTCTCTCCGTTTTCTTCCTAAAAAAAAAGAAGCGAAGCTGTCTTTTAAAAGGCACTTGGGTTGGTAGGGCATTTAGGCTAGGAATGGTCCATGTATCAGTAGACAAAATAAAAGGAACGGAGGGTTTTAGGGCTTTAGACCAAGTCTTAGGGTTTTAGTCATATAAGGTGGCCTGACTTATAAGGGAAATTATAAAGAAAATTCAACATTTTAGGTGGGGTGCTAGCCTTCAATGCACCGGGTTCTCTATATTCTACACATAACATACTTAGATAACTAATTACCATAAGTACATAACACCCATTCGTGCAATCACACATTTGTACATGTAAAATTTTATGAGAGATCATTAAAAAAAATACATAACAATATGAAATAAATTTTTTCAAATAAAATGTTATTCAAAAATTCGGACCATTACAGGAGATCCTAAGATCTATGTTCAATGGGACAACCTAATTGCGTGTGACAAAGAACGATCACCGAGGAGACATGCTCTCCTACTCATTCCTATAATGAAACAATGATGCCTGCAAAATTAGAGGTAACATAGCTTTTAATTACTCTTATGCATCAGGAACTTTGGATTCTAAGTAGAATATACGTAAAGGATCCTATATATATATATATATATATATATATATATATATATATATATATATATATATATATATATATATATATATATATATATATATATATATATATATATATATATATATATATATATATATATATATATATATATAATTGGTATCAGAGCCAGTTATGGCTTACTAGATCAGTAGTTAATTCATATATGGGTCGGATGAATAGGTGTAGATAGTTCGTTACTAATTTTTATATCTCTTTGTTTGTTATGATTAATAAGTTTCTTTGATGGATCTGAGGTATATGTTCCTCACCCAAGTCGCGTTGAGGTTTTGTGTGCCTTTAGGACCCGGGAAGGGTATTGTTGGCCTTGACTCGTAAACCGTTGACAGATGGGTATATCTGAGATCCATTAAGGAAAACTGATTTAAACATAATAAACAACGATGATATATTACTTAGTTGTTGAGACTATCCGTTTTATCCTTATCCATATGTGAATTAACGCTTTCATAATGAATACACTATCTTTGGATAGATCTTCTGTATCAGTAAAAAATGAAGAAATTGTTGAGTACTCACAGGCTCAACAACTTAATCAGTGGACCATACCAGAAGTAGAACCCAGAAGAATTTATAAATTGGGTCTTTTTGATTATATCAGTAAAAATGCTGTTAAAACTTCTGAACAGACCATTTGTCTTGACACCAACGATAAAACAATCAAATTGTTGGGTTTAAAAGACATTCAGCGGTATTTGCATAGGTATAAATATATGCATGTTGGTTTGATCCAAATTGCTTTCAAACCTTTGACCTTACCAGGATTAAATTCCAGTATTCAGGCTGATCTACGTGATGCTAGATGTAATGATTGGAAATCCTCTCTTATGGGGATTGTTCAGACTAGCTTATGTCATGGACCAGTTTATTTTAATGTTTATCCTAATCTGGCTCTATCGTTGACAGATAGGAATTTATTTGAAGCTGTAACTTTACATATCCAAACACAGGGATATAATTTCTTGCCCGGTTCAGAAACTGTTGCAGTAATATACCGTATTCATTATAAAGTTATTAATACTATGTGTCCTAATGCTATTTTGCGTAGTGATCCAGGAAAGACTGTGGTTGTTGAGAGTAACCTCTTAACCACAAACGTAGCAGTACCAAGATTGATTGATTGGGATGAAGTTATTTTCCCAACCTCCTGGACCATTCCACAAGCAGTCCAACCTCAACCGATCATCAGTAGTCAGGTGGATCAAATTACCCAAACCACTGAAGGGGATATAGAAATCAGATTTACCCCTGATATAGTTAGTAGAATCTCTCTACCTAGAAGCGTTTCCTCTAGAAATAGCTTCCCACCTTACAGAGTTTCACATCCAACTACGTCTAGACACTCTGTATCAGAAATACAAGAGCAGACTTCGACAGAAGTTCCAACAGAATCTATGGAGACTCATATAGAAGGACTCCGTATATCAGAACAACAAATTCCTCATGGAATTTACAGCAGTAGTGGAGTGAGTAAAAAGAATGACTCACCAACAGCATCTGAAATGGCTTTTCATATATAGTTTTATGGATTATACGCCTAATTCTCCAATTCGTTTACTTATCAGTAAAGATTTTATGTCTGCAGAAAATATGAAATTTAGAAATTGGTATTTTTCTAAATTTGATGAATCTGAAAGAGATTTTATTAAAACCCATTTTTATCAGGATTTAGAGCATCGTCAGACTATTGTACCTTTTAAAAAATGGTTTTTAAATTGGTACCAAAATCAGTATCATATTGCAGTAATACATGATTTTCAAAAGATCTGGAGTAAGGTTGATGGTACAATTGTTAAATCTGTTCATCCACCTCCAGAACCTATCAAAATGGAAAATAGTAAGCATACTTTGGAAGCTTCTCCTTATGTGGATTTAACCAAAACATTTCCAAAAGAGGAAACTATTCTTAAACAGAATAATTTTACAAATATGAGTTTGCAGACTATTGGTCAGCAATTAAACCGTATTGAGCATGATATTCAGGCCATTATTGACAATCAGAAGGTATTGGTTTCTGTTCCTTCTACTTCCTTAGCTCAGGTTTTTGAAGGGAATAACACAAAACCCGATATTAAACCACCTATTCCCATAGAAAACTTTAAGTTCTCTAACCAAAAGGAGAACTCAGAGTTTATTGACCAGCTTATTAATCGTATGGATGATAAGTTGCATATCAGTACCCTTAGTTGTCAGGATTTAGGGGATACCAGCAATTCTGATGATGAATTAATCTCTTCACATCAGATTCAGACTATTCAGGATTCTTTTCAGAATATGAAAAGCATGGATATAAATAAATTAGTCTATAATGACAATGAAAATATCCATAGGACTTACTATAAAAGACCCACTCCACAAGATCTTCTTTGGGAAGAAAATTATTTTCAAAACCAAGTAGCTTATAGTGCCAGAACCATTTATGATTGGAATATTGATGGTTTATCTGAATATCAGATTTATGAAATTATTCAGAAAATGCTCATGTATTCAAGTGTTTGCAAAGCTGCAGGCAATAATGATAAAGATATTGCCATTTTTATGATTAATGGTTTTACCGGTAGCCTTAAAGGTTGGTGGGATAATTATCTCTCCCTTGCCCAGCAAACAGAAATTCTGGGGCAGTTAAGCAGGAAGCCACTACTGACATGGCTGTTGACCAAGTCACTGGACAAGCCTTACCACAGCAAAGAACCACAAATGTTTCTGATGCTGTGTATTCTTTAATTCAGGCTATCATTCTCCATTTTATAGGAGCTGTAGAACAACGCCAAGAGCGTAATAGGGAATTGTTGCAGAATCTTAGATGTCCTTCTTTAACCCATTTTAGATGGTATAAGGATGTTTTTATTACTAAGGTTATGCAGCGCCAGGATGCGAATTCAGAACACTGGAAGGCCAAATTTATTGATGGTCTACCCCCTTTATTTGCCCAAAAGGTTCGACAGAAACTTATGGACCTTAGTGTTGGTAATATTATCCAGTGGACTGGCTGTACTTATGGACACCTTATAAGTGTTTGTGTCCAAGTGGGATTGTCTATCTGTAATGACATGAAACTGCAATATCAGCTTAAAAAGCAGAATCTTACAGGAAAGAGAGAGATTGGTGAATTTTGCCAACAATTTGCCTATGATATTCCTACAAACTATCCTAAGAAACATCATAGGAAATCTGTATCCAAATCCTCAAAACCCTATAGGAAGAAGTATAGGAAAAAGTGGCAGGATAAGGGGGATTCTAAACCAAAATCCCAAAAACCCAAAGGCAAGGGTAAGGAGCATCATGTTCCAAGGAAAAGGAAATCAAAATCAGAAGCTCGTTGCTACAAATGTGGAAAAATTGGGCATTATGCCAATAGATGTTTAACTAAGAAGAAGCTTAATGAGCTTCAGTTAGACGAAGGTCTGCGCCTTCAACTCAGTAAATTGCTTCTCAATACCAGTGAGGAGTCGGAGCAGGAGTCTAGTGAGGAGATTAACGAGTTGGATTATTCCACCTCTTCGGAATCTGAATATTCTCCTCCAGAAGAATGCACAGGTAAGTGTTGTTCTTCTCATCAGGATTCTTTAAAAGTTTTTGCTAATCTCAATGGACTTAGTATTAATGTTTTGTCTAAGTCTCAGCAGGATATTCTTGACCTTGTAGATAAGGTCCAGGATCCAGAAATCCGTAGGAAGATTATAGAGTTATCACTTAACTCTACTATATCAGAAGCAGAACCATCAGAAAAACCCTCCAATAATACCAAGTATTATAGTATTAATGAGGTATTTAGCCGTTTGGAAGCCAAAGGCTCTAAGCCAGCTACCCTTCAGGATCTCCAGAGAGAAGTCAATGATCTCAAATCTGAGTTGAGATTACTAAAGACTTCTCAGCTAGAGCAGCAAGGTAGTATAGTTTCAGTATATCAAAGACTTTCTAGTCTTGAACAGCTTAATCTGAAACCACCAGAAAACATTCAGAAACCTGAAGTTCCAACCTATCTGAATAGCATCAGTAAGGTTACCCATCAGAAATGGTATATTCAGATTAATCTAGTTATTAATCAAGAATATACAATTCAGAATATTGTAGCACTGGTAGATAGTGGTGCTGATATGAACTGTATTCAGGAAGGATTAGTTCCTACTCAGTATTTTGAGAAAACTGTCCAGTCTTTGACTGCTGCAGGTGGTAGTAGGATGCATATTCAGTATAAATTATCTAATGTCCTAATCTGTAATGATGGTACTTGCTTGCCAACTATGTTTTTGCTTGTTAAGAATCTTCAGCAACAGGTGATATTGGGAACACCTTTTTTAAATATGATTATGCCAATTATCAAGATTGATCAGACCGGTATTTATACTCGTATTCAAGATCATGATATTTCATATCCTTTTGTAACTGATCCTGAAACCAGGATTGTTCAAGAATTGCAAGGTTTCCTTCAGAATAAGGAAAAACAATTAAATTTTCTTCAAAAAGAAATCCAAATCATGGATATCAACCAGAAAATTCAATCTCCATATCTGCAAGAGAAAATCAAGGAGATTGAAAATCATTTTCTTAAAGAAGTTTGCAGTGATCTGCCTAATGCTTTTTGGGAAAGGAAACGTCATATTGTTTCTCTTCCTTATAATCAGGATTTTAACGAAAAGTTTATCCCAACCAAAGCTCGACCTAGCCAGATGAAGTCTGATTATTTGGAGCTTTGTAAGAAGGAGATTCAAACTCTCCTTGATAAACAATTGATCAGAAAAAGTTATTCTCCTTGGAGCTGTACTGCTTTTTATGTTAACAAAAATGCAGAAAAGGAGCGGGGAGTTCCTCGCCTTGTTATTAACTATAAACCTTTGAATGATGTTTTAAAATGGATAAGATATCCAATTCCAAATAAAAAGGATCTTCTTGAAAGATTGCAATCTGCAGTTATTTTTTCAAAATTTGATTTAAAATCAGGATATTGGCAGATTCAAATTCAAGAAAAGGATCGGTATAAAACTGCATTTGTTGTTCCTTTTGGTCATTATGAATGGAATGTTATGCCTTTTGGTTTAAAAAATGCTCCATCAGAATTTCAGAATATAATGAATGAAATATTTTCCCCTTATTCTGAATTTTGTATTGTTTATATTGATGATATTTTGGTATTTTCATCATCTATTGATCAGCATTTTAAGCATCTTAGAGCTTTAAAGGAAGCAGTAAAACGAAATGGTTTAGTCATCTCTGCTCCTAAGATGAAATTATTCCAGACAACAGTAAGGTTCTTAGGTCATAACATACATCAGGGAACCATTATTCCTATTGACCGTAGTATTGAGTTTGCCTCCAAGTTTCCAGATGAAATTAGAGAGAAGACTCAACTCCAGAGATTTCTGGGTAGTTTAAATTATATAGCTGATTATTACCAGAATCTTGCCCAGGATACTGCTATTTTATATCAACGTTTACAAAAGAATCCTCCTCCTTGGACTGAGGATCATACTAGAGCAGTAAAACGTATTAAGCTTAGGGCAAAACAGTTGCCTTGTTTATGCTTAGCAAATCCAGTATGGCATAAGATAGTAGAAACTGATGCCTCTAACATAGGTTATGGTGGCATCCTTAAACAGCAGAATCCTCAAACCCAGAAAGAGGAGTTGGTTAGATTCACATCAGGATCGTGGAAAAAAGCTCAGCTTAATTATTCCACAATCAAAAAAGAAATGCTTTCTATTGTAAAATGTGTTTCGAAATTTCAGGATGATTTATTAAATCAAACATTTCTCCTTCGCATTGACTGTAGTTCTGCCAAATTTATATTGGCAAAAGATGTTAAAAATCTTGTTTCAAAGCAGATATTTGCTAGATGGCAATCAGAACTTTCTGCTTTTGATTTTAATATTGAATATATCAAAGGAGAACAAAATTCTTTACCAGATTTCTTAACTAGAGAATTTTTGCAGCATGGATGATGCCCAGAGAGAAGCCATTAAATCAGAACTGCATCGTATTTGGGTCCAATCTGTATGTCGACCCTATACTTGGGCTGACCTTCGTTATTGGATTTATTCTCTAAAAAAGAATATCAAAAAGCTTCAGGATAATGGCCATCCGGATGATCAATATATATGCCATTGCATGAGAGTTACATTTGTAAGGTTGAATCGAGCTTTGGAAGTTCTTTCTCGACCCTAATCTGTATTTTGTTTATCCACAGTATGGAGCCTCCTGATAGGGGCAGAGGTCGTGGCCGTCATCGTGGCGGACGGAAAACAGGATCTCAGCAGTATGGAAGGGGAAGAGGTTCTCTTTCCTTAACAGAATTTCCATTACTGGGAGCAACTTCCAGTCAGCAGAAACAAAAATCAGCAAAAGAGGCCTTTGAACAAGGTCCGCAGTATGTTAAAAAGGCTATAACAGAACCTGTGATCCCACTCTCTGTAGGGGATCTAAATCTGCAACCACAGGATCCGTGGAGCCTGAAAGAAAGGTATCTGCAAAATCAGCAATTTCCAGTTCAGGAAGGAAAACTTCGTTATATTTACGAAGCTATTCTTACTGAAACTTCATCAGTACAACTTACTCATCATTACCTCGAAGAAGGTAACAGCAGAACCCCGATTACTTACTCTAAAATGTATATTGTTAGAGTAATTCATCCACAAGAATGGGGATTATCAACTTTTGCAACAAGAACCCTGAAACTGAATGAGCAGAAATATAACTATTGGGATTATGCCCATGCTTGGACATATGCCCTTTATTATCAGAATCCGGTAAGAACCCATTCATGGTTCTTTATTATTAATCCAGAGATTATTCAGAAAGAAGTTGGTTTTCCGACATGGTTTCTCCATTGGTGGGAATATCATTCACCAGAAATTGAAACCTTTCCAGAATCAATTCAGAATCAGTTCCCTATATGGTATAAATACCATCCAAAATTAAAGGGAATAACAGCAGTAAAACCTCCAGTTGGTCAAGATCTTTTATGGTTTTGCACTGAATTCAGGATTACCTGGATTTGGCAATGGAGTTATGAAATATCCGAAGATCATCTGAATATACCAGAAATACAAAGAAATTTCTTTGTAAAATGGTGGTCTCGCTTTGAGACTGATAAATGCCTGTTATTTATCAAAGAAACCATTGAGCAGTACAAGGCTGATTATGTTGATCAGGCCTCAAGCAGTAACCCGTCTCAGGGTCCAGTAAATTTTGTTCAACAAATTAAGATGATGATCCGTAGTGAAAATCCGAAATTATCGGAGCATGAGCAAGATATCAAACTCATGGAAATTATTAAAGATCAGTATTTAGCAGTACAGGGAATCAGTACATCCCAAACAGACACTTCGAGTGACACATCCATGTCCTCACAACAAGATTATGGTCAGTTCACCTGTCTTGGTGGTGAATCACAAGATCCAAATGAAACAGAAGAGATGAAGTTCGACGAAGCTGATCTCTGGGATTCACTTATTGAATTAAAGCAGCAAAGGGCCAAAGGAAAGAAAAAATCTCAGTAAAACGTCACCCATGACGACACCAGCAGTAACCGTCGGCACAAAACGATACCAACAGTAACTGTCGGCACAAAGCAACAAAAGCAGAGCAGAAATGATGTCATCCATGATGTCATCTACAGTACTTGATATTTTTATCTACAGTAACTGCTACAGTAGGTCGTAGCGTCTATTTAAAGCAGTATTCTGCCATCTGTTAGGCAGGCTTTTCAGGAACCCTCTCTCTCTCTTTTCTCTCTCCTCTCTCCTTTCCTCCATATCTCTCTCAACCCTTCCTCCACTGTAAATTACCTCCATCTTCTAATATCAATAAAATCAGTACTCATCCTTCCTGTAAGTACTCTGGTTTATTATTCGATCCTTTTAATATTTGGTATATATATATATATATATATATATATATATATATATATATATATATATATATATATATACGGAAAATTTCATATCCACACCTCCCGGAAATAAGAAAAAATGGGGTTTTTTGTGTTGCAAATTTTTTTTGGAAAATCCGATCCGTCCAATGTGTTCAGAAGGTGTTTTCAAGGGTCTACGCGGAAAATCTTAAAAAAAATACCGTGAAGGGCTTGATCCAAGCAGTTTTCGCAAAAACTGTATTTATATATTTTTGCGAAAACTGCTTGGATCAAGCCCTTCCTGGTGTTTTGTTTTGAAGATTTTCCGCTAGGACCCTTGAAAACACCTTCTGAACACATTGGACAGATCGGATCGTCAAAAAAAATTTTGTGTAAAAAGTCCGAAAATCAAAAGTCCGGATTAGATCCTTTACATATATATATATGTGTGTGTGTGAAAAAATAGTTATAGGGTTAATCATCTTAATTATGGGGTTAATTATCTTATTGTGAGATATATATTTATACATATACATATATGTTAGTGTGTAGAATTAATTTGAAACTATCCTATTCTTACTACGCTATCTCTACTTCTTTTTCCCTTATCTCTTCACTCTCCCATTTCTCCTAAATTCCTCCACAATCTCATCTCTTACCAATCATTTTATTTAAACTAACTAAAATCCCTCTCTCTCTCTCTCTCTCTCTCTCTCTCTCTCTCTCTCTCTCTCTCTCTCTCTCTCTCTCTCATGTAATTTCTCATTTTTTTTTTCCTTTTTCTTTCTTTTGGCTCTCTCACTCATTTTTCTCTCATAATGATTCAACCCTTTAATTTTTTTTTTTTGATCGGCAAAAAATTTATTAAAACGGGGGAAAGGGAAGGGGGATCCAACCAAAAGTTGGAAAATACACCTCAAAGGCCGAAGCCCAGCACACCCTAGGGTCTAAGCAGATACAAACAATAAACGCAAACAAGCCCAAAACTGCTACCCAAATAAACAATATAGCCTACACCATAAGTCCAGCCCAACCAAGGGCCGGCCTGCCCAAACCAAACCCAAACCCCAGAGACACCCGCCCCACCGCCGCCGCACAAACCACCGGAGCAAACACCTCGCCGTTAAGCAACGCCAGCCACTCCCAGATGTAGCGGCCGGCGGGGAGCACCAGCCTACGAACGACAGGAGGAACGGATACACCAGGGCACGGGCAAACCCCACCAAACGCAGCAGCACAGAAATTATATTGATTCAACCCTTTAAATTACATTGGGTTATATACCTAGACACCCCCTATAATTATACGTTTTTCACCAAATGCCCCCTGCAAGAAAAAAAAAACCAACGACGACACCCCCTCTATCTTCCAAAACTTTATCCCAAGACCCCTTCTGTCACCCTTCCGTCTTGAATCTCAAAGTTCTGGGTCATGTTTTGATGATCCAACCCATTCAAGTTGTTTAAAATATGGTTTTAAGGGTACTCGCGAGAAATCGACTCAAATTATGATCTGGAAGTGCTTGATCCAAACAATTTTTCATACATGAAAAATTGTTTGGATCAAACACTTTCCAATCATATTTTGAGCCGATTTCTCCATGGGAACACTTAAAGTATGTTTTAAAAAAATTGAACGGTTTGGATCATAAAAAAAACTGACGGTTCTAGACAATTTTAGACGAAAGGGTGATGCAAGGGGTCTTGCAGGAGGTATTTGGTAAAAAACGTATACTTACAGGGGTCTCCAGGTATATAACCCAATTATATTTCTACCACCATTGTTAAGTTTCTCTCTTTCTCTCATGGAGTATATTTTTCTTTTACTCAAGTGGATATTTATTTATCTTCTTACAGATTTTTCCTCGGTGTCACGATTTTTCAATCTTACTGTTTCGTTAGCATGCTAAATTTGTCAGAGACGTAGAATTTAATATTTTAGAGTTTCTGCTGTAGTGAAACTCGAGACAGTTACAAACTGTTTTTAAAACCCGTTTTCAACCTCTTTAATGAAGGAATTAGGACTCGAGTAAAACATGGAATCTATTCGTAATGTGAAGTTTAATGTTCTTGTAAAACTCGTGATTATAGAGTTAGTTTGCTATTATTAGTAAATTGAGAAAGTTGCTCGTTTTACATACCATGTTAAGGTTTTTACTTTGGGATTATTTTATTTTCTTGTTATGCTCGACTTGTGTGAACAATGACCCATGTGATGCATGAATCCAATTTCTAAGCATGTTTTGATCGAGTCGTTTAATGTATAAGGATGAACGAATCTAATCACAAAATTTGGGGTTGGGACGTGTTCGGTATGGATCTTGAGTCATGCGCAATTTATACCTTTTGGTAGCTTTGCCGTGTGATCAGGCTCCAGAAGTATACTATGGGTGAGAGTCGATGTTGGATAGATGGTGGTGATGTTGTGACCGGTTGTAAGCCATGAGCAGTGTACCTGAGGTAGCTTTGTTGTGTGATCAGGCACCTGGGGTATACTATGGATGACAACCGGTGATGGAAAGTATTTCTTGGAAGTGATAATGAGAATAGTGAATTTTTGTGAATCCAATGTGTTGAGCAATGACGTGAAAATTTGAGTATTTCAAACAAAATAAAATTTCAGTTATGTCTATACCTGCTGCATGAGTATCTTTAGTAAAGGGGATGCCCTACTGAGTGTAATTTTATCACTCACGGTGCCAATTTTTGTGGCCTTGGTGTTGGGGACGCCGGGTATAGAAGGAGACGAAGAGCCGCCTACTGATTTCGAGGCAATGAAGTAGCATAAAGGATACGAAGTGGCAGAGTCGTGGCTCTACCAGTAGTCCAGTAGTTTCTTTGTTTAGATGACTCTGTCTTTTGTTTAAATTGAACATTTAGTATTGTTTAAATGTATTAGACAATTGTTTTCCTTTCAGTTGTAATAAGTTAGCTAACTTTTAGCTTTTCGTTAAAAAAAAGTTATTAAGTTTTTCTTTGGAATTTTAATGACGTTGGCTTTTCTATTTAAATAAATTACAAAAATAATTTATTAACGTACCCAATTTTCGGGGCGTTACAATATAGTAGGATACTCTTGATTAAGAGGGCCGCTTCTATGAGAATTTGATAAGGCAAAGTTCTCTATAACACTAATAGAACCAAGGAAGTGTTTCAGGGCCGAAACGAGCACAATAATGAGAACTGAACTTTGTTAGAAAAGTTTTTAATGTGAAGTTTGTTGCCTTAGTTTACACAAACGGCAGAATAGTTCAAGACATCGCGTTTACTGATCAGCCAGTAAACTCGATAGACTTTCACAAGGGAAGGTTCAAAGTCAAAAACCACCTATCCTGACATGGGAAATATATGTTGTGCTTTCTCTCCAAGTCAAATGTCATTTGGCGTCAGCGTTATTTTTCACGTCATTATTCTGCTAATTTCATTCATATGGGGGAGTGTTAGACAATGGGGTAATTCGTTAAGGAATGAATGAGAAATTGTCTCATGAAGTGACTCTTTGGGGGTACCCAAATTTTCTGAAGGAAGGGAGTGTGCACACCATGTGGGCACTAGGCTTTGACGCAAGAGTCCTAATATTTTATGGACTAAACTTTTGGAAATGGGGCTAGGAAAATTTCGGCTACATGGTCATTATGAGCACATTTGTTGCAGCAGTTTTGAATTAGGATTCAATATTGGAATTGAATTGCAGATCTTCAATTTCCTGGCTGTTTGGAAATTCATCCTTGCAATATTGATTTGTCATTACAAGATTTCATTTTTGTATTAATTTTGATACTGAATTCAGAGGCTTCCCATATTAAATTCTAAGGCTCCCTTTGAATCATATAAATTGACCTCTTCTCTCTTTGTCTCAACATACCAGAAAATAATTCTCCTATCTTCTTTTGCATTCGAGTTGTTCTTGTTTCTGTGTGAGAGAGTACTACAAAGTTCGTTCGTTGAACAATTTCGATGGGGTGCAGCCGCTATTGTGCAATCGTCTTATCCTGGAAACAAATGCCGAAGACACTCAAGAATCCTGTGGTGAGACGGCGATTTATTTTAAAGGAGATGGTATGAAATACGGGATTCAGTTTGAATTTCTTTACTTATTTCAGTAATTTGTTCTTGTTCATTTATTTATTTTGCAATCTCAATTTTGTATTCATAATTTGTGTTTGTTATTTTTCCGTTATTGATAATAAAAAAACTCAGAGTCTGCTTTTCCACAATATTCATTCCTACACTTTATATATTCAATATGAATCTCTATTTGCTAGTTCTCGATAAGTTCTATTAAATAGAATTTTCAAAATTGTAAAAAAATATTATAGATTGAAAGATTTAAGTAATTGAAAAATGGCACCACGTAAATGGACAAGAAATTCAGGAAGGAGGGAGCAAAACTATTTGATTATAGGGGAATTTGCACTTACTCCCCCTGTACTTGACCGATTTACAGAGACACCCCCGAACTCCATTTTAGGTACTTATACGCCTTGTATTTCAAACTTAACTGCAACTCTTAATAAATCTATTAATTGTGACGGAAAAGAGGAGGGCAGAGTTTTCCCTAAAAAAATGACTAAAATAATTTCAAAATTACCCCTGGAAGCCATTTATAAGCTTTCAGACCTCCATTTCTCCAAAAAACATAGCACCGAAACCGAACCCCCCAACCCTTAACCCACTCTCTCATCCCTCTAAAGGTGCCATCTTCTCAAACTTTTAGGGCTCCATCAAGTGCAAGGCAACCAATGCACCCTCTGTGCTTTTACGGTCAAGTTTCACCCATTTGGATGTCTAACATTCTAGTAGGGACACAAAATTGCATTCAAATAACATGAACTTATGTTTGATCAAACTTGGAAAATTCAAAATTTTAGTGTAAAGTTAAAAATGGATTCAAAGTGCAATTTACCCAACAAACACAGAACAGTTGCATATTGTTCTCCACCTATAGGCAATTGTGTGCCTGTGTCCCCCTAGCGGACACGCAAATGCTATAGTGCAATAATCCTTTGGTTCTCCCCAAACCGCCAATGATCCTCGCCGCACGAAAACCGTTACGCCGTGGCATAGCTCTGCCACCAACTTACCAGACAAAAACCTCTTTCTCTTCCCTCTCCGCCAGCCTAAAGTCACCACCATGGGTGCAAAATGAGAAATTGATACAACTAACGGCGGTGCACTTAGTTCCGTCGATTGATCTCGTGAAGCGGCTGCCTAGTCCCAAGCTAGGGCTTCACTCTTTCCTCTTCGCTCCGTGTCGATTGAAGTAATTATCTCTGTCGCTTTGATTGAAGAGATGAAAATGCTGTGATGGAGAAGTTGGTTCACTTGGCAAAGGAAGAGGTGTTGGTGACTTTGTATTCGCTGAGGCTTTTTGGTATGGAGAATAGGCATTTGATAAGGGAGCTTGAGAATCTTAGGAAATTAATTTCTTGAAATTAGAGTGTGAAAAATAAGTTGGATTTGTAATTTGGAAGCAGAAAACAAGATTGATCTCGGGTTCAATAGATGATAGATCTCGTGTAGAGAGGAGGTCGATCGTGATAAAGTGACATAGAGAGAGGAAGGTGTTGGGTAATGAAGAGAGAGAAATGGTTTCTCGAAAAGAGTAAGGGCTAGGGTCGCGATGGGGCATTTAAGACTTTTTGCCCCTTCTGCCCTCGAAATTGGAGCTCAGGGCGATATAAGTGCAAATTCTTGTTTATACTTTCGCACTGCACAATATACATAAACATAATTTCCCAGGTCCCATACTTTTGGGGGCGAGAAGCGAAATGAGGACATGGTGAGTTGAGAATGGCATCACAGCATAACTGCAGGTCCACAACAAACATCGACCCCACTCCCCGGTAATACTTCTGTCTGTTTTGGATCAGTCGGTCCTCGCTCCCCAATCAATCGAGCGAAAGAGAGAGAGAGAGAGAGAGAGAGAGAGAGACCGAAGCAGAGGTTTGAAGCTGCCTCTCTCACTCCCCTCCAGAAACCCTTTGCATAATGAACCAAACCAACTCTACGTAAACCCTCACCATCAATCCATGGAAACTCTCCGTCTCCAAATCGGAATTACTAATTTCCCATCACACAACCCCAGAATTGCCAGAATTACCAAACGATCCAATTACTCACTCAAACTCACGCCATTTCGCAACCAAGCCCTCTTCCTCCCTTCCCTTCTCTCTCCACTCCCTTCCCAACGCCACTTCCATTCCCTCCCTAACGCCACCGATCCCCACCACCACCATAACCACCACGATCACCACCACGAAGATCATCATCACCAGCAGCACCACCACCACCACCATAACCACGGTGGCGATGAAGCGAAGCTGACTAGGACCCAGGAATCGCTCCTTCGGTTCGCGAAAGCAGTTAAGTGGACCAATTTGGCAGACTTCTTGCGGGAGCATTTGGGGCTGTGCTGCTGTTCGGCGGCGTTGTTTGTTGGTGCGGCAGCTTGTCCTTACTTGCTACCGAAGCCTGCCGTGAAGCCTCTGCAGCATCTCTTCATTCTCATTGCTTTCCCTTTGGTTGGGGTAGGATTGTTCTCTCACCATGTTTTATTGATTTTGTAGTTAACAATTTGATTGCATTTCGAACTGATATACTGTGAAACTCTTATAATGTGCCTTATTTTTTACTATATGTGTGCAATTTATGCCGTCAATAGTGAGGGCTATATGCGAGAAGCCAGTCAGTTTTCAATCACAGTCATCACTATTTTGCGTAACGTCGTGATAAATGAACGAGAATGTTCTCTAACTTGTGGGATACTGCAGAATTTGAAGGTTTTTCTTTTATTGATTGATCAATATTCTCATCAGCCCAATTGGATTTGGGAGAGACTACTTTGAAGCCCTGAGATTAATAACCGGGAAAGCCTTCATTAGCCTAAGGGGACTTGAACTGGTGACCTCTTGGAACACGAAGTTAGGGTCTTTACCAGCCAAGCTTATAGCTAACCCTCGGGATTAGATATAGAGGTTTCGTGTGGATCAGGATTATGATGGAAAATTTGAAGTGTACTTTGAGCAATATAAAAACTTAAAAAAGATGAAGCTAAGAGATAAATTTCTCTTCACAAAGCTATTTACACCACTTCGTCGTCAAATGTCCATAAAAGGAGAAACTGAGAAGATTTTGCCCACTGAGAAGTAACAAATTCAAAAATGATTGAAAACTGGTATGTGAAGAGAATGTTGAGATGAATGATGAGTGGTTTAAAGATGATATTGCCTTGTGAGGTGTAGACTAACTAAGATGCCTATAAAGAGTGATTTGATCCATGCTTTGGATGATAAACAAATGGAGGACAGCCGATGATAAGGGAACTTGAGGCAATAAGAAAGGGTAAGGTTACCCTACACTAGGGTGATGATTCTTGGGAAAGTATATGCATGTTGGTAACCCGAAGTAACTGGCAGAAATGCTACTAGAGTTTGGTTGATACAATTTGAGAATGGCTAGCAAACTAAATGTTCTTATGGTTGTATTATCTAATTTTGGGGAATAAGAATGAGAATTCTACTTTGCGAGATGCTATGGGATCATGTTGTAACACATCTCAGATGGTGATAATGGTGATTTACTTAGGGTTGAAGCAAATTGGAGGTCATGGATTTGCCCACCTGCAATGTGGACCAATGATTCACCTGCACCAAAAGAAGAAAAGAATGTAGAGGGTAAACCAATAAATCACTGCAGAAAAAGAAGAGAAATCAATCCAATTAATTGAGAATTTTGTCATAAACGTGTATTGTAGTATCTTCATTGATATTGTGAATGCTTAGCAGCTAAATATAAAGCATCATGATGAAGCTTAGTGTCCACCTAGTTCCTTTTTTTTTTTTTTTTTTCTTACACCTTTTCCAGACCTCCAGGTGTCACTTTGTCTCTGAACTTTTTCGTCATCTCTGAACCATGGTATGCTAAAACCAAGTTATTCCCATTTGGACAAGTCACAAGGGTTTTGTTGATCTGGGCAGTGTATTTTTTGCCTTCCTTCTTGCATTTGGGAATTCTCTTTGCACGTCTCTTCTGGCATAAATCCTTAAAACAAATTCTTTTTGTAAGATTTATCTTCATAGCAAAGAGATTATGTCTCTTATATCTCATTTCTTGAATTTGTTGAATATTAGGTCAAACTTCTGTCACATTGTGAATCTGTGATGTAGTCACTGTGTTGCTTTAGTAACCTTTGAAATCATATTCTACTCATGTCAGGTCTCTGCATCGCTCGATTCCCTCGTTGATATTGCTGGTGGAAAAATAAACATTCATGTACTGATGGCTCTTGCAGCCTTCGCATCCTTGTTTATGGGGAACCCATTGGAAGGAGGCTTGCTTCTTGCAATGTTTAATCTAGCTCATATTGGTAATTAGCGAATTGGTTTAGTTCCATATTAGTTGAGGGAGGATAAAAATTTTCGCCACCTAATATTGACTTTGGCTGCAGCTGAAGAGTACTTCACTAGCCGGTCAAAGATTGATGTGAAAGAGTTGAAAGAAAATTACCCAGATTTTGCTCTTGTGCTGGAAGTACGCAATGGGAAATCACCTAATTTCTCTGACTTGTCCTACAAAGAAGTCCCTGTAAACAACTTGGAAGTCGGCTCATATATATTGGTCAAAGCTGGTGAGGTCTGTACTTGCAACTTTTTTTTTTAATTTTTCACATGAAGCTTTATGGCTCTGTGAATTATCATTATATTGTTCTTTGTGTTTTAAGTTTTCGTAGTAACCATCGGATGTTCTCTGTGTTTCAAGTTTCCATACTAACCATCGGACTGAATTCTGTTTCGTTTAAAGCACCTCAAAATCATTTGCATTTCACTCATGTTTTTGTGAGCTTGTGAGAGTTTTAAGCTGTTAGTACATTTTTGGCCCTGTTCATTTGTCAGGCAGGATAGGTCTGAAATCTTTCATAAGCAGATGTAGATCATACTCAACAAATAGCTAATTGCGTGATCATAAGATTGGCATGCATTTTTGCTTTTTTATTTCCTAATCGTTTTTTCCATTTTTCTTTTTTGTCACCTCATTTAGTTGCCTATCAAGAAGCAACAAATGAGTAAGAAGAGTGTAGTTGAAATGAGGATGTTGAGGTGGATGTGTGGCAAGACTAGGAGTCATAGAATTAGAAATGAAACTATTCATGAAACGGTAGGAGTTTTACCTATGCACGACAAGTTGAGAGAAAATAGATTGAGGTGGTTTGGACATATCTGTCGTAGACCTCTACACTCAGTAGTCAAGAAGGGTGATATGATAGTAGGGCTAGGGGACGAGGAAGACCTAAATTGGCTTTGGATGCCGTCATACGAAAGGACTTGGGCTTACTAAACTTAAGTGAAGAGGTCGCCCTAGATAGAGCTCAATGGAAAAACAAGATTCATGTAGTCGACCCCAATTGATTGGGACATAAGGCTCGGTTTGGTTTGGTTTATTGCCCCTAATTTAATTATTATAGTTATTTTCTGTTGTTTGTGTGTGTATGCCTCCCTACTTTCCTTTTCATCTTCTTGGCGGGTAGAGGACACGTGGAAGGCACCTGCCAAAATGCATGAGCCATGGCGTAAACAACCAGGTTTCTCCAGTTAGGTTCATGGTGAATTGACGTCCTTTTCGGCTGGCTTTTACTTTCGAGATGTTAAGCACATTAGAGAAAATGTCTTTTTTATATTCTAGATTTAATTTTCATGGGGTTTTGTCTCCATAATCTGACATCCCATTTTGTGACTATTTTATAGCAATCAACAGTCGTCAATAACTTGTTCTGTTTAAAGTTTATTATTCTGTTAGCTTAGAAGTGTTGTAATGTTAGCTGGTATCATGTTCAGTCAGTACCGGTGGATTGTGAAGTTTTCCAAGGTAGATCAACAATTACCATCGAGCACTTGACTGGAGAAGTCAAACCAGTGGAGAGGAAAGTTGGGGATTCTATTCCCGGCGGTGCGAGGAACGTGGATGGCATGATGATAGTGAAGGTATGTGCTTTAACCCTTTTTTTTTTATTTGTAATCAAATATATTAGAAACAGGCATTAGGGGAATGCCGCCCCTTTACAAAAAAGGCCATAGACAAAATACCCTAAACACTACCATGAGAATGGAAAAGATCAAACCAATCTATGAATCGGTCAAGAGAAAGATTATATTCCCTGTGCACATGGTTTGGATTGGACCGATTCTGTAGAAATCCAGGAACCAAACCATAGCTAACGGTTCCAAAGACTTGAGAACCATAACCAGACCATTAAACATATGGAAACAAACCACACCAAACCATTAGAACGGTCCGGTTTGGTTCAGTTTATGGTTTTAAACCATGTTAGGATTCAAAAATTGCAACAAAAAAAAAAAAAAAACAAAACAAAAACATGAATAACATACCACCACTAGTTCTTTGCTGAATTTGTTCTCAAAATTGTTGCAACTTCTTAATAAAACTACTACTATTAAACCGACCCACAAATAAATTAAGAAGTCTAACAATAACTAAAACAACTATCAGAATACTGTGACATAAAACCTTGAACAACATCAAAAAAAAAAAAACTTTCTAAACTTCAGCATTTACAACCCAAAACAGCAGCTCCAAGCAGCAGCGACACTTCTTTTTTCCATATCCTAATAGTAGGCCGAACTTACTCGAGGATCACATTAAGAGGATTAGAGGAATATTATTCAAAGCTGCAAATCCCAAATGAATGAAAACATATAGATGCGATGCGACGCAACATTAAAACTAACGAAATTATCAAGTGTGTGGGTATATAGCAGTGTGTGTATACGGACCGGTTCGGTTCAAACCACGGTTCCTAATTATGAAACCAAGGACCGAACCAAAATATCTGGTTCTCATTGTTTGAGAACCAGAACTAGTCCATTAGACCATAGAACTAATCCAAATAGACCGGTTCGGTGGAGTCAATCTGGTTTAACGGTTTTCTTGCACACCCCCTTATTCCCTCGTCCCAACTATACAAGATAGTAACCTAATAACTTTGATCCTAAACAAAGCATTATTCATCCCTGCAAAACATGTCATGCTCCTCTCCTGCAGTATTATCCACATCAAACAAATAGGAATCATGGCTCAAACACGCTTCCTTCTCTTGCCCACCCTAAAACCTCTCCATGCAATTAAAAGTTCCCTGACATTCCTTGAAATAGTCCATTTCAACCCAAACCAATAAAACACGGAAGCCCAAAGCTTTTACTTCTTTTCAATTCCCTCTTAGACTATTAAAGATCTCATTATTGAAGATTTGAAGTGCGATTTCATCATATGGCCGCAGAATGATATTGGCTATGTTGCACGGATCCGCCATTTTTGGCGAAGTACCTATGTCAACACGGGGGTGATGCAGGTGCGGGTGTGGGATATGCACCGGGTATGTCGGAAAAAATCCGGACACGCCAAGAAAGAGTGGACAATGACGACAAAACTGAAGGGGAGAGAGAGAGAAGGGGTGACAGTCGGGATATGGTCGCTGCTGCTCTAATCTGGTTTTGTGTTCAGAACCAAGAAGAAAAAGAAGAAGAAGAAAGAGGAGGAAGTCAATTTCTGCTGCTTTCTTGTCTTTTTTTGTTTTATTTATGGGCTTTAGGGTTTTAAACTCTTTTGGGCTGCGGGTTTGTAAATGTAAAATTGGGCTTGTAATATTTTAATGGGTTTATTTATTTATTTTTAACTACTAATGGACTCGTATATTTGGACTATATCTTTGATGACGAAAGCAGAAATATAACTGTATATTTAATACAGAAAATATCTATTTTTTCATATATAAAATTTTAAAATATAATATATATTAAAAAAAAATAACATTTAACATATCCCCGCACCCGTTTCTAAATTTGGATCCATATCTACATATCCCCAATTTTTGAACTTTACATATCCAACACCTAGATATATACCCGCACCCGTACTCACATCCAAGTCCATGCAATGTAGGATGTTGGCTATGAAGCACCAACACTCCTAGAGGTCACCGTATCCGCTTATCTGACACAGGGACACAGATTTGAGTCATTGGACACTCCACTTGGTGCGTCCCTTAAATTAATTATTCTTTGGGGAGGGACACGCGGTTGACACGGCGTGTCCCACATATATACTCACGATCTCTCTCTCTCCTTCCCTCACTCTTTTTCTCTCTGATTGTATATATATAAGAGTGTGTGTGCACGCGTGTGCATGCATGTGTTTGTATATATGTGTGTATATACACACACACACACACACACACACACACACACACACACACACACACACACACACATATATATATATATATATATATATATATATATATATATATATATATATATATATATATGTCAAGGATCCCGGATTGAGGGTTTTTCGGTATTTTGATGCTTTTAAAAATTGTTTTTGGGAAATCCAAGCCGTCCAATGTGTTCAAAAGGTGTTTTCAAGGGTCCACGCGAGAAATTTTCAAAAAAACAAATACCGGGAAGGGCTTGATCCAAGCAGTTTTTCGCAAAAATTGCACATTTATAGTTTTGCAAAAAACTGCTTGGATCAAGCCTTTCCCGGTATTTTTTTTTGAAGATTTTTCGCATGGACCCTTGAAAACACCTTTTGAACACATTGGACTGTTCGGATCGTCAAAAAAATATCGGGAAGGTGGAGTCCTGGATCCGGGACTCCCGAACTAGATCGGGCCTCTATATATATATATATAGTTGTGAGCCGTTGGATCCTACACCCTTCACACAATCCAACAGCTCACAACTGTTTTTCCGCACTTTTTTTTTCTGAGGGAGCCTTCATAGGAAACTTCTTGTGTGTGTGTGTGTGTGTGTGTGTGTATTTGTGTCATTGTGTTTGTATATCTTACATCACAATGTATTGATCTTACATATTAAAAGAGAAGTGTATATAAACTATTACTGCATAAATATATGACATATCTATATATAACATTATTTATTTATTTATTCCTTTTTTGCCGTGTCCCCTGCCGTCCGTGTCCGTGTCCATTTTTTAGAAATCTCGTGTCTGTATCCGTGTCTGTGTCAGTGCTACATAGGATATTGGTATGTGTCTTCGTTCTTTTTGCTCTTTTTAGACCATATGTTTCTCCTGAAATTTCTGGAAACTTAGGGGAGAGAAAGTTCTTTGATTGTTTTACGTGCTCTATAGTCTATTATTGATCTAGTAACCTTTCAGTGCTTCTCATGATTATCTTGCCTTTTCCCCTAAGATCATCCTCCAGTTCTTCCTCTTGAACATACTGAAGGAAATTCTTTTAAGAAGTGGGGTTAAGAAAATCCATTTGTGTGTTTCTAAATGTCTAACTTTGTAACTATCAAGTTGCTATTTTTGTGGCCATTGTCGGTGGCCTTGTGGATCAGGATATGGTGGTGGTGATGGATTGCCATAGATGATGAGTTGGTGATTGGTTAGTGTTGAAGAAGTTGATTGGGTATATGCCAATATTGTGGTTTACATTAGGTTTTGGAAGCAATGGGGCGCATGCTGTGGGAACTCATGGCATGGTGGTATTAGCTCTGGGTAGTCCGGTGGATACTTAATGGGGTAAATAGCGGCAGTGCAAACATTCATTTTCTTTGATGCCTCCCTTCTAGCAAAGCTGAAAAGCTACAGTCTAAATTCCGTAAAGGTGGTTATTTCGGCCACTAGATATATCTAGTCTCCTGTGTTGGCTTCATCCCCACTGTACATTCGCCTATGCACCCTCACTGAATGGCACGAACGGCAACTAGGATCTTCTGTGTTGGAGATCTATTGGGTTTTCCCTCTTTCTTTTTATTGGTAATTCTATTGCCTGATTGCACATACAACAGAGAAAGCACTTTGGCTTCCAACACACTTTCCCTGCACCTTATTCATCACTACGAGATGGTTCTCTTAGTTCTGCTATACCATTGTCTTTATGGTTTCTTACCCAGTTTAACTGCAATGTGTACTCAGGCGAAAAAGAAATGGAAAGAATCGATGTTGAGCAGGATTGTGCAATTGACTGAAGAAGCACAGCTAAGTAAACCAAAGCTTCAGAGATGGCTGGACAAGTTTGGCGATTTCTACAGTAAAGTGGTTGTGGTTCTATCAGTTGCTGTTGCCCTCCTTGGGCCATTGCTTTTCAAGTGGCCACTGTTTAGTACATCAGGTAATTTGAAGAGTCTTTCCATTCACATTCTTTAGAAGTCCTACGGTTCTACCCACTGTTTTGTGCTCCATTTCCATCTATGCAAAATTTTAGTTTTCTTTAGCTGGTTTGTGCATTATTTAACTACAGCAGGGTTTCTTGTATCATATTCAAAAGTTAGTTTGCTTATTGGTTTCTTCTGTTAACTGTTTAGCAATTTTTAGATCAGTGTGCATTCATCGCTCAGCCCCAGAATCTTAGTAGCAGGAATACACTGAATGGGACGATTGTTTTTAGGTTCGTCAGTTCGTTTAATAGTAAGTTAGTATGAAGGCATTGGTAGGTAGGTTTAAGTTACCGCAATTATCAAATAAAAGATAGTGCATCTTAAATAATTGCCATTTTTTGAACAGCTGACTACATGCTAAGGATTTTTCACAGGAGTGCTAATAGTGGCTGTGCATAATGCCATTTTTCTTTCATTAAAAGTAACAAAATCTCATTAACAGGAAAAGGAAAAAAAGTAGCACAAAAATCTTTGCAAAGAAATTTAAAAGAGCTTTATCTTTGTTATTTCAACTGTTGGCATCCACACAAGCGTTGCTGTTTTATTTAAATCTATTACTTCCATATGTATCTTTTTGTATTACTCTTTGTACACCTAGGTTGTACCCCTTTAAGAGGGAAAAAAGGATTTTCTTCACCATCCAATCACTTGCGGTACCAATAAGGAAAGAGGCACAAAAGGCGCGCACCTTGACATTAAGTACTTATTCAGGCATTTTCGCTATTTCAGTATTTTCTGATGGATTTTACCTTTTTGTTTATATTATTTATACAGACAGTTGGAATATGATTTTTTTTTTTTTTAAATATTTGGAGTTCTATGGATAAATGCTTGTGTTAAAGTTTTCCTGTGTTGCCATTCAACCTATCTTTTACATCTTGCACCTAGCTCTGATGAGGATTGTGTCAAGGGACCTTTGTACCTTGATACGCCTTGAGCTTTTTTAAACCCCAGCCATATGTATTGATGTATATATTTTAACATAATTACGCGTTTAATGACTTCCCTGAATTATCTCCAGTTCCACACACTTGGGGAGCAAGGCAAATCCAAAGGATGATTTTCTCTTATCAAATATATTCACATATTGGTGGACAAGCTGTTGTCTGTAATGTGAAGCAAAACATCTGTACTGTTTTAGTAATGACTCTATCATATAGTTTGCAGAGGATCAGTTTACAGAGCTTTGGGACTCATGGTGGCAGCGTCACCGTGTGCTTTAGCTGTAGCTCCTCTGGCGTATGCTACTGCAATTAGTGCCTGTGCAAGAAAGGTAATAGGCAGAGATGTTATCATTATCAAGCAGTAAAACATACTCTTTGTTATTCGTACAAGTGCGTTCTCTCTCTCTCTCTCTCTCTCTCTGAAAGAACATTGTTGGGGATGGGTTTTTTTTGGAAGAATGTTGCTTCTGTTTTCTACTTTTGGTTATCTATTTTGGTCATATACCAATAATGGCTATGTATTTAGTAATTTCTGTTGTATATATTGCAATCTATTAGACTAAATATATCGTTCGAATGTCTAGGTTCAAATAGAATCCTGTTTGAACTCAATTATGTGCGTCTTTAATGAAAAACTTTGGCCCTAATGAATATTGTAGTTGTTAATCTTCCTGGATTATGGGTGCCTAAGAGTCAGTTTAATGATATAATCTTTTGTTTCTGTGTGTGTGTGTGTGTGTGTGTGTGTGTGTGAGAGAGAGAGAGAGAGAGAGAGAGAGAGAGAGATGACTTTGGAGATTCTCTGCAGTCTTGCAGTTATTGATGAACTGTTGCTGATGAACTCTGAAAATACGTCTTCCTTACATTCTTGACTTGCAATACATTCATAAATGACTCTTCTATTTCAACTTGATCTTAGTCTAGTTATTCTTGCTATAACTTCTAATGATTTTAGTGCCAATTTATTTTGAATCCGATATTTGACCCCATTCACAGAACCCCATTTTGGCAAAAAACCATATACTTTATGTGTGCTCCTATTACGTTGGGCAATATGATGCCTCCATAATTTCAACAGGTACAGTGCAAGTCTATTTTTGTGTGACTTGAAGATCCACTCCCTCGTAAATAGGTTCTATGGTGATGGAATTAAATTTGGATCTTGGAAAGATTTGATTCTTCATAAATCCTCGTTCCGACACAGTACTTCTATTTTTGCTCCCAGCTTCTTACAAACTGATTGTGTTCGTAGGGAATATTGCTGAAAGGTGGGCATGTTTTAGATGCGCTAGCTTCTTGCCACACAATTGCATTTGATAAAACTGGCACATTGACAACTGGGGAATTTATGTGCAAAGCCATAGAACCAATCCATGGACACATGGAGAATGGCAGAGGAAAAGTTGCTTCTTGTTGCGTTCCTACTTGTGAAAAAGAAGCTCTTGCTGTGGCAGCAGCCATGGAGAAGGGTACAACTCACCCCATTGGAAGGTAGTTTCGGTGGAAGAGAAGAGTTTCTTTCTAACCTATTCTCTGTTCTAAGGATTGTATTTACTACTTTTTCCCTGCAAAACAATTTTTCTAAATTATTCAAAATGGTAAGCTATCAGGATAAATCTCTTAGTTATGCATCTAAATTTTCTAATTTGCAAATTAGAGTTACCGTTGTCTTGCATCTCCAAGATGGAGTTTCTGGCTTAGCATAATTAATACTGAACCACCCCGAAAAATGGTCTATAATTAGGGCACGTAGCTACCTACTATATTACCTTGTAAAGTGTAAACATTAACATTATAATTATTTAAACAGTTTATTGATCTATGGTTCATATATGAATTGTATTTGAGCATGGTTATCATACTTTATGCTTGGAATTTGTCCTCCCTATTCTCTCACTTCCAGTATCGAAAAATAGATTGACTTGGTCCATTTGGCAGGAGATGAATATTAGATATTTGATGGTATCGAAGAGCCATGGTTATATATTCAATAGCTCTTTAGATAGAAATTATATTTGAACTTTGATGAACTCCAAGATTTTGAGAATTTTAATGCACAAAGGATGTGCCAGGCCTTTTTTTTTTTGAAGCCTCTTTTTTTATACGGGTGGTATTACCCTTGGCCTTTTTCATTTATGAATTCACTCGGAAAAATAATTCTTTAAAATCTATCTTTGATGTGTTTTATGTGTGTTCAAGTATCCCTTCTGAAGAAAATTTGCATCTAATGTTTTTCTCCTTTAGGGAGATAGACGCAGGGTGGGCAAGAGAGCTTGAGAAAGTATTTATCTACTTGTAGTGAGCGCCTTTACCTCTATAAATCAGCTTCAGTTAGAACTTATGCTGTGCTGATATATTCTTTATCCCATCGCTTCTATTTTCTAGTCTTTAGTTTTGTTTTATGAGAATATTTATCACTTGTTTCGTTCATATTTTGCAGAGCTGTTGTGGATCACAGTGTAGGGCAAGAGCTTCCTTCTTTTTCTGTTGAAAGTTTTGAAAATTTACCCGGTAGAGGTCTTTTTGCGACATTATCTAGCATTGAGGTAGTCGCTTCTCCAGCAATATATTAATGATTGTAGATTTGGGGAGTTTGCATTGACTATGTTTGACTTATCCATCTTACTTCTCAACCTTGTGGGCAAGTGTCTCATAGTGATGGATGTTTCTTTGATTGTCTCTAAAATGTATCACATTTTTTTCATCTGCCTAATATGTATCAGTTACTCAGTATTGTTGCAGTTGATGACTCCCGTGCAATGGGTTTCATGAGAAAGGCATTATTTATTTCTATTCGTGCTCAAATTCTTTTAGGTTTCAACTCTTGATGCAAAATGCTTCTGGGATCTCACTGCTACTACTGATTAATAATTTTATTTGCTTGTACTACTTGTTTCATAGCTTCTGCAAGTAGATTGCAAATGAAGTTATTCTTGCTTAACATTTTCATCATGGTGTACCACCATAACAGGAAAACTAAGTCAAAGTTCTTTCTCTCTTTCTTTTTTTTTTTTTTTTGGTTATAGCCAGGACTTGGAGGCGGTGAACCGTTGAAAGCTTCACTTGGTTCTGTAGAATTCATCACTTCACTTTTTAACTCGGAAGATGAATCAAAAAAGATTGTGGAAGCAGTGAGTACATCTTCTCATGGAAGTGATTTTGTTCACGCTGCTCTATCCGTTAACAATAAAAAGGTGATGTTCTTAGTTGTTTTGGAATCATGATGGTGCTGGATGCTGTGACTTAGATGTTGTTTTGTGTTTCATTGTGATTTTAGTATGAGTTTCCAGTGTAGTAGTTTTCCTTTTCCCTTTTAAAAGGTTTTTTTAGAGGTAGATACATGTTTTTATTCTTATAATGAGAGATTTACGCATCTTTTTCATTTCCCTCGCTGTCAGGTATCCAAACCTTATTACCTGCACCCCTTGTTCAATCTAAATGACGAGGCTTATAGTATTCGTAATCTATGCTACTCCAAGACAAGAATGCTCCGATTTTCAGGGCATTCATCGTTTGCCATGAAGTACCTGTTCTTTGATGTGCTTCCCATAATCAATGGACATATAACCTACTAAAATTGAAAATGAGCACGTTAAGTCTTAAGATGAGTCTGCTAGTTATTTCCTCTTTCAGAAATGACTTTTCAATTCTCCCCACTTTCCATGAATTCTTTGAAATTGTCCCTGTGGTAAAATTGTTAACAAAAGAATTCCCCAGTAACATACTCCCTCCGTCCCAAATTGTTTGTCTATTTTAGATATTCATGCCAATTTCATTCACTTATATCTTTCAATATGAATCTCAAAAAATATTCAATATAGATTTTGTTTGATAGTTTTTGATGAGTTTTATAATACAAATGTTTATAACTACAAAAAAAACATTATAAAATGAAGATATCACAATCAAAAAATGGCACGAGTTTCAAAAATGGACAAATAATTTGGGACAGAGGGAGTAGTAATTTTTGCAATCTTAATCTGTTAAGTTAGATACTCCAATAAAGTTGGAAATTGATAAGATTCATTACATTCTGTGGATGGAATGTCATTACTTTCTTTAAACAATGGCAAATAATCGCAAATAATCCAATATGAAAAATACTCATCAGTGTAGTGATGGAAATTGTCTCACTTAGTAGAAAAATTAAAGGCGGAAAATTCTGGACCAAGTGTCCTTCAACTTCTTCAGCATTACTGGTCGATTATTGAGTTCCTCATGTTCCCCCAGTTGGTTGTTACTGTGGATGATGGATGGCAATCAATGTCAGAAGATGTTATTCTGATTCTGCGACCTATATTCTGACTTCAGTTGTGGGCTGTGCTTTCAGGTAACACTGTTTCATTTAGAGGATAAGCTTCGAACTGGGGCTATGGATGTCATTCTTGCATTACAAGGTCAAGCAAAGCTCCACGTAATCATGTTAACTGGCGACCATGAGTCAAGCGCATGGAGGGTTGCAAATGCCATTGGTATTAATGAGGTTTATTGCAACTTAAAGCCTGAAGATAAGCTCAGTCATGTAACTAGTATCTCAAAAGATACAGGTGAGATTTTCGATTTCCAGCCCCACTAAGTGTTCGCCTCACTTTTATTGGTTCACTCTTTAGCCTACAAGGGTGTCTCGGTAGGAGGCCACGTGTGGTGTCTCTTGGGCATAACTTGCCTCAAGTGCTGCCCCATGACACGAACCTCGAGCTGCTCGCGAATAGTTCGAGTTGTTTGCAGCCCTAATTCTCTCTTAAATCTCTAATCCACTCTCAATTCACTTTATTTTCGTTTTCAATCTCGCTTTGTTGAATTTTAGTAGTTTTAGACGTTTTCAAAAGACGCTTTTGCGCTCGGATTCTCGCTCTTGCCAGCGCATGTGCACACGAATTATGTGCCTTCAATTAGTTCTATTATAATAATAGGTCAAGACCAAGAGAGAAAATGATCCTGACATAGTGACTACAAACTAACTGCTTATTTCTTCGGGCGTTTGCCACATCACATCACAACTCTACATTTTGGAAAACTAGGATATTAGTTAATATCAAATGATGCAAGTGCTTGATATAGAGTAGAAGTATGGCAAGTAAATGTTTGCTTTAGTCTACTTACAATGGAAGCTTCACAGATTTTTCATTGTACTGCAGGGGGAGGTCTTATTATGGTGGGTGACGGTATCAATGATGCTCCAGCACTTGCTGCTGCTACTGTAGGTGCTGTGCTAGCCCAGCGTGCTAGTGCTACTGCTATAGCTGTAGCAGACGTGTTGTTGCTACAGGACAATATTTCTGGTGTTCCATTTTGTATTGCTAAATCTCAGCAAACAACTTCCCTGGTACTTAAAAACCCTCTTCACTGTTCCTCCACCTTCCATGTTGTTTCCTTATGCTTTCTTTTTCTGGTGCGGAGGTGGTTCTGTGCTCCACTCAAGTCCATTTTTCTCTTTTTCTGACATGATTTGAGTTTTGCAGGTCAAACAAAATGTTGCCCTGGCTTTATCTAGCATTGTTTTGGCCTCTTTTACATCGGTTTTGGGGTTTCTTCCACTATGGTTAACGGTATGAACAAGTTTATATTTACTTTCAACCATAGTTGTCGAAATCGTGTGATTCATGATTCGAATTGTACAATTCGGTTCGATTTAGAGTGTTTTCTATATATATACAAACCGATACTATGAATCGCAGGTGTAGTAGAATCGTACGCTGAATCGTGAATCAGCGAATCGTAAGAATCTTACGACTCATTTCAATTTTAAACCCTTGTCTTGCGTGTGAGCCAAAATGAAATAATAGATAAATTGCAGGGTTTTCTTTAATTTTTCTGGCATATAAAGGATTGACTCTCTTTTCAAAGCTTCCATAGCACTTTTCAAAAGATTGTAATGGAAAAAAGTTAGGGTTTTTGCACCCTTGCTATAAGAGCAAGTGTCTTGCCTATTTAGACCATTTGATCATCTATTTATCCTCTTAAACATTTCTTTCATTGATTCCAACTTGAAATCTACATGCACTGCAATGATGGGAGTTATGTTAGATAGAAAGTAGGCAAGGACCTCTAGCAGGGATCTTAGGTGAGCTATGTGAAGAACTAGCTTAATAGCGACATTAGCAGCACTCGGGATGATTCTAGGCATGGCGTATTCTCTTTCGCTGTATAATTTTGTGATTCCTAGTAATTTAGAACACTATTTCGAGAGAGTGATTTTGTTCACCCACCTTAAAAGATGGTGAACAATTACCTTCCTCTTATTGGTTCAAATGTTGCTGGTCCCACCCTTGCAATGCACTTTTTGGTAAGGATGACATTACTTTTTGGTAGGACGTACACCATTTCAAGTTTTCAACTAATAAGAGGGAGGGCAATGTTCACAGTCTTTTAAAGAGAGTGAACAAAATTATATTCCTTATTCGATGAAGAACTCAAAGGCTAAAGCTGAAAGGTAGATTAGGCAACCCCATATTTGTGATTTTCTTTTTTTTTTTTTTTTTTTCAATGGTGATCCGATCTTCTTCTTGACCTCAGGCTTCACTTCTTCTTTGAGTCCTTATCTTTTCTATACTTTAGGCCCTTGCCCTTGGTAAGTCAGTATTGCAAGTCTTGTGGTCTGGTTTGTCTTCTCGAAATACTGCTAGCTCATCCATTCAAGGACCAAGATTCCTGACATTACTACTCTTATTGAATTGCCCAACACTGCTTGACATCTATGTAGCCTGTCAGAATCAAACAAAGGTCCACTTGATAAATCAGCGGTCGGAAACGATGCCTACTGGCCGAGGAAAGTGACTTACCAACCCAGGTTTTTCAACTGGTGCCTCTAGCTCGCCAAATGCTACTCAAAGAAGATTCCCGAGTGTCTACTAATTTTTACTGGTTCTGACTACGCCACTGATGGGGATCCAATCCTTTTTGCTTTGTAGATCAGTAGTTCTAAATTTGACATAGTAGGCCAGGTTAATGCATGGACAGTTGTTTGGGTTCTGGGTAGACGTAGTTTCAATTTATTCCATATCTTTAACTTACTTAATTGTCTGCTAAATAGCGCTATGTTGATAGCGCTATGTTGGATTCGTTTTCTAAGTTAAGAAGAATACACAACTTCGTTGCTATCATGCGAATAATAAAGGCCCAAATTCTTCATATCCATCAAAAAATGGCTGAAAGGGTTGTGTTCCTATGTGTTCCCAGTGTGGGGACTTAAATGGGTAAAAACTAAAATTTCCATGTTGGTCAGAGACTCGGAATGGTTTTGTTTTCAGTCAAAAAATCCCGACCCACCCCCCTGAAAATGAATTAATTTGTTGCAAGTTTCAAACCTTCCAGAGTGGGTGAAATCATTGGTCCTCTGTAAAGCTGCCAGAAAGATCGCTGAAAGGTAGTTTTTTTTCCCTCCATAAACAATCGAGACTAAAATATGAAACTCGATACTTGTGCTTTATACCTTTTAGATGATAATAACAGCAGACATATGTAAGAGGTATGACAATGTGCGGTCGGAAAACATCTTATTCTTGTATTATGGGTGTTTTTATGCCTTATTGTGCTTGGTTACCAAATTTTAGTGGTTATTATAGTTGTAGGCTTTTAGCTGATTTTAAATGTCTGCTTTCCATATATAAAAGTATATAGTTGTTATGTCATGGAATTTTGTTTCACTGGATTTTTTTTTTTTTATTTTACGTTTATGCCTTATTGTGCTTGGTTACTAAATTTTAGTGGTTATTATAGTTGTAGGCTTTTAGCTGATTTTAAATGTTTGATCTTAAGCGGTGAAGCCTGTATGTAGTTGTTATGTCATGGAATTTTGTTTCACTAGAATTTTTTTTTTTATTTGTTTAATTGATAGGATTGGAATATGGAATAGCACATGTTAGTGTTTGCTTTATTTTATTTTATTGCTTCATTCTTGAAGTCCATTTTTGCGACTGCTTTGCGTTTGTTTTCAGTATAAGTTATGGAATCAGTACCTTGATGCCCTCTTCTCCTACCTGATGAATGTGCAGGTTCTTTTACATGAAGGTGGAACTCTTCTTGTTTGTCTAAATTCTATACGTGCATTAAATAATCCAACATCGTCATGGAGGCAAAATCTTGTGGACACAGTTGCTAAACTCAAGTCTATTATTATGGATCTAAGGAGCAGCGGCACCCGCCCAGGTACAATTCAGGCTTCACCGCTTTAGCCCACACCATCTTTTCATAGCCCTTCAAGGTTATTTCATTGTGCTCAAGCAGAGTGCTAATTTTTAAACACTGTACATATTTGGAAAGAATAAAGTTAGTGTCTATTGTACATTTGCATCTCTTCATGAATAACCATTTTCTGAGTAGTTGAAAAGGGGGCTTGATAGAATTAATGTAATGTAACAGACATTTTTATCCACATTTATTTTTCCTGGTGTCTAATTTTCAAAACTTAAGGGTGTGGTAGATTTGTCAGTTTGCCTTTTGATGTTTAGATTAGAAAAAGAAGGAAACATGTTGTCTTTTGCAGAAAGATGAACACAATGTTTTTAAAAAATAAAAGTAAAATAAGAAAGGATTGCCATAGGGGGCCGTAGAGGGCAGTAGAGTTGTTCGGAAGGTGATTGGGAAGTGGCCAGTAGTGTCGCTGCAGAAAGCACCAAAGATCTTTAATAGAAGTTGTAAAAGAGGTTCCCAAATCATCAAAATTATCCAGATCCGTAGGGGAACGGCCGGAAGGAGTTTTTGGAGAGGGGAGAACTGCGAAGGGAAGAGATTGAAGGAGTGGAAAATCAGAATAAAGAGGGAAATGCTGCCATTAAAATTCGTACATATAAATGTCATTACATGGACTACGAAGGCAGCATTTTGAATGATGATGCGTCAAGCATGAGTTATGAAACTGTTGTCCTTTGGTCCAACAAAAGGAGATTAAACTCTTTGATGGTTTGTGAACCATTGGGGTTGGTCCCAAGTCGCGATTTCCTCATATTTTAGCACCAGTTATGCTACTATTGCAAATTTGTAATGCAACAAATTTGCAATAGTAGCATGGGATTGATGCTTCCCGTCTGGATGAAGTTCAACTCCCACAAGTTCCTGTGAATGTCTACCCTTTGGAAAATGTAACAGAGGAGGTTTCCAATGATACCAACTCAGTTGAGGCGAGTTTTGACGGGGATATAGTTTCGGGTGACCCTCTTATTAAGTTTGTGGATCTCATGCGCTACAAAAAGAAGCACCATAAGTGTAAAGGTAAACGTAGGAAACCATTATGGACTAAAAATCCTTTGAAAGCTACTATGTTCCCTAGATCGAATAGCCGGGATCAAAAAGAGAATAATCCAAGTAGATTGAAGTTGGGCGCGAAGAAAGGATACATCGAGGAGCCCTCTCACAAGTCTAAGGAGGAAGTTAGTGGAATGGAGAGAAGGTTGGAAGTTGAATCTTTTCCATCATCAAACTCAGTAAGAATGCAGGAGGAGGTTTGTACCGATTCTCGCAACAGGAATTCAAAGTTAATCAAGCAAGCTCGTAAGAGTATGGAGGTGAGTTCTATGTGTGGCGTTAAATTCTTTGGAAGGAAGAGCTACAACATTACGAAATATTTAGAGTTGTATGGAGTTGATATTTCTGAACAAGAAATTATTGCGCTTGAGGAGTTGGAGGACGAGGTATCATGTTCAGTGGAGTTCTAATCTTGTTTTCGTTGTTTGTGGTTGCTTTCTAGTGAGGATCCCGTTTTTTCGGCATGTGGTTTGGAGGTTTTGGTATTTTGGGGGTTTTAGCTTCTCGGTTGGGTTTTAGGTGCTTTGTGGCTTCTGCTTGGAGAGTAGTGTGTCTTGTTGTGCTGTTGTTTTTGGGGTTGCTTTTTGGCTTTTCAGGAGTTTCGGTCTTCTTGGTGTTTCTTCTTTTTCGGTGTTTTGGCTGGTATCTTGCCATCCATTGTGCTCCTTTGTTTTTCCCCCTTTTGGGTCCTTGGTGGTTTTAGTCTCGGATCCTTTTAATCTTGGTAATTTGTTTTCAAAAATTAATAAATTATTTGCTTAGCAAAAAAAAAAACACTAAACCAGTATCTCTTTGGGTGAGTTTGTCTCATTGGAAACGTGAGACACATTCATACTTAAGGCGAGAAGCGTGCACCAATCCTTTAAATCACCACACCTCTAGACGGTGCCATGTTGAATTTCTTCGGAAATGCCAGCACTGTCTTCCTAACTTGTTAGAGCATCCTTATCAGCCTACTCAAAATTTTCACCAAATTTAACCTCAAAAACACCTTTTATAAATTAGCAAGTCACTTTATAAAAAACTCACAAAATCAGACTCTCTATTTTAACTTTACTACATTAAACTATTCCCCTCAAATCTATAAAAAAAAAAAAAAAAAAAAAAAAATTTCCCTAAACCCCCGCCTGGGGAGATGTATGCTGTCAGGAGAAAAAATAAGTGGACCCCAAGTCATTGACATTTCTTCCCCACACCCACACACACGTCGCCACGTGTACCTACCTACCCCCACCCCCCTCCTTTGCTCCTGTACGCAGCAAGCAGCAACCACGCGGCAGCAGCAAACCGGACAACAGAACAGTAAAAATTTATTTGGTGCGTGAACAGTACCTACTCAAATTTGAGTAGGTACTGTAGCAAAAACAATTTGGGTAAAGAAAATAGAGAGGCTGATTTTTGATGGGTTTGGAGGGTTTGGCTACTCAATTTAACTTAAAAGTTAAATTGAGTAGCCACATAAGGATGCCCTTCTCGTAGATTGAAGGACAATAATGTACACGGTAATGAGGATGACTTGTGTTTGAGTACTACTGTAGACTTTATGAGTACTACTGGAAGATTTGGCCCATGTTTAATCTTTACACCCCGTTTGGCGACCGGAGATTAAACATTTAACACATTTTACCAAGAGTATTGTTTGCTTTCAATGCAAATGTTAATAATCTCCCGGGGCTTCCAACGTAATTTAGCAAAAATGCAATAGGATAAAAAGACAGTTGTCTGTCTTCTTCTTCAGAGAAATTGGTTTCAATTTCTCAGAACACAGGCGACGCCTACGACGACTCCTTCATATCCGGCGACTCTTTCAACTCCTCCGGCGTGGTTTTCAAATACTCTCTCTCTCTCTCTCTCTCTCTCTCTCTCACACACAATTTTTTTTTTTTGTTCAAAACCCTCCAAATCACCCGGATTTGAAAGGGTAAAATAGGTAGAAAAACCTCAAATCCACCCTTGTTAGCCAGCGACAGGGTCAGGGCTGTCGTTGGCAAATCCGGGTGAAGCTGGATTTGCACTCCAAACAATGAAAATAGTCCGGGTGGAGTTGGGGACGAAAATTGTGCACCAAACGCCGGCTGGAGGAGGTGAGCCCTAGATTAAAAATCCGAGGCTGAGCCAAATCCGAGTGCAAATCCGGTCGCCAAACAGGGCATTACAGTAGTAAACCATACTTCCGAGCTTACTAAATCTGGCTAGTCGCCACCACTCTCAATGGTACCATCAAATATTCCTTTCCTTGTTATCTCAACAATTAGTCCTGAAAAGCATTAGCTGATATACGTCTCTTGTTCCTTTTTCTCTTTCTTTTTTGAAGTAGTCAATGAGTGTGCATCTTTGAATTAAAATAAGTACTCCCTCCGTTCCATTTTAAATGATACCTTTGAGAAATGTGTATTTTTGTAGTCGTTAAAAAATACACTTTTGTATTATGTTTTTAAATTTTTTTGCACCAAATTAAAGTTATTCAATGGGCACTTTAATTTGGTACCAAAAAAATTAAAATATTATATAAAGAAATATGTTTTTTAGGGGTTTTAATTTGGTAAAAAAAAATTAAAATATTATATAAAGAAATATGTTTTTTAGGGGTTTGAAATTTAACATATTCCAATCTGGACACTTAAAAAGGGACGGAGGGAGTACTATGTAGCTTTGGGTAGAATTCCTATTCTGGACCAGAACCATTTTTCAGAAAGAGTCATTTGGTGGCTGTTTGGTTTTTCTGCAAGTTCATGAATTCTGGGAATTTTGAAATAGTGAGAGCTATATGATGTATGAGTAAGAGCATCTCCAATCCATGCCCATTTTTCTACCCAAATCCAAAATTCGACTAAAAAATTTTAAAACTAGTCTCCAATGTAACACCTATTGTCCTACACATTTGGAGTTTTATCCTTTTCCTTACCCAAATGACTCAAATCCATACCCTTTTTTCTCAACACCTCATTTAACCTCTTTAAAAAAAAAAAAAAAAAAAAGAAAGGGGTGTAGGGATTGAAGATGCTCTTCTTTGGAGTAGTTGGGGAGTGCAACTGTGGGAACAGCTTCGTGGAGGTTTTAAATTTATCGATTTTGGAGACATTAACGTCACAACGGTTTAGTATTTTAACTTAGGGTTGGTTGGTTTTGATGGCCGTTGGGATTTGAGTTGTGTTGGTCTCTTTTCCTCTCTCTAGATCCATTCGCTTGTCAAAAAATTAGTGCAGGGAAATTGTTTTTTGTGAAAATCTTACTACTGTAATTGGGTGAAATGAAGGAAAAGAGAGACCATTTTTCTTCTTGCGTTCTTGTTCGTGTGAAAGTAACTTGTGGGAACTGAGAAGGTTGAAAAATAGATTTCGATAATCAATAGTTCACATATGTTTTATACTCTTAGTAGACTTTGACCGGTAAAGTGTGCATAGTAAATCTAAACCATCAATTGCAGAGATCAACGATCCATGTTACTCACTATGCCCTAAAGTCAGAAATGCACACTATAGGCCCCCCTCATTCCCAAAAAATAGTAGTCTTAACTGTATGGAAAATTAATGAAAAAAGTAAGATTCTTGCAAAAATCTTTTCTTTTTTTAAGCTAAATTTTGAGGAAATGCCGCCAAGTTCCAGAGGAAAAGTTAAGGACTTGTATTTTACAACTTTCTTACTACTAAGGGCTTGTTTGATAACACAGTTTCAGCACTTAAAACTGAATCAATTAAGTAATAAGTGATTAAATAGGTTTGATAACCAAATTTTATATTACTTAACAGATCAAATGCCACTTAAAATTTAGGCTAAAAAGTTAATAAAAATTAAGTAGCTTTGAGTTACTTAATTCTAGCTGAATTCTTATGTGCTTACAATTAACTATCACACTGCCACTGCCGTTGTCCCCACCACCACCATTCAACCACCATTACCACCCCCACGCTGCCGCTGCCACCACTGCCCCACCGACACCCCCACAATTCACCATTACTCCACTGCCACCGTTACACTCCCCCACCCCAACCAACCTCTTAATCACCACTACACCACTACCACAAATACATGATGACCATCAGTAAAATTAAGAGACAATTACAACAAAAAAAAAATCCATTTTTTAATTCAGTGCTTAATATGTTTTATCAAACAGTTTTTTAGCTTAAAAATTCAGCATTCAGTATTTAATTTTCAGCTTTCAGTTTTCAGTTTTATCAAACAACTAAATGTATAAAAGTTAGACATGTTTGTAAGTTTTCTTTCTTTTCTGGCCAAGCAACAAACAAGGAACGTGGTCAATCATCGAAGTAGGCTTGGGAAAAGTGCACGAGGGATGTAACTAAACGGTAATGTCTACTAGGGCTGTCCAGCAGATCATCCGATCCGCTCAATCCGCCAAATCCGTCCAATCCGATCCGTCCGTTGACCCATCCGTGAATATTCGATTCGGTTCCGGATAGAGAATTTCTTATTTGGCGGTTCCGAATCCGGATCGGATCCGCTCAATAATCCTTCTTAATTTGTCAAATCCGCCCGATCCGATCTGATCCGATCAGATCCATGAATGTTCGGTTCGGTTCCGGATCTTAAAAACCATAATTCGCTCTGAGAGGATCGGATCGGATCCGATCCGTGGACACCCCTAATGTCTATTATATGGGCGGGCCGAAAGGACATATTTGATTTCTCTTACACGTACTGTCTGTTTGAATGGCGTATTGGTTTTGGGGATAAATAGTAAGGGGTATAAAATAAAAAGGGTGAATCCACATTAATGTGACATATAAAAAGTGAGGATTAAATAGTTCATGGTTTAGATGAAGAGGATTAAAAATGGGGATAAGAATAGTAGATAATGTAAAAACTTGTCAAAAATACTATTTTGCCCTTTGTAATGCATATATTGGAGTGTGCATTTACATAATTATATAAGCACTTAAATTTATTAATTTGACATACTTTCCAATAATTGTTAATTTGTAATACTTAAACAAAAATTAATTTATAATAATTATTTTTAATATACAAACTAAAATCCCCAAAATATTGAAAGGAGATTTTTTTTTTTTTTGGGTAAATAATATTAAAAGGAGATTACGTTCAAAACC
>CM037155.1:31162828-31332828 GCA_020921065.1 Vaccinium darrowii | reverse complement strand
CGACCAAGGAGCAAGAAGGGTTGAAGAGGATCGCATGGTGGGAGTTTCCCAACGCCGTCCGCTTAATCAGGTTTGGGAACGCACAATGGGATTTGCCCAACGCCAGCCTGTTAACCAGATTGTAGTTAGGAGACGCCCAGCTAATCATGTAGATAGTGAGAATGAATGTGGAGACATGTATTACGAAGATTATTATGGATATCAGTCGGTGAAGAGGCATTTAAAGTTTGAAGGGTTTTATCGCACAGACGACGACTTTTCAAATTTTCAAAAATCACCAATAATTTCCAATTTTAATGCGCATTTTCATCTCGAGAATTTTATTTATTGGTTTCATAAAGTTGACAAATTCTTTGCATTCTACACGGACATTCTGGAAGAGAACGAAGTCAAATATGTGGCCCATAAGTTACAAGGTCATGCTTTTACATGGTGGGAGCAATTGCAATCTAATCGAAGGCAACAATATAAATAGCCGGTGAGGACTTGGCAAAAGATGAGACAATTGTTGAGTGCTAGATATCTTCAATCACATCATAGTTAGATGTTGTATCAAGATCATGGAAGAAAGCTCGAGTCCAAATGATCATGCCAAGATATTCTTGACTTGACTTATTCGTTTGCATGTAATGAAAATTATGTGGTTGCGGATATAGAAATCTCAAGGGACACTTCACTGAGGCAATTGGGTTTGAGTCGATCAAGCCTCAAAGGTCAACAAATCAATCATGATCTTTCAAATTTAGATATGTCTTACCCTACGTATTATAATGGGTATGAGATTGCAGAAGAGGAAGGAGATCGGGTCGAACTTGGTGATGAAGAAGAAGTTGGTGCTGATAGTGAAGCAGAAAGTTCGAGCTCCCCAATGCTCGAAAGACAATCTGATCTAGATGGAGGTGCAACTACAGAGGTAGTTGAGGAGGGCGAGTATAAAAATATTGCAACAGTTGACCAAGTTCATAAACTAAAGGGAGAAAAGAGGCTTGAATTGGGACCCATAGTTTCTCAACTCGATAATGTCACCACCAATGTCGATCCTTGTGAACCAGGTGGAAGTATGACTTGTTCTAGTGAAGAAGTTAGTATGAATGCTCTTAATGCGACATCATTCACTACTAATTCTGCGATGGATCTAAGTCAAGAGCACATACAATTTTAGTATAAGGTGCAAAGCGTTGATTTTGTTGGAACAGAGCAGTTTGAGCCCACATTCTCGAAGTATGAATATGTTAAATCAATTGAAACACTCAAAGAAGAGGTCATCGCATGTACACATTTCGTTATATAATCTTTCAAAGAGGAGCAAGAAGTTTTTTTTTTTTGAAAGGCAAAAAAGATTTCATTAATCTTGAAATTGTTACAAGACTAATAGGACAAGGAAACAACAAACAAGCACAAAAGCTAATGTCAGCCCAATCCGAGGCCCAATCCGAGGAGCAAGAAGTTGAAGCATTCAAAGTATCTGTTTCTTTGGAATGGAAGATGGCAGATTTCCAACGACAACTCATGGGTGAGTTCTTTTGAAGAAAAGGAGAATGATGTAGGACAATATATACACCCTGTCATTTATGGAAACATTATTTTGGTAAAATAAATTATTTACGATTATTATTAGAAGATCTTAGCACAATTTTAGCTTCATATTTTTTAGTTTTCTAGAGTTTAATTTCCTTATTTTTATTTTCTTATTTTGTTTTCCTTGGTCGCTGCTCCAAGTTATATTCTTGGTAGCCAATTATTATCTTATTAGCTAGGCCTACTACTAGTATAAATAAGGTTGTAATTAGCCTTATGGAGGTTATCCAACTTTTATTCAATCAATATAACTTTGAGAATTTTCTCTCTTTTCTTGTGGATTCAAGAATATCTCGTGGATTCGAGAACCTATCTCGTTTGGACTAGTATGCTAACTAGTCTCTCGTGAATTCCGCTGCGTCAAGGGCTCGATTTCTAAGTCAGAATCTCTCTTCTTGGCAAATGCCAAGCAGAGAATGCATATGTCTAGGCTGCAAATAGGTTCATTTGTTAGGTTTTAAGTGAACTTGAGCCGAGCTCGAGCTCAATGAAATTTTGACTAGCCGTGTTGGAGCCACGTTTGCCTAGGGCTGAACAAAGGAACCGGAAGAACCGAACCGAACCGGAGAACCGGACCGAACCGGTTTTTATTTTCGGTTTTTAAACTTAGCCGGTTCGGTTCGGTTTTGAAAATTTTCTAAATTTAGAAACCGGTTCGGTTCCCGGTTCTGGGATTTTTTACCCCGGTTCGAACCGAACCGAACCGGTTTTATATATTTTATATTATATATGTATAATATAGTAAATGTACTCCTTATATTCAAAAAATAAAGAGGCTGGGACTCGAACCCCTCCCCTCGCGGATGGAGGTGACTCCACTTTCCAACTTGACTGGCCTTGCTGCTGTTAGCAACGCACAAAATAATAATACTTATTAAAGTATTGGACTTATGTGCATATATATACACACACTACAGCAGCTAGAAGCCACGAAAAACCCAAACATTTCCCAAGGTCCCAGTCTCACTTTCAGGCGGCGACCTCTCTCTCTCTCCTCCCCCCTCTCCCTCCCTCCCTACGCTCCTCTGACGACGAGAGGTCGTCTCCTCCTGTGGCGACGACGGATCGGACAATGATGGATTCAATGAAGAAGAAGAAGATGGATCGGACTCTGGTTTCACCGCCTCTCTCTCTCGTTTTTGTGTATATATATATATGTACGTATATTAAGTCAGATCTATTCATTTTTTTTATTTTGGGTAATTATATCTATTCATTTTTGCTTGTCTTTTCGTATGTATGTGGTAAACCTGTATGTTGGATGTGTATCCTGTGGGTATTTACCCCAAAAAAATCAGATTCGTTGTGTAGTGTGTAGCCAAAAACTTGTAGATCTGTTTGATTTTCTTTTCATTTTCGATCTTCTCTCTCTCTCTCTGGACGAACCGAACCGACTTCCGAATCGGTACGAACCGAACCGGAACCGAACCGATCCCTAAAAAATCGGTTTCGGTTCTGTGGTTCCTCCGAACCGGTTTTTCTCGGTTCACTCGAAAACCCCTCCGAACCGGACCGAACCGAACCGGTTACACCCCTACGTTTGCCTATGTTTGAGTCGAACTCGAACTTGTTCACAAGCCTGAACGAGTTAACAATAGTAGATATTTATGCTCTCATACATGTCTAGAACTTCAAATAAAATTTTAATTTTGTAAGTAAATAATTTCATGGATAAATATTTTAAACTATATCTACATATTAAAATCTAAGTTTATGTACCTTTAAAAGTTTACACATGTACAAGTATAATTTTTTTTAATGTACACGTAAAAGTTTATACATATTCAAGGTTATATGTGAAATTCTTTAAGATATAAATATATAGCTTGGGTCTTTGGCTCATTCATTAAATGAGCCCAAAATTGAGGCTCAGATTCGGTTCGTTTAGTAACCGAATCGAACACTAACAAGCCTTTACCGAGTCGAGACTTGAATAGTTCACAAACAACTTGGTTTATTTATAGATATGTTGTGCTATATATGTACCCATCAAATGCATAACAACTTGCTTTACATAACATAATTTTTAACTCATATCATTGAAATTGGGCTTCTTTAACGAGTCATTTAGGCATGATATGCATTGTTAGTAATCGACATTTAATCAATGGGTATCTGTAATCTTAATGTGGAGAGATTAATAAGTATTTAATAACGTGGAGCTCGAAATATAATCGAGATAAAGATGGGAGTGCAAATTATAATTCTTTAGTGGTGTGAATTATAATTTTTGAAATAAGAATAGAATCCAGGTGGGATTAGGTTTTCTTATTTACACAAGGAGCCCAGATTTATTTCTCCTTAGGTCCCTGCTCTAGCCCTATAAATATATCGTTATGTTCTCTAGGTCATACAACAGTCATTCAGAAAATTAGAATAGAGGCTGTGAGAGAGAACAAAGAGATCACGTAGAAGTCCACACTTGGCTACATGATCGAGATATAAGGGAATATGGCAGAAGATCATGAGGTACTGTCGAGCAAAGCTTGTTGCATACAGTAATTAGGTCTGTCAAGTTCTAAAATAAACAAGTCAACCAGTGTTCGTGTCTACGGATGAGGGGTAAACCCTAATTCCGCCTTGTAGGGTTTGTGTTTATTTTTGTTGTTTAATCTGTACGCGTAATTACTGGGTTTTGGGATTCGTTTCCCAACAATGCATGCAACGAATCTATATAATGCACTTGATCAGTTGGATGTTTTTTAATAATGGTGCTGTGAAGACATGTAGCGCTACCACTGTATACATACCAAATTAGTACCCTTAACACCAAAAAAAAAAAAAAAAAAGCATTTGTCTTGCTCAAGGACCTGCATACCACCAAATGTTAGTGAATGGTCAATCACTCTTGTTTGAGAGTTTATAGGGGTTGCTCATAAATTGGAACATAGCATTGACTAGCACGTTATACATTTTAGAATTGCACCTTGCACGTGAATGATTTGCACTCATTACAGAAATGAGTTGTACCTGCCATGTGTCTACTTTTTTGTTGGATATTTAAACATGCGAGCATTTTTCTTATTTTATTTTTATAAGATAGTCACCCAAACATTTGAATGTAGTAGAGGTCATTTTAGATACTGACCTGAGTTACATGGTTATACTAGTTGAGTTGTCAACTAAAATCAACCAGTATTCACATGATATGACCGAGACCGTCATTTACGATCACCTTGTATATGTCATTTACTATCACCTTTTATATTATGCGTCCTTCGTGGTTCTTCAAATAGAATGCGTAAGTTGTGATGTGATATGACCCTTGATAAGTGATGAAAATATTTCTCTTGATTAAGTTTTACAGAACCTAAGTTTCTGTCTTAAAGAATTAAGACGTCCACGTCGAGACACGATGTGCCCCTTTTCTTTACGAGAACTGGTGTTCTAGACATCTTATTCTTGGCATAAGGTGAGCTAATAAATGAAAAGCAGCTAAGAAGGATTTTTTGTATCTGGACAAAAGTCAACATGAAATCAATGATTGCATGAGAGAAAGGAAAGCCAATGAAAATATTGGCTACTTTTTGGCATGTTATACAAGTCCTCATTGATAGCCATCAGATTCGACACGTACCGATATGAAATTCATGTCTAATCGAACTGTGTTGACACCACACCTCTAACAATTCGCCAGGAATGCATCTTTCTTCACTCGATTGTATACTAGTTGTTATGGATGTGGCTTCTTGGTAAACTACTACAACATTATTATTAACTTTAGCATTGTATTCTTCATTGTCATTGAGTTGTGAATCCAAAAGGTTATATTAACTAAAAATGTAATTATTTGCCTCAGGGAGCACGACAGATATTTCTAATTGTTTCTTAGTCATGGATGGACATTCCAACTAGTTCCCTTGTAATGATGTGTATATGTAACCTCGAATGGTTCCTAGGCCGCTAGGCCTTTAAAAGGGGTTTTTTACTTTATGCACATGTTACCATCTTCAAATTCCACTTTCCTCTTGGTTCTAAATCTTATTCTTCAATGCTTCGTTTGGATAAATTTTGGTTCGAAGAGTCCTGGAACCAGAATGCACCTATGTTAGGAGCAACATAGATCCAACTCTTGCATTGCTTGTTGGAGTTCTCTGTGACCATAGTGTTAGAATAATATTGGAAATATTATGTTACCATATCCTCTAGTTTTTTATTTTATGTTTCCTATTTAGGCTAGGATATTATTCTTATTTCCTGAGTAGTCTAGGTTTCCTTGTTATAGATGTTTTTCTAATTTGGGAGCATGGTTCATTAGTTCCTCGGTTCTTGGAGGAAGGAAGCATAGTAATGAGCACAAAAGTTGATTTGGGTCTCTAGGCCAGCCCTCCTTGATGTCTTTCGGCTATGATTTGGGGGCATGATTTTGCAGCAAAACGTTCGTGCAGCTCCTTAGTTCTTAGAGGTTTAGGGGGGTCACTGTTTTAGTGGTATTCTGAGAGCAGCCACTTTGTGCAAATATTGTCAAAGGTTAGGTCTGCCTCCAGTCATTCACCGCCAATACCCCAATGATTGGAGACTAGACGGGTTCTATTATTGTTGTTGTATTGTTGTAGATGTTTTTCTAATTTAGGTTTCCTTAGTCTAGGTTTCCTTGTTATAGATGTTTCCCTGAGTAATGTAAGTTTCCTTGTGATAAAATTTTTTCATGTTAAGGCATCCAACTCAAAACCAATTGGCAATGAATGGAGAGGCCGCCCAATTTCATATACTAGTTTTAGAGGTGATTATTAATTGATGTGGGACAAGTTCTAACACTCCTCCACATGTGTGACTCCAGAAGGTAAACAAACGATTCAACACATATGATAACTATCAACCATTAACAAAAAACAAAGGGGGAACCAACCATCGACAACATAGAGTCTTGTCCAAAAGCCTAGCTCTAATATCATGTTAAAGCATCCAACTCAAAACCAAATAGCAATGAGTGAAGAGGCTGCCAAGGCTCATATACTAATTTTGGAGGTGATTATTAACCTATTTGGGACAAACTCTAGCTTTTGGATTTGAATTCTACCCAAGACCATGTAACATAGTATCAAAGCTAGGTAACAGAGATGGGCGGGGTGCATGGCTTTGGTCTGCATGCGGTGGGTGCTACCGAGTGAGTCCGCTGTGCGTGAGAGAGGGTGTGAAGGGAAGTCCCACATTGCCTGGGTACCTTAAGTATATAATCGTGAGGGCACCCTAACTTCATAAGCTAGCTTTTTAGGTTGAGTGCTACCTGTGGACGGTCAGATCTACACGCGGCTCGAGGAAAATAGAAAATGTGAGTCGCCACCCGGGATTTATTTGGAAAATGATTTTGGTACCCGAGAAACCGTTGAAAATAATTAATGACTCTCGTGCCGTTTTGGAAAAGGTTTGATCTGCGAAAAGATTCTTGGATTCGGAAGCCAGGTTACGAACGGGGAAGGTTTTATTGAAAAGCACCCCACTCGCCCGGGAAATTCCCGGTCTCTACTAAATTTTTGTGGGATTTTAGAAAATATTTTATTGAAAACTTTGACAATTAAACAGATAAGTAATAAGAATTAACAATAAAACTATAACGGAAATAAAATTAGATAAAAAAAAAAAACTTAATAACAATAACAGGGGAATGAAGGGGTGAAAGTGCAATAAACAAAACTGCCAAAAAACCAAAGAAAACAAAGCACGAACGAGGGAAAACAGGGGAATTTTTCCGTGCTGTGTAGGTCAGCCGTACGGCTCATATAAGTTGGCCGCACAGTGCATCTTGTTAACCGCACGGTTTGCTTTTTGAGACAATTTTCAAAATTTTGTTTTTCGAACAGTAGCCTCTTTTTGTTTAAAAAAAAAAAACTTTGATTTTTTGTGGCAAATTCAACCTCCCAAGCCAAGAGATGACTATTAGAGTCACTCTCAACTTGAGAGGATCCCCCTCAAAAAACCGAGGTTTCGGACCCGGCTAGAGTGACACAGTTTGTACCTTTGTAGAAGCTTTGAACGGTTTTGGTGACTTCAGAAACTCTTGAACGTGAACTTCGAACAAGGGATTATGGATTACTTGGATATGAAAATAGAGAAGCGACAGAATGTATTGTGATTTTGTTGGAGATTGCAAACAAGATTTTGAACGAGGGAGATGACCGGAGAATTTTTCAACGTGTCGTCGGGATAGAGGGGATTACTGTGTGTCAAAAATGGGAACGGAGAGACATTTTTATAGCTGAAAAAGGAATCAAATCTCGCCCAAAATCTTTCCTGAAATGATGAGATGCATCTGTAATAAATTTCGAATATTTCCTGACACACAACCGCACGGCTAACCGGGTTTGACCGTGCGGCTTAGGTAAGTAGACCGTACGGCTTGATTATGGAAGGAAGGACCGTACGGTTATGACTGTAAACCGTACGGCTAGGGCTATTTTTGTCCAGAAATTTCTGAACTTCACAATGGCTATCCCAAGCTGTTATAGACGTCTCAATTTTGATCTCCCTAGTGCGAGAAAACAGATAAACAAAATATGGTCGAGCACGGAGCTTCCTACGTACCCCGTTTGCAGGGATCAGACCAATCGTAGTTCGGGGCTGTAAAAATGTTTTAATGCCTCAGAGGGACTTACATAACAATGTCTTAAAAAATATTTTAAATGCCACAAAGGGGCTCTGAAGCTAAGGAGCAAATTTTATTGATGCCATATAGGACTTAAAAATGATTTTTGAAAATTTGGAAAAAGCCATAGAGAAAATGCCATTGAGGACTTAGAATGTGTTTTTTTTTTGAAAATCGATAATGTGTAATGCCATTGAGGGCTTACAATGTGATAGAAATTGCCATTGAGGGCTTAATTTATAATTTTGAAACTTGGAAAGTGCCATTGAGGGCTTAAAAGTATTTTTTTGAAAAATAGAAATTGCCATTGAGGGCTTGAATTTATAATTTTTGGAAAATGGAAAATACCGTCGAGGACTTAATTTGTAATTTTTGGAAAATGGAAAATGCCGTCGAGGACTTAATTTGTAATTGAAAATGCCGTCGAGGACTTAATTTGTAATGGAAAATGGAAAATGCCGTCGAGGACTTAATTTGTAATTGAAAATGCCGTCGAGGACTTAATTTGTAATTTTTTTTGGAAAATGCCGTCGAGGACTTAATCAACGTGATGCCGCCCAATCAAAAGGAGATACTGCGCCACGAGGTAAAGAAAGGGAGATAAACCGTACGGCTTAGGTAGAAATACCTAACAGGTGTTGTGCGGCAGAGGGATGGTTGGAGAGACAAACCGTGCGGCTTACCTAATCGGACCGTGCGGTTGATATAAATAAACCGTGCGGCTTCCTTGAGCGGTTTTAACACACATCGAAACCGTCCCAGGCGTTTGGTTTTCTTTCATTTGTTCAAAGATTTTGAGAGGCCAGTCAGTCTGAGGGATTTTTGAGAGAATAATTTCGTATTCGTTTCTCACCCGATTACTCCCTCTTATATACCCCGTTCGAGATCTCGGTTGAAAGCAAAGGTTCACCGTCGATCATGGCCGATTCCGGCGATAGTCAAGATCCGCCTTTCATATCCGACGCTATCGAGTCTATTCCTGTGGCAGAAGGGGCCACCGCCGAGGCCACCGTGGTTCGTTCACCGTCATCAGAGTCGAGAGAGGTTAGTTCGGCCGTAGTTTTTGCGGGCAACCGTGAGCATCGTGTGGCTGGTTCTGTCCGTGCGGTTGACTTCGGTGGAGAGGGTGGCCGTGCGGTTAGATTTGGAACCGTGGGGTCCCGTGTGGCTCAAGCTAATGAAGAGGGGTCCCGTGCGGTTGAGGTAGGTGACCGTACGGTTCATGGTGGGGCGATTTCCCCACCAGAGCATGGTGGGTTTGCGCCAGTTGGGACCATGGAGGGTGATGATGTCCTCAGGGCAATAGCGGAGCAGTACAGCGCAATGGATGATGTTTGGGCGACTATGGAGGGTACTAATATTCCGGTAAGTACCGTTGCCACTTCTAGTAGTTCCATGCATGTTGATTTAGATATAAATGTACCTTTGCCTGAGATTGAGATGAATGTTGGTGGTGTGGATGTTCTGATTGACCCGCGGGCTGCGGAGGAGAGTGTAGGTGGTAGTGATGTGGTTTTTCCAGACGTTGCGAGTGCTGTTTTGGTGAGAGAGTACCCGGTTAGAGGTGATGACACCTCTGTTAGGATTCCTGATTACCATTAGACAGCCTGGGGAAGTGGTTATGGAGGATCTCAGGGGAGACGGGAGGTAGTAGTGATGAGGAGATGGGTGATGGGATGTTTTATAGTGGAGGTGTTAGTGGTGAGGGAGGTCAGGCTGAGGAGATACGTGCTGAGGAGGCACGTGCTGAAATGATGGAGAGAGTAGAGACTGAGAGGGTACAGGCTGAGGGGGCGGCCCCTGTTGTACCTGTTGCTCGTGTGTTCAGGAGTTTAACTCGGGTACTTGGCACGGGTAGAGCTGCAGAGGAGAGTGCTGATACTGTGGAGCCTTCTGACCCTGTTTTGTTCCCTTCACGGGTTGGTTCTTCACGAGCTCCGGGAGCTACTTTAGGAGATACCTTGGAGGGGGCTACTGACGAGACTTTGGCCCGGAACTTGCAGCAGTTTCCTCAGTTAGGCGAGGTTTTAGTAGGAGAGACGCCACCAGTTGGCGAGCCTGAGCAGGCAGAGGTGCAGACAGAGGAGTTGGTCCGCGTGACCATAGTTGAGGAGGTTCAGCTGGCTTTGAGGAGCAGACAGCCCTTTGTCCTTGAGACTTACGACCCTCCAGTTCACTTCTTTATACCGGTGGGGTGTGAGGTGTACGAGCCGCAAGTTGCCGTTTTATCCTGAGTCCCTGATCTTGCGTGACCCGTTGACACATATTTCAAATAGGCCTTTGGTACGTACCGTTTATTCATACTTGCTTCCTGAACTGCTTTTATTCTTGCACTTCCTTTGTTGTTTTACTGACTGAATTTGTGCTATGTTCTTGAAACAGGTGGATCGTTCTCTTCTGGGATATGGCGGGCCATCTGATTGCTTGGCTCAGTACAGGAGGCTGCCTCCGAGTGTGAGGGAGTTGGTGGATGCAGCTGGTTTTGCTGTTTTTATCAGTACACTGTTGCCTACCCGGACGGACCGGAAGTTGCTGAGGGCTCTGATGGAGCATTGGTGGGACACCACCAATAGCTTTCACTTTCGGTTCGGGGAGATGACGATTACCCCGTTGGACTTTGCAGCGACTACGGGGTTGAGAGTTGGCGGTGAGCCGATACCCTTTGACTCCGGCTTATACTTGGACAGAGCGGCGGTGCGCCACTTTCTGGGGAGAGAGGTTGGAGACGAGGCGATGGTGAGATGTGACCATTTACCGGCGATATGGGATCATGAGCCGGGGTCCCCTGCTGAGGCTGCACAGATGGCGAGAGCCTATTTGCTGTTCTTGTTTGGCACTGCGCTAATTCCGAATAGGCAGAATTCGGTGCACCTGAGTTGGTTACCTGCTTTGGCAAACTTGAGGACAGCTGGTCGGTTTGACTGGGGTGGAGCTGCTCTGGGCACTCTTTACTGTTTCCTTGGCTCAGTGGTTCGCGGGGCGGCGACCACTCTTGGAGGCTATTGGAGGGTTTTGGAGGTATGTCATGTTTTTGCTTTTGATTCAGATACTCCATGTACTGTTGCTTTCATTCCTGTTACTGATGAATTTCTTTGAAAACTGCAGGTATGGGCTTATGAGGTGTTTGGGGTGCCGGCCCCAGAGAACTCTCATGCAAACAAGCGCGTGCTCCCGCGAGCGGTGAAGTGGGCCAAGGAGCATGTCGGAAAAGGTGGGCGGAAGGGACAGCTGAGATTCTTTCAAGTCTTCTTGGACCAGTCCAGGGGAGAGACGGTATGGTATTAGACTTTCTGAATTCTTTCCTGAGTGCTTTGATTCCATTGTTGACTTGAGAGTAACTCATGATTCCCTGCAGGTGAACTGGGATGTGTGGGGTAGGTTGAGTGCTCCTTACTTGACTCAGAGCAGGGCGGTGACGCGAGGGCGCGTTTTGTTGGAGTCTCCATATGGATGGCAGTGGTACTTGGGCGAGAGGGTGACACGCCAGTCCTTGGGTTTAGATCCATTTCAGAGTGCCGGGTCCTCTTCCGCCATTTGTTCAGAGGACACAGGAAGTATACTTTAGCTGAGGTGGAGGTGCACACGATGCTGGACACGGAGTTGGTTTTCAGCCCTTCAGAGGACTACAATAGTTATGTGGTGAGCACTCTGGCCTACAGTCTGGATATGGAGACTCCTCTGGCTGCCCCTGCATCTGTGGAGGGTCCAGTACTGCCTGTTCTGAGGAGAGAGATTGATGTGATGCTGCCGAATGGGAGCATGGGATATGTGGTGGTCCCCGAGGTTACTCCACCAGTTACTCTTACAGCGACAGAGGTAATCCTGAAATTTGAAAACAAGAAATGACTTAGACTTCATGTTTTATTCAAGCATTTATTCATGTTACCTGCCAATGCTTTTGATTTTGCCTGCAGATCCCGGCGGATTGGGCTGCGTCTGCCGTTCAGTTGGTGCGAGACCTGGAGGCTTTGGTTCGCAGCCTCACAATTGGTGGGGCCTCAGAGGTGCACCCGAGAGTAGAGCCAGGCGTTGTGCCTCATGCTGGTGGAGATGACGATGACGGGGATGACGGGGCTGGTGGTGGCCGTGGAGGCAGAGTTGGCCGGAGAGGCAGCCGAGGTGCGGGAGGTAGCCGCGGTGTGGGAGGCGGCCGCAGAGGTAGTGAGTCGAGAGGCAGAGCAGGAGGTCGCCGTGGAGGACGGAGTGCTGGAGGCAGCAGTAGTGATCGCGGTACTAGCAGTGACCGCGGGACTGGAGGTAGTGAGTCGGGTGGATGTCGTAGGTCTCGATGCACCCGTAGAGCTTTTCCTGTCAGTGAGACGGACCAGGTATCCATTTGTGCTTTCCTCTTTGAGATTAAATGCCTTGACTGTTTAACTAATGGGTTTCCTTTCTCTGTGCAGGATATACTTCCTCCTGTGCAGCCTCGCAGGAGGCCTTTGATGAAGAACCTCGGTGGAGGTCCGTCTACAGTTCCATTGGTGATTCCAACTTCTGACAGAGTGCTGCGTTTTTCTGCTGAGAGGGAGGGTGCCCCTGAGAGTTCAGCTCGTGGAGAGCAGTGGCTTCCCCGAGAGGGAGATGCAGAGAGCAGTGGTGGTGATGGTAGCAGTAGTGAGGACACACCCGAGGAGGATCCACTTCTAACACTGGGCTATCGCCAGAGCACGAAGAGGCGACGTAGTGATTTTTAGGATGAGCCTGCATGCTCAGTTTTGATTTGGGCGCCTGTTTGCCCCATTTTTACTTTTTTCATAGATACGGCCTGCGAGTCGTGGTAGCTTTTGATGTCAGGCTAGTTGGCCCTGGATAGATGTATATTTATGCTCATGACATGGATGCCATTTAGTTTTTTTATATAGATTGCACATATTGTTATGCTTTGAATGACTCACACTGGCACATTTTGAAAGAAAAGCCAAGTTTTGCACATGATTGTCTCATGACTGACTAATTACTGACAATATGCAATATATGCCCCTGGAAATGAAAAATATGTAACTTTGTACTGAAATGGAGTGATGAAAAGTGTATATACAAACTGACTCGACAAACTGGAATCTTTACAAGAAATTTTTGAGGGTCATAGACATAATGCGGCCTATTGCGCCTGAAGCGTTGAATTTACATGATATTCGCCAAATGATGCTTCTAACATATCACAAATGTATGTCACTTCTGCTCGAATGAATGGAATGAAGATTGTTGACACTTGGACATATTTTGACCCATCGGCGCCCCTCGTCCGGGCAATATCGGGCAATTTTAGGCTTGGGCATTCTGGGACCTCGAATGTTTCAACTTTTCAATATCCCGTAGCTCTAAAATACCCTTTACAACATGTGTGAACATTAAAAGTGCTCAAAATATACCTAAAACAATTTCTGGAGGCTCGAGCCAAAATTTGGTCATGAATGCCACAAAGTTAGCCGCACGGCTAACTAACATAGGCCGTACGGCCCAACTAAGTGAACCGTACGGTTCACTTATGAGAATGCCAAGACTTTGAGTTTTGGTTGCAGACCTCTGGGCTTCTGTATGCTTTCCTGTTGCTATTTGAGTATTCTGTAGTTTCAAAATTATCCAGCCTTGCTTCCCCCGTGGCTTTTTCAAACTCTCGAGAGTACTTTCACGCTCTTCAACGTTGGCACGCTTTACGAGGCAAATGATTCAGAGGTTTTCTCATCCATGTACACCATAAATGGCCTTGTTCCACAGCCCCTTTCCAAAAACAATCAGAAGTTTTTCGTTCTCCCCATATCCCTCACTAAGTCATGAGTTTCTCGGCTTTGGTTCGGCCTTGGCTCGATGAACTTGATGGCATCGGATGGCTCAACTTTCAGGGTCACCGGATGACTTCGCTGCGCTGTATCCGGGACGTAACCATTCGTCCTGAGCTCTTGCGTGCTGCGGTTCGATTTTGGGACCCGAAGGTACAAGTGTTCCGTTTCGGCTTTCACGAGTTATGCCCCACTATGGAGGAGTTTCATGCATACCTTGGCGGGTTTGACTTGGAGACGCCGGTTATTCCTCTACACGGGGTAAACTTTGCCAATGTGCTATCCGCCAATCTTGGGATAAGTAATAAAGCAGCGAAATCTATGCTCCAAGGAGGTACTATCAACATTCCGCGAATCATAGCGCAGTTTCGTCCGGAAGGTTTTGCATTGTGTCTTTGCTTGCTTGCTGCTTTCTTGTTCGTCTGGTCTGACGGACAGGCGAGTTCGTCACTGGTTGGCGTTACCATGCAAATTGAGGGACGCAAAGATGTGGCTCCAATGGTTTTGGCGGAAACTTTGATGGGTTTAGACAGAGTTCATGCCGGGGACACCAATGTTTTCGAAGGTAGTGCTTTGCTTCTACAGGTAGGCTTCTCACTCAGCTCTCCTTTTTCCGGTTTTTCCCACATTCTTGTTTTTACCTCAATGCTCGGATTTGGGTTGTCTATGGTTCCTTACTTGTTTTCTCTCTGATACAGATATGGCTGTGTGACAAGGCCAATTTGTTGGGACCCGTGCCACGGGGGCGGATTCATGAAACACAGGGATTTGTTCAAAGGGATTTTTTGGAAGTTTTTGATGATGTGCATAGCTGGTTCAGAGTGCTTTCCCATCTTACATAAGAGGTAATCGCTTGGCGTTTGTCCTGGCTTGACAATCCTGCTATGACCGTGAGCAACATGGGGCATCAACGAGTGATTTTGGCTGGTCTATCTTGCTGGACTTTCTACATTCCAAATCGCATTCTCCGCCAGCTTGGCGTTCGTCAGATAATACCACCACCAGAGAACTTTGTCATGCCGAACCACAATTTTGCCACCTTTAGGGCTTATCAGAATACTTGGAGGGAGCGTGTGACCATCCCAAGAGATCAGTATCCGAGTGTCAATCTTTCAAAGCGTTATGTGAGATGGTTGATAAGAGACATGGAAACAAGAGAACTCGATCTTAATGTGCCCGAAATAAATTGCTTAGACCCACGAGATGCTTCGTGTGAGGTCATGCTTTGCTGTTTGTTTTGTGTTTTGAAAGTTTCATGCTCAGCCATGTAATCCAAGAAGTTTATTTCAATAAAGATGAATTATGAGAGTTGCATTTTAATTTGCGCATAGTGGTCATAAGTCAACTCAAAGAGATATTTTGAAAGATGGCGACCGGTCCTCAAGGTGAGGATGCCTACGTATCCTTTTTACAGGAATCAGGTCATGACGTAGTTCGAAAGTACAAATTTGGCTAGGGTTCACTCGAGTATTGACACTCTCCTTTTGCGCTCTAAATTTTGCCTAGTACCGCCCTTTCGGGTTTTCGTTCTAACGAGCTCGTTTGATCGATTTGCCTTAACTTTTGCCTAAATCGCCCGATGTGGGTTTTCGACTTAGCAGGCTTGCTCTAAATTTTGCCTGGCACCGTCCGCCCTTGCGGTTTTCAGTCCAGCGAGCTTCTCTCAGGGGTAGTATCTCTTGAGCTGATCCATGTTGACCAAAGTGGAGAATTCGTTGCCGTCGAGATCGATGAGTTGTGCTGCGCCTCCAGACAAGATCTTTCTGATGATGTACGGACCTGCCCATTTTGGTCGAAATTTCCCGCGAGGATCGAAGACTGGAGCTCGAATCTCCTTCAAAACCATATCACCTTCTTGCAAGTCTCTGGATTTCACTTTCTTGTTAAATGCCCGTGCAATTCTGCGTTGATAACCCTGAACATGATACAGAGCCTTGAGCCGCCTTTCGTCAAACAACATAAGTTCCTAGAATCTCGAGCTTTGCCATTCCGCTTCGCTGACTTCTGATTCAATCATGACCCTCAGAGATGGTACCTCAAGCTCAATTGGGAGGACGGCCTCCATGCCATATACCAAAGAATAAGGTGTTGCCCCTGTGGGAGTACGAATAGACGTCCGATATCCCCACAATGCCAATGGCAGTTGTTCGTGCCAATCCTTTGCGGACTGAGTAGTCTTCTCCAATATTGTCTTGAGGGTTTTGTTCGCTGCTTCCACGGCTCTATTGGTTTGTGGCCGATAAACAGTCGACTTGTGAACCTGGATCCCGAAATCTTCGAGAGTTTCTGCGGCTCTGCCCTTGAAATGAACCCCGTTGTCTGATACGAAAGCTTGAGGGACACCATATCGATAAATGATGTTCTGTCTGATAAAGTGGGAGACTTGAACTGTTGTCAAAGTCGCATATGAAGCATCTTCAACCCATTTGGTAAAATAATCGATTGCCACCAAGATGAACTTATGCCCGTTAGACGCGGCTGGTGTAATTCTACCAATGACATCAATGCCCCAAGTAGAGAAAGGCCAAGGTGAAGTCATAGAGTGTAATTCTGATGGTGGTACATGCATGAGGTTGGCGTGAATTTGGCATTTGTGACACTGTCTCACGTACTGGACGCACTCAGTTTCCATGGTTGACCAGTAATATCCCTGACGGAGAATCTTCTTTGCGAGCATTATCCCATTCATGTGAGGACCGCAAACTCCTTCGTGAATTTCTTCCATGATCGTGGTGGCTTCTGTACCCTGTACACATAACTTATGCATCCCACAATGCGACCGCCGGTATAGCTTCCCTCCGCAAATGATGTATTGAGAGGCCAACCTTCGAAGAGCAATCTGATCCTTCTTTTCGGTTCCTGGCGGGTACTCCCCTTTCTCGATGAAGTTCCAAATGTCGTGATACAATGGCAGACCATCGTCAGGTTCATTGACAATCATGACATATTCGAAAACAGGTTTATCCCTCTGCTCAATTGTGATTGGTCTGAGTTTAACCCCAACTGGTATCTTTACCATCGAGGCTAAAGTTGCCAAAGCGTCTGCAAATCTGTTCTTCAATCTAGGAACATGAGTGAACGTGACCATCTGAAATCGCGGAATTAGATCTTCGAGATCTTGGTGGTAGGGTTTGAGCTTGTCTTCATTCACCTTCCATTCTCCTTTGGCTTGCGACACCACTAAGTTGGAATCTCCGACTACCTCCAGTCTTTCAACTCCGATTTCCAAGGCAGCTTCCATCCCCACTATGCATGCTTCGTATTCTGATTGGTTGTTAGTGACTTCGAAATTCAATTTGAAAGCAAGAGGGATGTGTGACCCTTTTGGTGAGACTAGCAATACTCCGATTCCGAATCCTTTCTGGTTGGCGGCTCCATCAAAATACAACATCCAACATCGTTGGTTGCCGTCATTACATTCTCGTCAGGGAATTCGAATTCTATATCCTCCGGCCCTTCCACAGGATGGTCTGCTAGAAATTCTGCAACTGCCTTCCCCTTTACTGACTTCCGAGTGATGTACTTGATATCGAACTCTGCTAGCATAAGCAACCATCGTGCCAGTTTACCTGTTAGTGCTGGCTTTTTGAACAGATATTTGAGTGGATCCATTCGAGAGATTAGCTTCACGGAATAAGCCAACATGTAATGTCTCAACTTTTTGGAAGCCCAGATTAACGCCCAACAAACTTTTTCCAGTGACGTGTATCGCTCTTCACATCCCATCATTTTCTTGTTGATGTAGTAAATGGCCTTTTCGCTTCCTCCTTCTCCTTCTTGCGCTAACATACATCCCATGGTTGAAGACGTGACAGATAAGTAAAAAATAAGAGGTTGCCCTGGGATGGGCGGCATCAATACCGGAGGGTTCTGAAGATACTTCTTGATGGTTTCGAAAGCTTGTTGACACTTGTCATCCCATTTGAATGACACCCCTTTCTTGAGTAAGCGAAACATCGGCTCGCAAGTGGAAGTTAACTTGGCGATGAATCTGCTGATAAACTGAATCTTTCCGAGGAGACTCCGTATTTCCTTCTCCGTTCGAGGTGGCTCCATTTCTAGGATGGCCTTGATTTTTGATGGATCCACATCGATTCCTCGTGTGGTGATCATGAATCCGAGCATTTTTCCTGCCGTGACTCCAAATGTGCATTTCTCAGGATTGAGGCGCAACCTGTATTTGCAGATTCTCTCGAACAATTTCTTAAGGGCGAGCAGATGCCCTTCTCTTTCTTTGGCTTTGACAATCATGTCATCCACATACACTTCTACTTCCTTGTGGATCATGTCATGCAACAATGTTGTGGCAGCCCTCTGATAAGTAGATCCCGCGTTCTTCAGTCCGAACGGCATAACCCTGTAACAATAGGTGCCCCACTTTGTGGTGAAAGTGGTTTTCTCACGATCTTTGGGAGCCATGAGGATTTGGTTGTAACCTGAAAATCCATCCATGAATGACAGTAGTGCATGTCCCGCGGTGTTATCCACCAAGACATCTATGTGCGACAGAGGGAAATCATCTTTTGGGCTTGCTTTGTTCAAATCCCTAAAGTCTACACATATCCTGATCTTCCCATTCTTTTTGGGAACAGGCACAATATTCGCAACCCATTGAGGGTATTCGGTGACTATCAGAAATCCTGCATCTATTTGCCTCTGAACTTCCTTCTTGATTTCCAAAACCCAATCTGGCCTCATCTTCCTCAGTTTCTGTTTGACAGGTTTAGTATCGGGGTACAAGGGGATTCGATGCTCCACTATTTCGGGATCGATACCAGGCATATCTGCGTGTGACCATGCAAAAACATCTTCGAATTCTTTCAGGAGATCCGAGTGAGTTTTGAATTCTTCTGGAGACAGCCCGGAGCCGATTTGAACCATGCGCGGATTACTCTCATCTCTTAAATTTATAGAAACAACTTCTTCTTTTATAGGCTGAGCATGCCTTTCATCTTCCCTTTCGATTAGAGATCGGAGTTCTTTTGAAATTTCTTCCTAAAACTCGATCCCCTCATCATCGGGGTCGATGTAATTTATTTCGGACACAGCAAGATAAGCAAAGTCGATTTTATTCATTTCAAAGGGAGGGGCCCCAGGGGTATGATACATGAGAGTGGACTCAAACTCAAAGGAAAAGTGATGACGCGGAGTGATAACAGATTCAAGCTTCGACTCAACACCAGACTCAATGCTAGATGCAGTGCTAGACTCAGATTCAAATTCAAAACCAGTGCCAGTGTAAATGATTCTAGGTACAAAAGTGCAATTTTTATAAGTTCCATTGGCATCCACAATGAGGGTGGTAACATCTTCCAGAGCTTCCTGGCCCAGCATCATCAGCTCCATGTCCTCAACAGACTTCAAATCAGTAAGCGTTGCAGCAGGCTCGTCCTCTCTCATACCTAGCGGACGTTCCTCCCCAAACAGCGATGAAAGATTCCCTGAGTCAAGAACTGTGATCCAGTCAGCATGGAGCATCTCAGCTGGTTCTTCCCACTTTTCTGCCTCATCATCACTATCCCAGGTGTTGTCAGCAAAGATTTCAAATCCTGGTAGCTTGGTTTTTGCCTCCATATCCCAGAATGGTTCTGGCTCCCCCAGGTAAACAGCCTCTGGAGCTTTCGTAAAATGGATTGGCCCTTGATTGGCACGTGCTTGGCCTTTTTGTTTGTGACCAGATTCATTGTTTGTTGATTTATAACCAAGGCCGAAACGGTGATTATTTGTCATAAACTTAGGGAACTCCGCTACCCCTTGATTGTTGCGACCAAGCCCTAAGCCAGGTAAATACTCCATTTTCAACATCATGTCCAGGGCAGTCGATCTTACTGAGAAATCCTCGTCCATCTTGATAGTGAGAACCCCGTTGGAAGTATCAAAGGAAAATCCTCCGAGAGTGATGTCTTCCTCCCCGTGAGCAATCTCAAGTAAGGGAGCGTTGTCGGGAACATGCGGACGAATTCCAGAGTCCCCATAGATGGTTAAGGTTCCTGTGGCTAGTCCAAGCTGAACTTTCTGATGTAGAGAGGAAGGCACAGCCATGATGTCTGATCGGTGAAGCCATGGCCTGCCTAGCAACAAGTTAAATGACGAGGGGATGTCGAGCACGTGAAATTCAACACTAGTCTTAAAATCTTCGATCATTACTTCCATCTGAATGGTCCCAACCACATCTCGTCGAGTATTGTCGTAAGCGCGTACTCCGAGATTAGACGGCTGGAAATCCTTGTTCTTGAAACCCAAACAATAAGCTGTACGCAGGGGACAGACGTTCAAGGCAGATCCGTTGTCCAGTAACACAACCGGGACCCATTTCTCCATGCATTTCAGAGTGATGTGTAATGGCTTGTTGTGACCCGCTCCTTCTGGTGGCAGATCCTTTTCGGTGAAGACTACAACATGCTTTGCACGAGTGGGTGTAAGTAGGGCCACCATCGTTTCCGGAGGAGTGTCTGGTGGCACCTCCATATTTGACAGGGCTTTGATTAGCTTCTGACGGTGCTCTCAAGATGAAGAAAGTAATCCCCAAATAGACACTGAGGCTGGGGTTCGTTCAAGTTGTTTCTGAATCGGATAATTTGTTACCGGGGGACCCTGCGAAAGGGGTTTAGCAACCGGGTTCTGCTGAATGACAACTTCTGGATGGTTAAGAATTGTATCCTCGAGGAGGGAATAATCCCAAATGAAATCTCCTGTCGTGGCATGGTTGGAGGGATTTCCACCTTTTAGGTAGGCTGGCTGGTAGACTCGACCACTTCTGGTTATTCTATTGACTGTTTCTTCCCACAACTCCTGATTTTTGCCCTAGAAACTTGTGTATTTCTCATTCACCTTTCGTTTACCAGCCCTGATGGCTTCCCTTTTCTGCATGGTTTCTTGATCTTCAGTCCAGAAATTCATCAGATCGTTTTTTACCCTCTGTTCCTCGATTTCGACTGCTCCCATTTTTGCCTTGAGGTTGCCCACTTCGGAATCTTGCCAAAAGGACGGATCCAGCATGGCTTTATTGACAGTCCACACCTCATCATTGCTTACTCGAATATCAACTACCGCTTCTTCATCCCAGAGGGCAGCCATAGGGTCATTGACTAGTACTGATATCGTGGATGACGGTGGGAATGGTACTGATGGCCGTGGTAAAGATCCATTACTGATGTATGCCTGTGGGAGCCAATTTTGATTTCCAAAGGCAGCTTCTATGATAGAACGGCCCTCTTCCCTAAAATTGGCGAGTGGTGAAACACGATCCACAGGATGTCTGTCTGGAGTCAACATTCCTCCTAGAGGATTTCTTTCTTCCTGGCTCTGTCCGGAAATGCTTCTTGTTGTATCGATCTGATAGACATGGGAATTTTCTGTAATAGGCTTGTCGAGGAATTCGGAAATGTCGAAGTGGCTTGAGTCTCCAGAGATTAGCAAAGAACCGAATGCTTGTCGGGATTCCTCCCAATCTTGATCGCTCATGGACCATTCTTCTTCTTCCACAACATCACTCCATCTTGAATCTTGAACTGCACTAGCATATGAGAGGAAATGGACCCCAAGGTCTTCTGGCAGGGGGACAGTGGGTTTTGGTTCAGTAGCTATGATGATATAGAGGCTAGGGTCAAATTTGGTAAGGTCTTTTGCAGTGGGGATGAGGGATATTTGGCCAATTTGGGTGTTTTGCTTGTGATTAGGCAAAGGATTGGAAATGGTGTTAGGCTTTTGGTTAGGAAGTGGAAGGGTTCCGTCGTCCACAAGATCTTGGACTTTATGCTTGAGACGCATACAATTGTTGGTGTGATGGCCGGGCATCTGGTGGTAGGCACAATAAGTGTTTGGGTTATGGTTAGGAGGAAGCTCTTTGGGTGGCTCTCGAGGTTTGAGTGGCTGAATGAGGTTTTTATCAAGGAGTTTTTTGTATACTGTGACAAGGGAAAATGGGAGTGGGTGAAATTCTCTTCTCGGCCGGGGAGCTGTTTGCTGGAATTGTGTCTAGGTTACAATCTGGTTAACAGGTTCAGTCTTGACTGGCTTGGGGTTGGAAGAGCTGGCTTGGTTCTGAGTGTAGTTGTTGGGTCCAAACAAAGCGTTGTTGTTGCCAGAGTAGACTCGTCTTTGCTTAGGAGCAGACTCGCCTTTCTCGAATATGCCACTTCGGAGAGCATCTTCGACTGCCAGGCCGGCCTCATAGAAAGTCTTGAAGTCAGCAGTAGTTTGAAATACCACTAGGTGTTTGGCAAAGTCTGGTTCCAGATTCCTTGTGATAATTCTCATTTGCTCCTTTTCTGAAGGCCGTTCCATCATCTGAGAGGCTTTTCCTCTCCATCTTTTAACAAAGTCGGCAAAAGACTCATTCTTTCCCATCTTGGTTGACTCCAACTCCCGAACAGTCATCTCAAGCTGAATGTTGTAGTTGTATTGGGCGACAAAAGCTGCCCCAATATCTTCCCATGTCCTTTTCTTAGAGATGTCCAGATTCAGAAACCAGCGGAGTGCAGGTCCAGTTAGAGTTTGCTGAAACATCTGGCCCATTGCATCTTTTCCAACGTCATACATGGACAAAGTGCCCACATAGGTCTGCAGATGAGCTTTCGGGTCACCACTGCCATCAAACTTGTCCCAATCCATCGGTTTGAATTTGTCGGGGAGCTTTGCATCTGGGAAAAGGCACAATTTCTCCATGTCAATCCCTGTAGCTGCTATTTTCTCCTGTTTCTGGACAGATTCCTCGAGCCTAGCCAGCTTGGTTAGTACTGACTCCATATTCTGACTGTTTGAGCCCCCTGCTGGCGGAGGGAGTTGAGCAGTCAGTTTTTGGATCATGAGCATCATCTGGGCCATCTGCTTGGCATTGTTGGTTTTCTGTTCCTCCAAAGCATCCTTAAGAAGCTGGATTTCATCTTTTTCTTCTTCCATAACTGAACTCCCGGTTGACTGTTCTGTTCTTGACTCAGTTCGAACCAATCGCTGTTCGGGGATTCGAGTCCAACCCGGTGTGAGGTTTTTCTTCTTTTTGCCAATGGTTAGTACTGATGAATATGCACAAACTGAACTTAGGGATGCAATGTGCAATGTATGTGCAAGATGAAAGAGAATCTATGTACATGAAAATGATGCATGATGCATGAAAGGATTGCCCCAATTTCCTCTTATTTTGTTGGATATATCCGAATTTTTACGAAAACAACGGCCGGACCGGAGGTTGCCTACGTATCCCCATGGAGAGGAATCAGGCCGTGACGTAGTTCAGGACTATAAATTTGGCTCTTTTTCTCAAAAGATTTTTTTTTCATTAAAAGCAAGGAATTTTTACAGACCGACATGACAAACTTGACAACTAACTTGATAAACAACAACAGACTCGATAATCAAACAACAACAGACTCGATAATCAAACAACATAGACTCGATAATCAAACAACATAGACTCGATAATCAAACAACAACAGACTCGATAACAACGATGGACTTGATAACAGACTCGATAATTAACAGGTGTTAAGAATCACAAGCTGGCTTGATTCTTCAAAAGAAGCCCTGCTGGCCGGATTAAGTCAGTGGATATTCACATCTGGCGACAAACTTGACAGCAACAGATTCAATAATTAACAAGAATCATAGATTGACTTGATTCTTCAAAAGAAACCCTTGTTGGTTTGATCTGATCATTGCATGATTATTTCTCTCTTCAAAAGCCGTCCTGTTTCATCAGCTTTTCCTTTTCCTTTAGGGTCCTCGTTTTTCTCCTACTGGTACTGATCCCTAAGCTGCTGTGGGGTCATGCCATCATTGTTGAGAAGGCAATCTGCAAAGCACACATCACAATCGCACTCGTCCCAGTACTTGTGGCCCGTGACCGGGTCTTCGAAGTAGTAGACGGGCTGGCCGTTGGCATCAAAGTATTTCACGGGTGGCATGGTTGTGAGCTCCCCATCGTCTTGTTCCACCATTAAGGTGATCTTTTCTGGTATGGGTTTTGGCTCTTCTGGAAAGCAAAATTTCCATCCCTCATTTGCATCCCATTGGAGAGACACGCCTGGCAAGTTAGCTTCGGCCAACAGACTGAGTTTTTCATCAAGGTCCTCCCCCATATGGTCTTCTATGTTGAGTTTTCCTAGTTGAGGTTCTTCTGGCTTGCATGGAGGTTGCTCAGGCTGAACTTCTTCGATTATCCACACGAGCGCCCCTTGGTGGGTGGTGAGGGTGGACTTGAATCGCTTGTAAGGCCCTCCAGACATGATGATTCTACCATAAAGGAAATGTGTATTTCACTTTTGGGAAAGGGAGCCAGTTGCAGTATATTTTCTTGAAGATTTTTGCTTTTGATTTTTCTTTTTTTTTCTTTTTTGAAGAGAGGAATTCGCGTCTATCCAACACAATGTGCGATTGTCGGGGCAATCCTTTCATATGTGAACATGAAGTGATGACCTAAGGTTGAGCTATCCTAGGTATGCATGCAGGATAAAGATAACATGCACATGGAGCGATATATACAAAAATGGATGAACAATTGATAGGCAAACAAGGCGTACCAATAAACGGGTAAATAGATAACAAGGTAACAGGTATACAGGATAACAGGTAACAGGCAAACAGAATAACAGGTAATCCTACCCTGCGGGTCCCTGTCTTAGGTTGGAAAGTACTACGGTTTATTATATGCAAAGGCCGGGTTTTGGTTTAAGGGGGTTCCCTAGACTAGAGCCAATATTTGCCTCCCAGTGCCAAGTGTACTGCATGGCAAAGGTCGAACGACAGGCTGACTCATCGTCGTCCAGGGTTGTCGAGAATCTTGGGATGTCCTAACACCGGCAAGCCGGGTAGGGTAACCAAGACGCAGCGGCGGGGCTTATCCAACATCGATGCTCGTGCAATGCAAAAGTTTATCCATAAAAATGTTTTCAAAATCCCACAAATATTTTTCAAATTTGGCTCACCAATAAACCAATTTTTATTTTGAAATTTTACTCAAGCAAACAACCGGGAAAGCTCCAGTCCGGATTGGTCGGGCGTAGCCCTGTTATTGCACCATTCCTTTCTCGATCACGCGGGGCGTGTTCGTTTTTGTCAAGCTTTCGGGGGTCGTTTTACAAGTGTAAAATACCAAAATAAAAATTAATTTAAACATCCCCAGCAGAGTCGCCATTTTGTGGACGATCAGATCCACGCGCAGCTCGAGGAAAACAGAAAATGTGAGTCGCCACCCGGGATTTATTTGGAAAATGATTTTGGTACCCGAGAAACCGTTGAAAATAATTAATGACTCTCGTGCCGTTTTGGAAAAGGTTTGATCTGCGAAAAGATTCTTGGATTCGGAAGCCAGGTTACGAACGGGGAAGGTTTTATTGAAAAGCACCCCACTTGCCCGGGAAATTCCCGGTCTCTACTAAATTTTTGTGGGATTTTAGAAAATATTTTATTGAAAACTTTCACAATTAAACAGATAAGTAATAAGAATTAACAATAAAACTATAACGAAAATAAAATTAGATAAAAAAAAAACTTAATAACAATAACAGGGGAATGAAGGGGTGAAAGTGCAATAAACAAAACTGCCAAAAAACCAAAGAAAACAGAGCACGAACGAGGGAAAACAGGGGAATTTTTCCGTGCTGTGTAGGTCAGCCGTACGGCTCATATAAGTTGGCCGCACGGTGCATCTTGTTAACCGCACGGTTTGCTTTTTGAGACAATTTTCAAAATTTTGTTTTTCGAACAGTAGCCTCTTTTTGTTTAAAAAAAAAAAACTTTGATTTTTTGTGGCAAAGTCAACCTCCCAAGCCAAGAGATGACTATTAGAGTCACTCTCAACTTGAGAGGATCCCCCTCAAAAAACCGAGGTTTCGGACCCGGCTAGAGTGACACAGTTTGTACCTTTGTAGAAGCTTTGAACGGTTTTGGTGACTTCAGAAACTCTTGAACGTGAACTTCGAACAAGGGATTATGGATTACTTGGATATGAAAATAGAGAAGCGACAGAATGTATTGTGATTTTGTTGGAGATTGCAAACAAGATTTTGAACGAGGGAGATGACCGGAGAATTTTTCAGCGTGTCGTCGGGATAGAGGGGATTACTGTGTCACACCCCACTCTGGCAGGATATAACCTGCACAAAGTGACTGGACACCTGTCACCACCTGTACGCCTTTTAGGCTACTCACAAAAGCTATTATACAAAGCTCAACTGCAACTCGTAACGAATGCAAACAAAAGATATTATAACACCAAACTCAACTGCCATAACCAAAACAGGTGTTCACACCTCCTCAACAACTGTACAGTCAAAATCATTTGACATGTACTCAACCACATTAACTCCAAAAAATACTGATTATCCACATCACCCACTGACTGACAAAATCACAGAACACAACCTCTAGGAACACCTGTCTAGCACTCTGGCACTGTAGTGGACCGACGTCTAGCTCAACTGGAAATCTGCAACCAAAAAGGTTACAGGAGAATGTACCTTAGCAACATAATAAATGGAAATGATAAGTGTTTAGATGGATCGAAATATAAACAACACTCCAACACATTTGCTTAAACAATTTATCTCAAAAACACAGCCCTCCATATTTATTTCAAAAATGCAGCCCACCGGCTCATCTCAAAACATGGCCCACCGGCCCATCTCAAAAACACAGCCTATCGGCTCATCTAAAAAACACGGCCTATCGGCTCATCTCAAAAACACGGCCTATCGGCTCATCTCAAAAACACGGCCCACCGGCCCATTTCATCAACACACCTCTGTAAGTTTTGCAAAATATTTCACATTTTCTTTCACAATATAAAATAATATCCTATCATTTTACCCAATGTGCCAACGAGTCGCCAACCTCACAACCGGGAGTTATGACGGTACCGTGACCTCGCTCACAGGCTCACATATAGTGGCGGTGACGAGGGCCATTCTTTATCACCAATGGTAGGTGCAACCCAGAAGGTAAGCAAAGCTTACCGGCAAGCAGCAACCAAGCTTGCCCCACATAACGCAAGCATCAACCAAGCTTGCACAACCACAAATAGCAAGCAGCAACCAAGCTTGCACAACAACAAATAGCAAGCAGCAACCAAGCTTGCACAACATAAAGCAAGCAGCAACCAAGCTTGCAAACATTGGCACAAGAGGCATAAAACATTTTCCTTCCACACACCAAAAATCATTTGATCCATCATAAAAATCATTTGATCCATCACTGAAAATCATTTAATCCGTCCAAACACAATACTTTTAACATATACAAAAAATCACAAGGAGAGTTTTCAAAACATCAATAATCACACCACACATTTGAAAACACCACATAAACACTACACATTTCTATTTATTATAGAGGCTGTACATTCTCACCTGTCACAACAGGACCAACTCCGCCATAGACTTAACCTCTATGCACCAGAAGTGTCACCACGACCATCTTACAGTATCATCACCTATGACATCAATTATGTATCACCCATAAGCTCACTACCAAAAATTCATGCCCAAATGCAAGTGAAATGCATGAAAATGAATCCTACAACTCAACAGTGCTGCGCTCTATGAATTTTCAGAATTAATCTACTTATCCGATTCCCACGAAATTTTCACCACAAACTCCAGAATCACACTTCATCATCATATCCAAAATTCAGAATTTTCTGAGCTCCGTAACTATTTTTAAACAACCTCCACACAAACCCAGAACTTGCTGAAAATTCCCCAAAACAGATTTTTCCCCAACTTCAAATTAAAAACTTCTATTCTCTGGAAATAATTAAGGCACAACCCATACATCGTTTCGAAGGTATACGAGTCTAGTTTCATAATCAAAAGACGGTGTACCAATCGGATACCCGAGCTAGAAGTTATAACCTTTTTCCCAAGATGTGTCAGTGCTGTCTGCCCAAACACGAACCCGACAGCAGATTGATTCACGAATTTTCTTATTTTCTGTACTTCGAATTAAACCCCTAAATTTTTACACAACATAAAGAACATCCATGGGTAGCTACTGTAAAAATCTCATAAAATTAAAACTTCTATAACCATGTCTTAAAATTCGCCAAAAACTATGACAGATTTGGTTTTTCACAAAACCAGTCAGTGAACCCTTCACCTTCCTTTCACGAATTTTTGTAAAAACAACCCCAAATCATTCTTATGAGATGCAAAAGACCTGATTAACTTGTATAAGAACAACGTATATCAAGAATTTCGGAAATCAAACTTCAATTCGTACCTTAATTTGGGTTTTTCCCCAATTTTCTTCTTCTTCTTCTCTTCCTTCTTCCTTCTCCTCCTCTTTCGGTCTCTCTCTCTTCCTGTCTCTCTTCTCTGATTATTGGCAGAGGAAGTGGGGAAGAAATATCTTCTCCCTCAATAATTCAACCAAATTACACTCCACCCCTTCAACTTACATAGTTATTAGCTTTAAGCCCAACACTTATGAAAATTACTTTTCTCTTCTTTCCCTCTTCCATAATTCGGGTCTCGCAGACACCTCAAACCGTACCCCACATAGACAAGCATATCAATAAATCCGCTAGCATCACGTGAAAAGGTATTCAAATATTTTTGAAATAATCCGGGGTGTTACATACTGTGTGTCGAAAATGAGAATGGAGAGACGTTTTTATAGCCGAAAAAGGAATCAAATCTCGCCCAAAATCTTTCCTGAAATGATGAGATGCTTCTGTAATAAATTTCGAATATTTCCTAACACACAACCGCACGGCTAACCGGGTTTGACCGTGCGGCTTAGGTAAGTAGACCGTATGACTTGATTATGGAAGGAAGGACCGTATGGTTATGACTGTAAACCGTACGGCTAGGGCTATTTTTGTCCAGAAATTTCTGAAGTTCACAATGGCTATCCCAAGCTGTTCCAAGGTACTACTGAACATTTCTTTCATCATTGGGGATGCACAGGAGCTAAAATTGGGGTGTCTACACTACCCAAGAACGTGTAACACATAGTGCTTTGTTTACTACTATTTGTTGGGCCTTGGATCCTCAGTTCTTGTTGGCTACTTGGAGCCCCGATGGGAGGTGAGTTAGGTATTTACATACATACTAATCAGCAATTTGTAGTATTATTCTCTTCTGTTAAAAAATAATTTTTGGATGGGCATTGGAGATGCTCCCTGAAATCTTTCAGCAAAGTATTTACAAATTTGTCATCTTGTATGCTTGATTTGTGTCTACAAATTTCTGTGAGGGAGTTCGTCATTAGAAGAGGGAAAAGAAACTTGTAATGCACAATTTGAACTTTATGAGAACAATTTTGCCTTTTTTGGATTACTAAATTTCATTCAAGATATCTGCCTCAGAAACAGTTACTCTTATATAATATTGGTTTATTTATTCTTGTTTTCCCATTATGAATAGGTGTTCTTTAAAACATAAAATGTTTGCATCTTGTAAATGTATTTCATTCAAGTATGATTTCTTTTTCTGATTTTAAATGTGTGTAACCTGCAGTAGATTTTTTTTTCTACTATACTTTTTGAGTCCTTGTAATCCTGCTATCTTGATTTTTAGTAAATCTAGGTAGCGTTATGTCATTGGCCAAACAATTATTATTGCCTGCTTTATTCTGATTCGACTACTCTTTAAGTGGCATTCATGATTCTAAGGAGGTACTTGATGGCCGTAGGATGGAAGTAATACATCCGGCAAGTAATATGATTCACATCTGATTTTTCATCATGATATTGATGATGTAGAAATTATTCTACTTTTCAAAAATTTTGGAAAATGCTCCCGTTGGGTAACTAAATTTTTTGGGTACTACGAGTGCATTTATGATCATGGCTTGTATTTTGTTTAAACATGAAGTAACACTAATGAAACATGACAAAGGCTTTTGACAATTATGTATGTTATTTGATAAGTTGAAATAGGATAACTAACGGAGTAGATAAATGAAAATTAGTCACGTGGAGCTGCTATTACTGAATTAGACAATTATGTGAAGTTTAGTAATATTTATTTCATTATTGCTTTTAACGTCTCTACTTATTTTTCATCAATACCGTAAGTCTTATTTGCGCCCAATAAGTTAATGGTAAGCAAGTGGTGGCTAGCTCATGCGGTAGAGCTCTTGGATGCCCCACACTGCATCCTGGGATCGAGTCTCTCCCCCCCCCCCCCCCCCCCCCCCCCCCATGTAATGGATTAGGAATGACGAATGACAAAAAAAAGGAAAAAAGTTAATGGCAATGTTTTTTCTTATCTTGTTTGTTACTACCTTACAGGGCACATTTACGCTATTGAGTCTCGTGCAAGTCAACAAATCTATCCCATTAAGGAAGGAAACTAAGAAAGGGAAAAGGGAGAAAAATTCAATGGCCAATTTGGTAGTTTCAACAGGATTGGAGAGATCCATTGTGTTGCCCTAGTTGTGTCTTCTATATATTCTAACTTGTTTCGAAGGTGGCCACACGTCTCTTGCAATAGTCCTTGTTTGACAATGACGGACAGTTTGGTCGAAGAAGAAGAAGAAGAAGAAGATAACAAAGACATAGAGATGTTCACGTCTTTTGAGCATCGGATTAGCGATTTACCAGATTGGGAGGTTTGTAATAATTTTTCTCTTTCAAATCGCTTAATCTTTTGGTTTTGTGCTTCAAAACCTTGAGTCATTAATCTTCAGTTTTTATATTGCTACATCAGATTCTGTTAAATAGAAGTCTTATTCTTTACTGGTTTGATATGTATGATTTTTGCTACTGATGCATCTAGGGCTATATCTTTGGGGTCAGTTCTGTGTCATCATTGTCTATATGCTTCGTTCCAAAGTGCATGTTTTTCTTGTTCTACCATCAATAGATTGGGCTATTATTGTTCCTATGGTGGCCCTTTGGGAGGGGGATCAAAATTTTATCGATTTCGTTACTTCTTTTTTCTTCCAAATCTATGCATCTGCTCATCTTGAGAGGTGATTGTTTTCCTCAATCCCTCACTTCCCTATATGGCATAGATATTACCTACTATGCCTTTGATTAATCATATTCCGACAGTTTTGTTCATGTGTACCAACAACCAGTTTTTGGGCTTTGGTTGGATTTGTTTACTGGGTACTTAAATGTTGCCAGAACAATTTTAAATGTGTTGTAACTTGTAAGGATTTCAGGACCAATGCCTCCTAACCTTTGAAAAAGTTGGCAAGTTATAATGAGACTGAAGCTTATGATTGCTTTGTACTTTGTAGTTGTAACTAAGGGATTTTGAATGTTAGGGGTAGAAGGTTTATCATATCCTAATTTATTTTGATATATTGGATAGCTTCCATTTTCCTAATCACTTCTTCACTTTCTCTTCCCGTTTAGTTTTCTAATAACTTCGGCAATGATGTTAATGTCAAAATTTATGATTTGGGAATGTAGATGCTGGCACATTGTTGAATTCTAAGTTGATCCAAGCATTAGTATCGTTGTTGATTGGCAATGACTTGTAATTACATGGTAGCTTCTTGTAGCTATGTTTGTTTCGATTAATTATAAATCGTTTGCTGTTTTTTATGGGCTAGCTTGCATGGACTTGGGAGTTGATGGCCGGGAAGTGTGTCTAGTTGTCACGTTCATTTAAGCTGGACATTCATTTTATCTACATGGTGTTAAGAATTGATTGACAAAACCCGCGATTGGGTTTGGGGATCGCTTTGCTTGTGCATATGTTAACATATAAGTTGAGAATTGGTAGGAATTTATTAAAAAGACCCACTTGAAGATATGGGGATTGCTTTGATTGTGTATGTGATAACATGTGAGCTTGTGGTCTATATGTTTGTACTTCTTTCGCTGCTATTTCATCCTTCTCTAATCCATTTTTATTTCTCATGCATTGGCCTTTTATCAGCATAGAAGATGTATTTTGTAGGCTTGTCCTCCTTCACTACATGAATTTATTGTTTTGGAGACAAATATTTGGGGACCTAATTATTTCAATCGCTAAATGTGTTATTTATGACTAGGATGGTGTGTTCTAATATATGTACAAACTAATTGCAGAATGAAGGAATTTGCACTGATAGGAGCTTCATGTGAAAGCACATCTAGAATTTTAGCATACAGATGACTAAAAGGATGGCGCTAAAGAATATTAAATCTTTTATCCGTTCTTCTTTTGATCCACAAACATTTGATGTTGGGCTGCATCATCATCTCTTGCCTATGCCAAACAAAGGCTAGATAAAAGAGGTATATTTTGCCGCACAACAGACAATATAAGGATTCATCACTATAGTTGTGGAATGCATTCGAATCATAGATAAAAAAGGAGGAATGAATTGGGCCTACCGCTCAGCAAATCAAACCTATTTTTGCATCAACCTACTTGGGGAGAAAGTGAATATCGCCTCGGCATATGTTGGGGATTAAAACTGAAGAACTCATCTACCGCTCGAAGAGAATTGGGCATCTGCCTACCGCTTCAGCAGAATCCCAAAATAAAAATATATTGATGGAATGACTCATCTATCGCTTGAAGCAAGTCCGAAATGTGCCCTTGAGCCTATTGTTATTTTGCTATTGTAACAGGTTGAAGGATTTTAGAATGAACTTGATCGATACAATTCTTGAGCCTCAACACATCTAACCTATGACTTGGAAAAGATATCAACCATGAATGAGGGGGCAACCAAAAGGCTTATCTGGTATGCCTTTTGTCTTCATTTTTGGTTATTAATTCTTCATAAATGTTATTTTCATGACTACTTACTGGAATTATTTCTATGGAAATAATCTTCTTTTGGTGAGAGCACGAGGCGATGAATGGAAATGTGGACGGTTGAAAGATTGAACTTGTTTGTAGTAGAACACTTAATTACTTGTATGTTAGAACTTGTTAATGGTGAAAAAACAAATTATTGCTTCTTATTTTTCTTAAGATGACAATGGCTATTTTTGAAGGTTTTCCTACATTTTCTGTGTCTTTATTTTCTTTTTTGTTTTTTCATCCAATTTTTGCATATGTCAGTTATGGATTGTAATTTCTATTTGGACAAAAAAATTAGCGATATACTCGTTTTGTAACAAACTATGAAGCACGGATACTTCTAGATGGGAGACGTATCCCAGAAGTATTGATGATTATAAAAATTATTTTTTTAATTCTCAAATTATCGGATATTTTTTTGATACTTTAAGTCACGTATCCAAACTTTTATGAAATTAAGTTTGTGACACATATTGCATAATAGTAGAGTAAAATTGTTAGGAATACTAAAAATGATAGATTTGTAGCACTTAACTTACATTCTCGAAAAAGAGACATACTAAGATTATGAGAAGTATCCCCTTAACGTCTTTTGAACATTTTACTGGATCGTACACGTGTTTGGTAAAAATACTTCAATAATTGAGCTAGTCACCACGTAGACTTACACACAATCATATTGCATAAGAAAAATACAATAGTTGTAGCACTATTCTTGCTGTTATGGGTAATACAATGCTAAAAACAAATGAAAATGTCTTTTAATCTAACATATCCTAGCCATATTTGTGTCTTATTTTTTGGATTTTCTTGTATCCTTGTATCCGTATCGTATCGTGTCCGTATCGCTTATCAGTATCTATACTTCATAGGTCACAAAACATCTACTTCATGGACAAACTTTTTTGGTTTCTCACCTTTAGCAACACTTATAGGGACATTTTCAATTTTTGGTCTCAAAACTTCGTTTTTCCTTTTCCGGACTGGGCTATGGAGATCAATTTGGTGATGACACAATGTGGTCCTTGAATGTTTTTAGGGACCAGAAATTTTCTTTTAGGGACGAAAATTTTGTCCCAAAAAGTCTCAATTTATTTTGTTTAGAAAAAAAGATGTTTAGGGGCCTTTAGATAATGTGGAGCTGACACAGAGGCTTTAGTTATCATATCTAATGATTCAGCAGCCATGTCATTTTTTCCTGGTCTTGACATTATGCCTTTGACGTAGTGAAGCCTAGATATGTTGCAAATTATACCTGTTACTAAAGTTTTAGTAAGACGACAATCCTCCGCCCATGTTCCTATAATGTTAAAAGAACTTCCTTTTTTTAGTTAACAAGCCCTGAATGAGTAGTTCCCCAGTTCTATAGTTCCTCAGTTCTATACTTTTTATGTATACCAAAGTTTTATGTCCATTATGAGGCATCAAAATATTTAGTTTGTAGTTCCCAAAATTGTACATTATTAGGTGGTATAGTGCATGATATTTGAAAGTTGGAAACAAAGGGTAAATGTTGGGAATAAATCCTCTGGATTTGGATTATAGTAAATTAATTACATGTGTGAACTGTTTGATTACTCTCATCAAGACGGATCAGATTATGAAGAAAATTTGACCAAAAGCTCTGAAAACAAGTCATTATGAGAATGTAACTCTAAACTCAATCTCTGCTACAATTGCAGATATCTCCAAGTTTTCACCTTCTTGGTCTCTCATTCAACCTCTCGGGATGGTTTACTATGGGCACCCCCACCATTCCAAATTTTTTTGTGCAAATTGCCTTGTTTGGATGACATAGATATGAAGAAGCTCAACAATAATTCTACTATACTGCACTCAGAAAGGAACTAATAGTGCCGGGGTGACCATGTCTTCAAAGGAGTTTGAACTGTGAGACTCCACTTATGTCAACTTATAAGGAAAGTCTACTAGTCGTGATGCCTCATCAAAGAAGAAACTCCAATTTCTTTCCATGGTCCTCTTCCTATGGACATTTTGCCTGGATTAATGATCCTTGGTTGAACAAGAAAATATAATAATCAATTGAAAATGCTGAAAGTCTGGGGCAAACTAGTCACGGGAGACTGGCTCCTACAACCAAGGAAAATACAATAGATTTCATAGACTCTGCCAAAGATCATAGATCTTAGAATTGTTTTTCAAGTATCCAGATTTCTGCTTGTCTATACTTTCCTCAACAAATTGTTACTTGAGGTAAACAGCTCTTCATCCAAAATACATCAATCTTCTAGTCCTTCTATAATTCCAGCTAGGATTATGCCAAAAGAATACATGAGAGGCTCACATATACTTTTATCAAGCTAACTTGGGGGGTTTGAAAGGCAAAGTATTAACCACCCATACCTTTAGTTTGGAGGCAAGCTTGATTTTGGAGTTCGTAGTCCAAGTCACGACTTGGAATTGTGATGATAAGAAATGCATAAAGTAAAGCCCTTGCACTTTCTTTTCTACCTGTCTGGCACCCTTCCATTGGTGCTTAGGGGAGAGACAATTGGTTGCAAAGTTTACTTGTTTCCTTTTTCCTTTCTCGAAGTTTCGTATGAGCCATATTGTTGCTATTTCTCTTACTAGTTTGTTGATCCATGTTATACATCGTGATATTAGTTTTAGTTCTTCACTTCTCCTAGAGAGTACTCTTTTGTTTTAGTTTTCACCTTCTATCAAAAACTTCAACTAGGAAAGTTTCACTTGTTCTCTTATATCTACTATGGAGGCATTGTGATGCTTTCCCATTAGTAAAGCCTAGAGTTGCCGGAAATTACTTTCTTAAGAATTGTAGTATGATCTCATTCCTCTACACGTGTGTTTTTATAAGAGGTAATTAAATATCCATCCGCTTTTTTGGTATCACTTAGATTTTCATCCCCCATTCTTTATGGAATTATGTTTTCATCCTCTTGTAATATGATTTACCATTATTACCCTTCCTTAATATGTAGAGGATGAAAATACATAAAACGGAAGTAATTTTTTAATTCAAAGTTAGTTGCTTTTGATTGATCCACACACCCTAAAATTAAGATATTTTTTGAATTGGTGAACTATTCTCCTTCCTAAAATTAAGGAATTTGACATGGAGAAATTCAAAAGAGGGATGATATCTTATCATAGTTGTTGAAATCACGTTTAACCATATATATTACTGGCTCCTTATCTCAATCATTTTAATTTTTACCATGATTACTCGATTTTACCATATTTTATGTTTTGTATTTGATTTTTACCATGATTATTTGAATCATGGTAAAACATGTCAACCACATAATCAACATTTCATGGTAAAAATAAAAATATGATAAAAAATCATGGTAAAAAGATCAAAATAACCACTATGCGGGCCTATATAGATAAGGAGTATGTACGCTCTTCTTGTACCTGTAAACATGGTAATAATTATTGAATTAACATCTTGAATCATGGTAAAAAAATGTGAAAAACCATTGACATGATTGCTAGTTTGATTTTAACCATGATCGCTTCCCTTTATGAATTTGGCCTGTGCATGTGGCACGCTAAAAAATTTTACCCTATAGGCCAAGAAATTTTGGATGGAAACATAATTAATTTTGGATGAATTACATCCAAAATTATTTATGTTTTCATCCAAAAAAATCTTTACCCTATAGGCAAAGAATTTTTAGATGGAAACATAATTAATTTTGGATGAATACATTCGTTTTACTAGTGTGTGTATATATATATAATCAAGGGCAAAAGTGGATTTATTTGAATCTCGGGATGGAAACATAACTCCTAAAAAGGCTTAGGATGATTTTCTAATTTCAAGTGAGTAAAAGGATGATTATTTAAGTGCCCCTTTTTATAATCTTGAAATAACTGGTTAGTTGGCTTCAACGTGCTCTAGTTGAATACGCTTTCCATCCTATATTGTTTGTCCTCTATTTTATTTTGAGATGGCCTAAATGTATGTTCACTTTGTAAATCGTCCAAAACTATTAGGTGTAACTAGTAAATACATTTGCAAGTTGGGAACAAAATCTTAATGGTGGGAAAAAAAACCTTTGAAAATCGAATTGTAGTAAATTAATTACATTTTGTCCTTAGAAAGTTAACTGCAAAAGGAAATAACAATATGCTTATGTTATGAAGGGAGTAACAATGTATGGTCGAGTTAATAATCTTGAAATATATGTTTAGTTGGCTTCAACATACCCTAGTTGAATACTCTATCCATCCTATATTGTTTGTCCACTATTTTATTTTTTAGATAGCCTAAAATTTATGTTCATTTTGTAAATCTTCCAAAACTATTAGGTGCAGCTAGTAAATACATTCAAAAGTTGGGAACAAAATGTTAATGGTGGAAATAAAGAATTTGAATTCGAATTGTAGTAAATTAATTACATGTGTCCATAGAAAATTTACTCCAAAAGGGAATAACAATATGTTTATGTTATGAAGGGAGTAACAATGCATGGTGAATTAAATAATATCGAAGCGAAAAATAAGAAACAAAACATTATAGGTACTGGAGCTTAAATGCACATTTTAATTGTCTAGGCGTTCAAAAAAAATTGAAACTTTTCTACATTAGTAAATAAAGCCGAATTCGGAAATTATTATCCTTGTCAATGTGAAAAGCATACAACTTTGGTGGCCAAAAACTGCATAACCCCTTCTCCCTACGTACAGATTAAGCCGCCATAATATGAGGAAAATAAATGTGTTTTAAACTAAAATTCCGATTGTGTCTATTGTAGTTCAGATGGGAGTCACACATAATGATGCAGTCAAGAACAAATGCTATCAGTGACTTGTATGAGACTTGGAGAGAGATCTGTGTTTTGATCTTATCATAATAGCATAAACATCGAGATTAATGGCATGTCTCTTGGCTTTTTGTTTCTATTGTGTAAGTTTGGCTTTATTCTTTTTCATTATAGGGATTGTAATCTATTTTAAGTCGTTGATTGCTACTTCTATTACGGTAAAGTTGTCTGGTGATTTTTATTGATGCGACTTTGCTGAAATTACTTTTAATTGAGCGTGGATACTTTTTATGTAAGACGTTGAGAATAAATCATTGGCTATTTATGTGAGATTTGGAGAATAAATCGTTTTCCTTTTAGAACCTAGAATAGAATCTCGGGTCTGATAAGTAACCAGATATCATATCTCTAACACAGGTTGTTTAGAACGTAGAAATGATGTGAATAGGATTATAAATGTCATTCCACTTTAAGATTCTTGTCAAATTGAGCTATTTGCATTCAGTTTTCAACGTTGAATTGAATGAGCAATCAATCTTGTAGTTAAAGATTGAATTTTGTCAATGTGTGTAACATACCAACTCTGCACATGTTCTTTCTTCTCTGCTTGAGTTGGCTCAATTATTAAATTTCTATGTTGACCCGTTTTATTTCCTTTTTCCATCGGAAAAATTTTTGCAATTATTTTTTGTCGTAGTCAATTTTTTATATCTTAATAAGATTAATCTCTGCTAGAAAAATTGGAAAATTAAAATTTTTATTGATAATTGAAAAAACATCAATAAGCACAAAAACACACAATGTTTTCCTTATCTGTTCTTTATTCTTTATTTTTTTTTCCCCGATTACACAAGTCAAGACATTCCAAGATAAAATATGACCAAAATATTGAAAATAAAAAAGATAAACAACTAATCAAAGGGAAAGCAAACACGGGATAGCTTATTCTAACAATTTATTTCTATTTTCTTCTGTTTAACACAATGGAATTATGAAAAGAAATTAGTTCTGCTGTTGAAATTTATATGATTCGTTCTCCTTTATTTCTTCAAATGCATAATTTATAATGTGACATGATCCTTGATTGTTGATTAACAATATTTTCATTGATTAACTTTTACGGAACCTCTAGTTTGTGTCTTAAACAATTAACATTTCCACGTCCACAACCGTATCTGAGCAATGTTGTCTGCCTTTTCTTTACAAGAGTTGTTGTTCTAGACATCTTGTTCTTGGCATAACGTGATCTAATTAAGTGGAAAGCAGCTGAGAAGGATTTTCTTTCTCTGTACGAAAGTCCACATGAAATTTAAAATGGTTCCAAGAGATTAAGGAAAGCCAACGGAAATATTGGCAACATTTTTTGGCATGTTAGACAAGTCCTTGTTGGACACTTACAATTAGGAAACCATGACCAATCGAACTGTTTTGACCTAAGAAACACGGATACATCCCGGGCCTTTTGTGTCGGAATCATAGACATTTGGAGACTGACATGCTCCTTGCATATTTCTGACACGTGAAATATGCGCACAAATATTAATTGTTTTTTGAGTCGGACACATTTTGGACACGCTCGACACATACCAGACACATATGGGACACAATAAATCTGAAATCTAAAATTTTATTTTTTATCTTTAATTTGGAAATAATAAATCTAAAATACAAATTTTATTTGTACATATGTATATATAAATATTTGTATAGTGCTCATTAGTCAGATGTTTTGGACCATGACTGAAGGAAGCATGGAAATGAGCACAAGAATTGATTTGGGTGTCTAGGCTTGCCCTCTCTGATGCCTTTCGGCTTTGATTTGGGAGCATGGTTCTGCAACAAAACGTCACTATAGCTCCTCGGCTCTTGAAGGTTTAGGGGGGCCACTATTTCAATGGTATTCTTAGAGCAGCCACTTTTTGCATATATTGCCAAAGGTTAGGTCTGTCTCCAATCATCCCCTCCCACATCCCCAATGACTGAGGACTAGATGGGTTTTGTTATTACATAAATACTTGTAAAGTAATGTATTTAACGTATCCCGAGTCTGAATCCTAATTTTTTGGAAAAATCATATGTTTGTATATCCGTGTCATATCGTGTCTGTGCCCATATTCGTATCCGTGTTTCTCAGTAGTTGATAAATCCAACAATTTTCTGGGAATGCATCTTTCTTTACTCGATTGTATGCTATGTTGTTATGCATATGGCATCTTGGTAACCTACTAGAATGTTATCATTAACTTTAGTACTGTATTCTTCATTGGCGTTAAGACGTGAATCCAACGTGGGACATTAACCAAAGTTGTAAGACTATGCCACTAGGCGCACTACGTACATTTCTAATTGCATCTCAGTCATGGATAGACATTTCAATTGGTGCCCTGTAAACCATAACAATACTAAACCTCATAAATGCACAGATACACTCGGCCTATTGTATGAGTAAGTTACGGATTACTCATCTTTTTACATGTAGTGTGAAATAGAGATTTCTCATCGACTCCGGCATCCATGAAATTTGTCAATTTTATTTACTTTTTGCGGTGTTTGCCAAGGGAGAAAACAGAAAGCGGCGACTGTTGGAGCTACTGGTCAATTTTATTTTCTGACGGTGCTAACATAAAGGGGCGGATAGGTGTCACCTAGACTTTTGAACACATAAATATTTATTATAGCCTAAAGTGGTTCGAATAGTTATTTACGGATATACAAAAAAAAAAAAAAAAAAGACCTAATACATTATTCAAAAAATGAAAAAAAAATTGCAATTTAGAGAATTGTCAGTTGGGATCAAGAAAAATTAATATCCTAATGTCTTGTATTTGAATACCATAAGAGAGTTGGAGGAAGCCTTTATTTATTTTTCGCAAAAAAAATAAAATAAAACCCTGACAAAACCTAATTATATGACTTCCTAATTAATTTTTTCTTCATATTTTTTGTCATAACATATATGAGTTTTTCATTGAATGGGTGCCACCCCGTGGTGGAATCAGGGCTCCGTCCCTAAATAAAAGGTTACTAAATAGCAGTAATACCCACTGTCTTTTAGGAGTCAATAATTTTGGCCAACCATACTTTAACTTTTTATTAGTAAAGTTAATCGTCCGGTAGTGAATTGGATCATTCTAAATTTCGATACTTGTGAGATCAAATTTCTAATATGACAACACTAAGTGAATACTTTAAAGACCAATACTACATTTTACCTTTAATTTTGGAAAGGCTAACGAGATGAAGTCTAGCAAAGAGAAGTATATGTAACACGCCCAAACTATTCTCTTTGCAATTGTGCCCGATTGGCTTGAAACGGGCAATGGATGAAAAGCAAAGCAAGACCAACCTGGGTAACAAATTTTAATAAATTTCAATTTTTTTAAATGCAACGCCAAAATTTAAAAAAGTTGAAATAAAAAATTCTTGTTATGACATTTACACGAACATCTTCGCTTCTTAGACCTCATCGAGAACACCATCTACACCAAGAATCATGTTAATCGCATATAGTTTTAATAAGTTTTTGAAGAACATCTATGTTTGCAAAAAAAAAAAAAAAAATCGATTCCGATTTAGTGTATAAAACTTTATTTGTCTTATTTTTCACAATATAAGTGTGTTTGAAAAAAATATTGAGTGATACATGATCAACATATTTTTTGGCATGGTTGGGGTTATTAACTAATTCTGACTAAGAAACGGTCATGATCATCAAAATGAATCTGAAAGAAAAATCTACACATGAGTTAAACATGATTGTTCCATCCCACAAAGGGACATGAAACGATCGTGTAATTCTCATAATCAAACAAAACCAAAATACAAAATTGTTTGTCCGAATCACCCAATTGTTTGTATTGATGTTTTCGGGGATTCTGCAGCGAGCTGCTCGCTCCCATTTTGCAGCCCCCCAAAAGTCGTCATTTTGTGCGATTTTGTTCCAAGGCCAAGTAGTCATTCACTAAAAGGGCACCAAACTATTTGCAATATGAGCACAGGACACCGATACATGGCTAAAATGTCAGCGACACAAACGAGAAATTTTTCAGTGCCGGTAAGTTACGGCTGACGTGGTATCCTACCACCCATCTGGCTCGGATGCGCTGTAGGGTACTGTCATGTGGTACTGTACCGGCGTTGAAAAATTTTCTGGGACACAAGAATCCCCCACAAAACAAAAGTCACAGGAAAGAGAAAAGGCTGAAGGTCCTAGTCATATCTCTCAATAAACAGCAGATCTTATTACAGAAGGAGTCATAGGATTCTTTTCCCATGCCTTCCTTATCTCCACCGCAGAAATTCCCTACGCCATGAGTTATACAACTCACAAGCAATGTATGTTTGTTTTGCACGGGAAAAGAAGATTTTATTAATCCAAAGTAACAGCTACAATAGATTAAAAGAAGCTAAGAAAGGCATTACAACGGGAGGGAAACATCCCAACTAGGTTTGCACAAAACCCTCTCGACAATCATGTGCCAAAAAAACCCAAAAAACTGGTTGGCTAGAGATCAACCAGCCCAACAAAACCACTCCTCAACGAATATATCAATTACAGATTAAGAGGAAAAAAGAACTCCTAAACGTTTAAGAGACATAGAGGAACAAATCAAAACACCTCAACCCTCAACATAAGAAGAGGCCTATAGATAGTGAACAAAGATCATTGGAAGCCAAAAATGCATCAGAGGAAAAGAGTCGGATGAAATATGTATCAGAAGAGCTGAAGCCAGATCCAATAAGGCTTATGAAAAGAAGCTTATTGAAGCAGCACTTGCCAGCTTATTAAATCCAAATTTAAGTTGACTTGATGGTGCAGCATAGACTTGATATGGCAGGGAAAGGGTAATAAGATTGCCCAATTGAAAACTCCACTTCCAAACATGAAAGTGCAAAAAAGTTCATACCAGCATTACCACGTCCAGAAGAGAGATAAGAGCCAAATGAAGCATCCAAGACTAGTGGTGGAACATATGACAGATAAAGCATGCATAAAACAAAGACCCATCAGACACCACACATGACCAAGATCTTGAGACAAAAGTCAAGACCCCAGACACCCCCCAGGCTGAAAATCCAAACACAAAAAAGACCAGACTCCAGTTCTATAGCTAACCAAAATCAAAGGGGCCAGAAATTTACACCACCAGGTTTCCCTTTTTCCCACGCATCACTGCTCCATACATTGTTCCTCTGTCTCAAATCAATCATGAAATAGCTTCCCGAGAGGCTGAAGAAGCAAAGAGGGCTTACCTTAACCGTGGCCTTAATGTGGTTTTATATTTCATGGACGGACATCATCTTCCCTCTCAAAATGTATTAAGCGATTGAGGAATCATATTCAAAATAGCAATTTATAACCAAATGTGTGGTTTTGCAGTCCTCAGGTTTACATTCTGACTTTTGGTATAGAATAACAATTTTCTTTGAAAATAAGTAGATTTAATATTACTTCAAGGACTAGCACAGACATGCATGAGAAATGTCCTTTCCAATGCTTTGAAAGTTAACTGCTTTGATAACTTCCTTCAAAAAAACGATCAGTGGTCAAGAAAGCCAAAACAATTGTGCCTTAGCACTGAAAAAATTTCCTAAATACAAAGAGCTAATTAGACAAATAGTAGCTTTTACTCTTGAAGCTCAAGCAGAGTCCTCATTGCTTGTTTCTTCATCACCTTCCCATACACTCCTCTTCCCAGTTTCATTGCTCTCTCCATCTCCACCATCCCACTGCCACTGCATTTTCTCTTCAATCCTTCCTTCACCACCTTCAAAACCCTCTCATCACTTCCCACTGCTTCCGCAACACCATCCACCACAGCCTCCATTGCCGGAATCCGCCTCCCCCACCGCCTCATTGACTTCTCTGACTCAAAAATTTCAGAATAAACTTCCCAAAAAGATGCCCTCAAGTAGCCCTTTTCCTTTCCCCTTGCATTCAACCTCCTCATGCCTTCCTCCAACCTATAAACCATCCCTCCCGCTTCCATTCCATTGTCAATACCCATCTCAATCTCCCTCATCTCCTGTTTCCCCATAATACCCTCCTCAAACTTGCACCTCTTACAACAACAATCAAATCCCCAAGTTTTCGCCCTTTCTCTACGATTGCTCAAAGGCAAAAGCACATCATAATACGCCAGTGTGATCTCTTCACCTGCCTTGATATCTCTAGAAGCATGAACCATCATGTAATCACCAACGTGCAATCGCCGTGCATTAGGGTTGCATGCATGGTTGATAAAAGAGGGAAGTATCCATAGCCCAACACCATGGTAACAGCTATTTTTGCCCAAAACTTTGGATGAAACCGCATCCTCAACACAAGAATTCACATCCAATATTTTTAATATTCTACCCATATCAAGATTCTCATTAAAAAACCCACTCTCCTCTGCTTCAGGTCTAAATAGACTCACATCAGTCACTTCAAGTGTATCCTCTTCTTCACCGGTAGATAACTGACGAATCAATTGATGGGTTCGGTGACTTCTTGTGGATGATTCAACTACTTCACCTATCAAACTCTTCCACATAACCAATTGGGTATTGTGACCCAGATCTTCATCTTTTGAACTAGGCATTATACCCCTCTCAGCGGCAATTGCCTTGGTTACTAATAACAAAGTACCACAATCAACATTCTTTGTTGCGAAAAGGCCACGCCCACAACCCATCTGGGATTTCTTGATTTCAACTGCACCAATGTACTCCGCAATTTCCGGATGCTTTCCACGAAACCCGTTTAAAACCCAATCAGATAAATCAAAAGCTCCAGTTCTAGAGGAGAATTCAAGTTTCTTGCATCTCTCCAGATACCCCTTAATGGATTCAGAATTTGCACCAGATTGGGGATCCATAAGAGCCAATTTGAAGCAGTCCAAAGCCATCCCATACCTGTTGAGACTGAGCAAGATCTTGCCTTTGCAAAGCAGAGTCTTGAAATGGGCACTCTCGATTTCCAGTGCTTTCTCACAATCTGCCAAGGCTTCCGTGAGATTCCGGAGGTGGGACCGGGCTTCGGCCCGGTTGGAGAGGGCTAAGCAGAGGGCTTTGTTGAGATTCGAGAGGTGATTTGGGTTTTGATGGGTGTTTTCGGAGATCTGTTCTTGGCAGAGTGAGATGAAGTGAGAGTAGGCTTGGATGGATTCATTCCATTCTTCTCTGAGGAGAAACTCCGTGGCTTTGGACCTTAGCTGTTGCATCATCAAATCCTCCATTTCTGTGTTGTGTTGCTGCTTCTTTGTTTCTCTCAGCTTTGATTTTTGAGTGCGCTATTTTTCTTTTTTTCTGTTTTTGTTTTAAATGAGGGGATGTAACGGTCAGATTCTGCATCCGATTTTATATCTATTTCGCTGTTTGGGTCTCACGTGTCGTAACGGCAACGGCTATATCGGGGATTTTTAGTTGTTACTCCGTGAAAGTACTTCCAGTTAACAATGGGATAAATTACATATACGCCCTTCAACTATCACCCACTTGAGACTACCTAGACTAATTCAACATAGGGGTAACTCGGAAATGGGTGATATTTGAAGGGGTTTAATGTTGGTTATCCTTAAAAGAGAAGACGAATTTAATTTGTGTTTTGGACTAAAAAATTAGCTGGCTTATTTTTTCGTCTTTATTTGATTTTTTTTGTGTTTTTTAGTTTTGCATCGACTTTTTGTGTATTATTGGTTCGTCTAGGCGAGAAGAATAAAAAAAGTAAAAAATTATGATCGAGGCATAAATTTTTTGAATAAAGACAAAAATAAGTAAAAAAGACAGTTTTTTACACTTTTTTCGATCTTATTCAAAAAATTGAAAATTCCAGTCATAATCTTTTACCTATTTGGATTCCTATCACCGAGACGAACCAATAATACTCCAAAAATCGATGCAAAACTAGCAAACACAAATAAATAAATAAATAAATAAAATAAAGACCAAAAAAAAAAAAGTAAAGTTGGCTTTTTAAGCCAAAAACACCACTAAGTGAACTATTGAACAGTGTGATTGATCAGACAAGTACCAAGTCAGTAGACTTCTTTCATTTCCGAATTTGCTTGCAACAAGTCCTAGCATTAGTATGAGTTCGTTGACCATGTAAGGGCAATCCATCTTGATGACGAATTTCACGATAACAAGAAATATTAATTAATCGTTCAATGTCTGCTCATTCTCCCCTCTTCAATTCCTTTCAATGAACAATATGATCTTGATAGGTTTTTTTTCCCATCGGAATGGACTTTTACCCTGCCGAGAATTCGCGGATGTCAGGTTCTTTTTTTTCCCACTCTCGTAGTCGCGCCTCTATCACTCTTCAATGCGTAAAGACGTACAATCCTATATCCAAGTGAGACCACTCAACTGATTAAAACAATTAACCCATTTCATTCCTTTCTTCGATTCTATGGTCAATCTTCTTCAATCCAAAGCCATTCGGAGTCCGATGGACAGCCGAGCTTGATATCTTCGGGTCTCCTTCTCTCTCTTGCCCCCTAATGTTGAAGTAGTTTAGGTAGTCTCAAGTGGGTGTTAGTTGAAGGGGTTTAATATCGGTTATTCGTTATCCTTAAAAATATACCTCTGTTTTTTGGAAACCGCGCATTTGCACAGAAGAATAATATAATTATGAGTTTTTTTCGGAAAAATTTACTCCAATATTTAATTCTCAATGAAATCTTTAAATTGGCATAAAATATTTTTTAAAAACAAAAAACATGCTAGTACAAGATTTTTTTGCGTGCAATTAGCATGATTCTCTGAAACAACGAGCAATTTGAAACAGTGGAAGTAACATTAAAAAAGTCTGGTCTCTATTTTTTCTTTCCTTCCCGTAGGTTTTTTTTTTCCCCTTTGGTGGTTGAAGGAATTTCCCATAGTTGTTAGTTCCATATTTGAGTAAAGTAATGCAAATTACGCAAATTTCAAAATAGATATTTTGGCACGTTTGATGCACATCACCTGCACGAAGTAATGAAAACGCACATATACCAAACATTTTTAATATAGTTGTGTCCGAATCTGTTCTTATAAATGTGCGTAAAGACTTTTTCACTTTAAATAGTGTGTTAAAAACAAGCATATGTAATACAAAAAAAAAAATAAAATAAAAGACGAGTGAAACCAAGCAGGCCTATATTAGACTCATTGACGGCCTATATGATGAGTTGGAAAATTACATATTGTCCTGCCCTAATAAAGACGAGGTACCCTAAAAATAATCAATTCATTCATGGTAGGCTACTTGACAATGTGGACATGTATAACATCACAATACTACTTTATGGTCAATCATCAAGGATAAATTACATTTCGAAATGTAAAATATTTTGGGATAATAGCACAAAACTTTTCAAAATTAATTCACTTTCTTTCCCTTCTAACTCATGATCATCTACATATATGCGTCACTTCAGCTCTATATTGAAGTTTGAATCCAATCCCAAGTTAGAAGGTCCACATGCAGAAGATTCCGCCATCTACAGATCGCACCGGAGGATCCCAAACATGCTTGCAACGACTAAGAGCTCAACCTTTATACAAAGATCTGATGTTCTTTACAGACTTGCATTTGAATCGGCCAAATTTTGGCCTGATGAATGCCAAAACTCCGACTCAACTGGCGCAATATTTACTCTGCAAAATACCAAAACATATGCATTTTCCATGAGCTGTGAGGCATTCATCCATAATCTGGCAAAAGAAGTAAAGAAAACAGAAACCTGCACTCTAACGATACCTAGGACTGTAAGTTGATCAAGCTATTAGAGCTCAATCAACCTTCAGCCCATTATAATGTTGCCCCTGATTGGTTCGTCATGTAAACTCGTAAAGCTTGAACATATTTAGAAGCTCGCCAACTTTTTGAGCTAGGCCCGAACTTATCTCAACAATATCATATGCGCTTTAGGAGTATAGAATTAAAAACTAAGATACTTGAGAAAGGGTCATTATTAATTTGATTTGAGTCTGGCTTGAAATTAGCTTGAGAGCTATAAACAAAAACCAAGCCTATTGAAGCTCGTTAAATATTTGCCCAAATTGGCTTGATGGCTTGGCTGGTGTGAAGCTCCGACTGTAGCCAACATCAGAAGGGTCCTAAAGCTTTTAGGAGGAAGTCTTACCATGATTTTTATGCCAAGATTTTTTACCAGATGAGCATGGGTCGAGGTTGGCACCCAACGCGATTTTGGTTTGGATATTTGTGGACCCGAGACCGACCGTGTACTAGCAAACCCATCCAAAAATCATTATCGGATTGATGGATCGGTCGGTCGGGTTATGCGGTTTGGGCCACCATTTGGCTAACCCAAAAAAAAAAAAAATTAACTATGTATCCTAAAAATCATCGAATCATAGTGCTATATCTCGAAATCAGAAAACATCAAACTCTGTATAGTGTAGACTAACTCTAGAACTTTGGAAAACATCAAAACTTTACATCAAAAGAATCAGCTAACATGTTTCTCTCCCAAACTTAGATCGTGACTAAGATCAAAGAAGAGGAAGCGGAAGCGGCGGGGCGGGTGACCATGGCGTAATCGTGTTGGTCTCCCACTTTTAGATCGCCGTCGCCATATATCGTTCTTCAGAGGTCCACAGAAAGAGAGAGGAGAGAGAATGTGTGGCAGCGCATGAGGTAATAAAGTTTAGGGTTAATAACTTAATATTTATGGCTGAGAAGTGGGGAGATGACAGGTGTATGACTAAAATAATGTCAAGAACAAACATACAGTTCGATCGGGTCCTATTGGTTTTGAATGAAAGCTACCCGACACCGGACCTGTCACCCGAATTTCAGAGAGAGGAGCAACCCGTATCCGACCAAATGCTGGTTTGAAACCGCCCGTAGCCCTTTGGGTCGGATCGGCTCCTTTCTCACCCCGATTGGCTTGTGTGAAGCTTTGACTGTAGCCAACATTAGAAGGGTCCAAAAGCTTTTAGGAGGAAGTCTTACCATGATCTTTATGCCAAGATTTTGACCAGATGAAAGATACTGCATATGTCATCGGTTCATCACTTCTTCAGAAAATACATTCCATCTCTTAGCTCTAACTTCTCTTCTGCAACTAGACCAGATAAGAAGCTTTGTAGCTGTTGGAGTGACTTGTCATAACGAGGATCAGCTACACAAAACATCTGCAGCAATATTTTGGTGTCAGTAGTTCCCTGTGACAAAATAGATCTCACCTAAATTGCAGTTTCTAGGACATAACAAAGAAGATTATGACCTTGAGTGTGTTGTGAATTCGATCCAATGCCATGCTACCAAAATTTGTTAGCATCCCTGTGATAAATTTCTACAACAAAAACAAGAGCACATTGAGAAGCGGACAGGGAAATTATGCAACTTAGAGAAAGTTATCAAAGATTCAAATAATTCATAGCTATGATATTTACTAATTAATACATTGTTCTCAAATACTTCAGAGGAATCGTCTTCTCATTACTTTGATGCGAGAGGTACCATAATAGCTGAGAATAAAAATAGTCTCTCTCCATCAAGGGAAATGTTGGTCCCCTCTTTTTTCTACAAGCACTAGGCAGTCTTAATGTTCCACTTAGTGAATTATGTTCAACATGCAATATAAAGTTTTGATAAATGTGGATTTCACAACAGTTTGGAAGACTTATCATAATGGATTTGAAATGAAAATTTACTAGTCTATAGGTGATTTGAAATTCTTCATGCTAAAGACTTGTTCTTGCGCAAAAAGTTCCTATGAATTAAATCTCTTCTACCTACATCTATTATCCACTTTAGTTCCACAAACCACTTATAGCTAAATCTCTTATATTTTTGTTGAAATTGAATCTTACATCCCTTATCCTGAAATTCTTAACTACCCAAACAGAGCCACTCAACTGAGGCATAGCATAATACTTGCACAGTCGGAAAATGGGGTTTAAAAGAAATAGGTAGATGAGTCATGAGGCCACTATTGTGCATCGCCAATGCTCTAGATGCTGAATGAAAGAAGCATGGTAATTTGCACATAAATCAAAATGATTCTTGGGTCTGCCCTCTCTAATGCCTTTTGGCTTTGATTTGAGGGCATGATTCTGCAGCAAACGCGACGGTATAGTGGGACCACTGTTTCAGTGGTATTCTGTGAGCAACCACTTTGTGCATTTATTGCCAAAGGTTAAGTCTTTCTCCTATCCATCCCCCACCCATACCCCCAATTATTGGGGACTAAATGGGTTATGTTATTGTTGTTGTTATTGTTGTGTAGTCATGAGGCCACTATGTGGAAAACAAAGCTGTTACTGAAAAAGACCTAAAATTCATTAGCAAAGATATTTGGTCAGTAATAATATTATTTCATCAACATACCTCATAAACAGTCATTTCTTTGTGTAGTTGATCCTCGACAGAGGCCACTGATCTGTCTCCATCATCATCGCCCACTAAAAGCTCCTCGCCTCCAGGATAAGCACCAGTCTTGCTAGTGTCGACAGTACCATCCACCAGGGTAAATATGTGGTCATTAGAGTCTGCTCCCAATGATTCTGAAAGAATTCCCTAATGAAAGAAATAAGGGGTAAGGGCATAAGGCTAAAATCAATTGTTTTCTCCTAGGACTGTAGTCCTTATTTTGACACAACATGTCATACGTAGTACGATACAAAATATTTTACTCAACTTGAACAATAAATAGGCAAAATGATGGATTAGATCGAATACTTAAAGACCTAACTGATGACCAGTTTAATTATGAATGTAGAAGTAAATGTCGGTATGAGACAGACTTAAGGTAATACCAATTTTTCATCACCAAGAGGAAAAGAATTAAAAAACGATTTTGAAGAAGGCTAAAGGCACATTATGCAGTGTTGGAACAAATGAACTAACCTTGCTTATCCAGAAATTTATTCGACGATTAAGTACATCAATAGGTACCCCAATAGCAGCTGAAAGATTTTTAGAGGTCCAGCTGGAGGGACAAAAATGTGTTAAAACTCATTATCAATGGGCAGTTAAACCTATTGAACTGAATGATATGATTACCTTGTTTGGTCTTGAAATTGAGTAATTATTGAGGCATGCAAAGGAGTGACCGTGAACTGTAGGGATCTATCCTCAAATTGCAACTCCAACTTCAATAGCACAAAAAGGAACTAGTAAATGTCATTCTTCTAGATAGGGAGTCGGTGCAAAGATTGAAACTTGAAAGGATTAACTTTTTTTTCCAACATAAATAACCCATGGGAAACCAAATATCAGCAGAAGCTCTTTGAAAGCAAATAAGAAAATTTTAAACGGCCGAACCTTCACAGTACCAAGATTTTTCTTCCATAGTAGCTTACGAGGGGTCTTGATCTCATTGAACCTTTTAGCATAATCACTAAGCAGTTGGTCCACAGGCTCAGGTATGTTAAATGCTTCATCCTGCAACTCTCTTAAAGGTTACACACAAAGCAACCAACCTCGTTCATGAAACACAATGACAACAAAATGAGAGACCAAAGTGTGGGAAATGAAAATTGAAAGTCCACAGGCGACAGGCCAACACAAAAGGAAGAAGAAAGGGAAGGTTTAAATGACATGCATAAAAGTATCAACATGTTTTATCCCCTGTTTTGGAAGAGCTGTTTTACATGAAGAGTGGACATGAAAACAGTTTACTCTTCTGCATACCTGGATAGGTGGCCAGAAATTTGAAGATATAATGGTAGCATTCAACATATCCAGAGAAACCCCATTCTCCCCCAATGCCTCAGCTCCTATGAATCAATTGGAAACAGTCACTCACAAAATCCTTGCGAAAATATGCAGCAGAAATAGTAAATAGAATCTTTGTAAAGATTGCAAGTGTAGGCACTGAGGCTTCTAATAAATGGAAGAGTGGCAAAGAAACATAGTTAAAGAATACCTACTTACGACTAAGTACAACAATATGTGTATAAAGGCAAACCTGCATGAGATGGTTGCATTATGGTTGCTTTTATATTTGCGTTTGTCCTTTTCGAATCAATCAGATCATTCAGCATTATTTCACACCTTTGCATGCTGGTCTCCCCAAAATGTATCTGGAAGATAACAACACGAATTAGAGCATCAAGAAGCTGAACCTCACAAAATAAAAAAGCCAATTATCAACCGCATCCAGTAGACTCTTACAAAACTAACAGAAATATTAGATTATTTTGCATAGACTGCATACCTTGAGGAGTTCCAAAGTACGTATTTCTGCATCTATGTCATAGTCCGATTTGTTTAGAAGCTTTTCAGCTAGCATAACACGGTATTCATTAACTAGCTGATCCTTTGAACCAATAATACTAACAATCATGCCAAGTATGTCAACCTTCCTTTGATTCCTGCTACCTTTCAGGGGATCAGCTTCTACTGGGTCAGGCTCCCAGCTGAAAGGTGGATTTCATTTCCAGAAGTGTGTCAGATTTCAAATATGGCATCTCTTCACCTCCAACTGTAATTTGAAAATTTTGAATTCATTTCATCTACAGCCAAAGTAGATACATACCGTTGGGCATTGATCCATGCCTGTTTGTCGTCAGTGTTGAAATCATCATTTACACCAATGTTTTCTTGACTTTCTTCATCTCTATTTAATTCTTCAAGAAGGCTATCCCCAGTATTTCCTGGGCCATTGGAGTTCCCACCTGTCCCATCAGTTAGCATAGTCACAATGCATTTAATTGTGTCTTTCCTCCCCTTAAGGTACTCCCTTATTGGTTCGCCAACCGCTTCTAGGAAAACACCAGCAGGGTCTATTGTCCTAAGCGCTTTAATAGTTGAAACATACTGGTGCAATATATCATTGGTTGAAGCACCAGCTGTAAGCAAACGATATCTTAACGCAGATATAAATGATTCAACAAGCTTTGAGTGTTGTCCAGTATATTCAAGGCAGTGTTTCAAGTCTTCAATAGCTGGAGAGCTGCACAATTCCGAGCAATAGTGAATGTATTGAGTTAATTGGAGAGGGTAGAATCCAATTATGCAGGAAAATGAACAAGAACGAGCAGGTCACGTGACCGGCATGAACACCACGTGAGGGTGGAAATAGAAAAGTTCGATAGGCCACGTATAAGACCAAAGTAATAGTAACAACACCACGTAAGGGTGGATTAGCTCGGGGGAGCCATGTGAAGGTGACCCAGGTTGTAGCCAAGCTAGTTAGACCATGAATGTGACGTTGGTCATACTATGAGATAATTACAATACCAAGGAAGGGTATGAAGGATTCATGGAGAGTCTTGAAAAGGCCTTATTGAGCAGAATGGCATCTCGGCTAGACCGCCTTAAGAAAAAGAGGTGGTAGACCGTTCTAGAAGGATCCGGAATAGCCTCTTCGTGATAAGAGGTGAATCCCAAGATTTAAGGGATCAACATGAGCATTCCATATGAAATTAGGAATGCAATATAGAGGCAGAATCCTCATAAAGATCTAATTACGCGGCCATATAGGAATAAGACCTATATGGAAAGAAATCCTATTACAAGAAGAGATCTTGTACGCACAATATTACGGTACCTAATGGGACGAATCTCATTAGGAAAGGTTTCCTAATGCAATTAGGAAACTAGGGCAACGAGGACCCTTGATCAACAAGAAAAAATGCCTATAAATAAAGCATCGAAGCCATGAGAAAAGGCACGTTGTAACTTATACGCACTGTGGCATTGTGTCTTTGGCTTATTAAGTAAACCCATCACTAACTTAAGCATCAGAGGGCATTTGCCGACAAGAGGCAAAGGTGCTCTAACAAGTTGTTTATCTTGCAGCATTAGGGTTCCTGCGAGGAAGCACATGACCGATCTCTTTAAGAAGAAGAAAATCATATACGTGGATTTATTCCCCGTACAGTAGTGGGTGTCACTTTGTTTCAAGTCTCATTCAACCCTTATCACTTATGTTTCTCCAACTCGAACAACATCCTTTCGTTACAAGTATAAGAATGGTTTTGAAAACTGGCCGCAACCACTACAGAACGCCATTGTGTAATGGTACGGGTGGTTACCGCCACAAGTTACACTACAATGTTACACCCCGCAACCATGTTCTGAAGAACAAAATTCATGTCTCCGGTTGCCACCACCGTTACGCTATGCCTGTTATGCACTGCAACCACATCACGTCGATGTGACCATTATTGCGACCACAATTGCTGTTTAAAATCTTGTATACAAGTTGGCCTAGTTCATGCCAGCGAGACTTAACTGTAGGGTTGACTACACTAATGCAACATACTTGACATCGTGACCTCAACCGGTAAAAGCTATCTATAAGAATTACTTGAGGCCTAAAATCAAAAATCAAAAATCAAGAATCAAGAAATGTAAAGCCCTATTCTCTCTATTTCAGAAAGTGAACATAGTGCGTGTTACTTAGAAGTTAAGATAGGACAGAACCGGTTACAACTTACAACAAGTGAGATTAATTTCTAAACGGTCTACCTTGCTGCTTTTGTCTAATAAAATATCATCTCTTTATCTGATTACGATGGAAGAAGCCCGGACATACGGTGATGCAGTAGAATTAAGGGTGGTAGTTTCATTTTAAGGTCCGCGTGTAGGGTCATGAGCCTATAAATATGTGTCATTTTAGCTTTTACTCCTTGTATCACAAGTTTAAGATCCTCTCTAATATATCTATTTCTAGATTTGATATATTTCGGTTTGCATCATTAGGTATTATCATCTAGGCTCAGATACTAGCCACTCATCTCGTTGGAACCGTAACCTTGCCGGAACCCTAAATCACATCTTCCTATCATTTGACTTTTCATTCAAAATCTTACCAAAATCATACCTAATCAGTCTATTTGAAGCCCCATTCGGCCTATAAGACCCCTAATCTACCTAGTTCAAGTTCACAGTCGAGTGATTTCTCCGTTTTCTTAAAACCCAAAGGTCCCAAACGGATTCCAGATCTCAAACCATCAGGAAACCCTATTTCAAGTACCATACAACCTAATTCGAGCATTAATCCAACTGATTTGAGTTCAAAATCAAGGGTATCGCTATTTTCAAAGCTTGACTTCTGAACTATTGAGTTGATTCAAAGGCTGTTGGAACTGATTCGAGCCTATTCGAATCCTAATCGCTGTGTTCTCAGTACGCAATCGAGTGGGTCATACCGTTCGAACCCTAGATCTGCTCCTACCAGGGTTTTCGAGCTTTAATCTGCTCGTGACAAGGGTTTTCGAACCTAGATCTACGCCTACCAGCATCGATTTAGCTCTGCCTTTTGTTACTGAATCGATTTTGTGTTTGCTGATCTCCGATTTGCGTGATTCAGCATACTTGAAACTACATTAGAGTATTTCAACTTTGATTTCTCTAGGTTTGACTGCTCTATACTTCGATTCTAGCTCTTGGATAGTGTGCTTTCTTTATTTAGTTGTTTGAGACTTGTTGTCCAACTTGAGGACAAGTTTTTTTCTTTTAGAGGGGGAGACCTGATCCAGTAGAATTAAGGGTAGTTGTGTCACTTTAGCATCCTCTGGTGTGTGTAGGGTCTTGAGTCTATAAATAGGTGTCTAGAGTCTTCATTAGTTAGTTTTTGATATTTGAAGAATTATATTTTAAGAGCTCCATCTCACCAAGTGTTGGGCAAGGAACGGCCATATGTTTGGATCCCAAGTTTAGGGATCCTCCCCCTGATATATCCATTTCTAGATTTGATTATATTTCAGTTCACATCATAGAGATGCCCAACAGATTCTTTCAAAATAGGTGACTATGTACTAAATTAAAGAAAACAACCAAAATTCTAAATTGTTGGGAGTTTAAACCAGCTCCATATACCTCTCCAGTGGAAAGAAAACTAAATAAGGATGATTTGGGAGAAGATAAGGAAATCTTTCTATAAACTAATGTGCAACACAAGCAACTTAAACATTACCCCTATTGCCCAACCAAGTATTGTGCATCAGTGGAATGGAACAAGAATTGATATCCTTATCAAACAATAAATAAGATTTGTACAACAATACCAATGCATGTTGGAAACATCAAATATAGTAGCAAGAGCATAGTTAGCATTTTAAGTTTTCCAGGTTACAATGTTAAAATCTAACGCACAATGATATTTGAAGTATCTTGGAACCACTAAACAAATTGAATTTTCCACTTTTCTTCATATCTACACCAATAAGCTTCTAATTAGAAGACAAAAAAAGCAATAGCAGCAGAATTAACTGCTCAGCTAATCACACTGAGAATTGTACAAGGAATTACCTGTCAGGGTAGTCCACAATAATCTCAAAAAGTTTGGCAATTCGTAAGTCTTGCAATGTTTCATAAGCAAAATACTCTAGCCGCAACTGCCATCTAACGAGTCCTTCTGAGGGATTGTCCATACCAGCATAGCATGAAGATGGGCGTGATGCTAAAGGCGATTTCCGACTCGAAGACATGGTATCATCATGACTGATGGAGTCACCAAGGTAATCAAGAAGTGCTCGCAAGAACTGCAGAGGCACAGCCTGTGCAGATATCCCTCAAACATCATAAATTGTTTCACAAGTTATTCAATGCTAGTATAGGAATGTGTTGATAATAGAATAGTGGAAACTCGGAAAATTAACGGTAAAAATGCAACCAAATTGTTCATAACTGTATACTAAAAATTGCAGATTTAGGTGAAAACTGTTGGAGGAAAAAAATTACACTGGGTCACTTCTAAATGAAATTAAAGAAATGCAAACGGAATAAACCATTCAATATGTAGTTCATTTTCATCTGATAAATGCAATTTGCCAGCCAATACAAGTATTAAGAGCTAAGCATCTTGAAAATTCTTCCCTACATAGATGATTCAATGCTTGGATCATTAAAACGTCGTACAACAACCAGTCACCAAGTAGAACTACAACAGTCACCAAGCATGCATCAGTTACTTCCTGTATAAGGCCAAATCACATCCTCACAGCTCAAAAAAATGGAAAAGATGAAGAATGTACATCATACTGCAAAGAAAGTGCAAAGATGAACAACTCATTATACTTGTTATAAAAGAAATTACTACCCCAATATATATGTTATAAGGTGTGGTTAAATGGAGTTTTTAACTGCATAGTATTGTAGAAAAAGAAGCAAATGGTGAGATGACACATTAGAGCACCTGAATCCACCCTTTAATGGACTCCAAAGCAGAGCTTCTATAGTCATCACCAGCCAGATTTTGAACAGTGGCCTGTCATACAAAGTGAAGAACAACCAACTATGATACATGTATAGAAACCCAACAATCCACAAACAAAAAGAACTAGTGACTTTTAATTGAGGAGATGCACCAAAGTAGATAACTACAGAAGAAATCACGATTTCATACATTTCGCTGGACAAAAGTGAAGGAAAGCAAAAGAAAGTGCAAGTAGGAGAGGAAGACAAAGAAAGAGAGGGAAAGGCAAGGGTAACTCTTTCTTTTGTTCAGATGATAGAAGAAAAAGGAGGGGAAGGGAAGCAATACTGTTTGGACAGATTGAGAGGGTGAGAGGAGGAATATCTCAATAGAGTAGAAAATGTCATAATTCAGATTCACTTATTTTAGAAAAAATGGAGGCAAAATTGCTAATCACCTTCACTCCCCAACAAAACCTCCAGACATTAGGGATGATAAAAATTGAGTTGAAGGGGTTTGGCCATGAATCCAAACCCCTTTCGTATTTACTACAGACTCAAAAGGAAGAAGTCCTATACTTCCTTCACTCCCCTCACATGCCACACAAGGATAAAAGAACGCAATAATCTATGAGGAGAAAACACAAACCTTCAAAAGAAAAAATATAGCTGAAGCATATGCATCTTCAGCCATAGATGTAAATCCAAGATTTCTAAGATCACGAACAACGATTCCAATGTTGTTCACTACTTTGCTGTTCTCCAAAAGCCTTTTTTGGTGATAGCATCCATCAACATCCATGTCACCAGTTCTGTTGGGTAGTTTACTTTTCTCATCTAGATCCATATCATCTTTATCATGTGATTCAGTATCATCTTCACAATCATCAGCCATAATCGTACTTAACTCCTCCAGCATTCCCTTAAAGTACCAATGGAGTATCTCTACAAAAAATATACACAAACACCATTCAGAAAGCCCAGATATGGTATTTTTTAAATCAAGAACCGTAAGAAATACGTGCATAATAGATACTTTATTATTGCAGCGAATTCAGGCATTTCAGCATTAGACTTCACTATTCAATAATTCTTACCAATAGAATTTGCACAAATCCTCCAGAATGATGTGTTTCACGTTAGGTTTATAAACAGCTAACACAACCTGGAGGACCAGCCAGGTACAGTACGCAGTGAGATGGTACAAAACTGGCCTGTGCACAGCAAGCTTCTTCTTATGAATAGACAGGAAAAAACCTAGGGAATGGGCAACAAAATCCTAATTGCTTGCTGTTTGCTTCCGGAAACATAGTGAATGGGCGACAAAATACTAATTGCTTGCTGTTTACTTCCGGTTAGGTTTTTCAAGTTTTCAATTGAAGAATACAAGAGAAACAGTTTTTTCTCATTATGCGCGAAGAAACATGACCAACCCAAACAGGTAACATACATAATACTCAAATGTCACGCATATCCAACAGTACTCATGTGCAAAAAATTTAACCGACATAATTCGAAAAGCATACCAGGAAAATGCGGAGGAAGAGTAGCCATGAGAACCGACGACACCATTGACTGATATTTCGACAACAGGTGGAGTCTTTCAGTGCCTGAGTTTTGTCTTTTCTCACCCGTACTATCTTTGTATGACTGTGCAACATCAATCAGCAGTAATAGGCATTTTTCTTGATACTGTTTCTCCATGGATAATTCTTCCAAAGCTTTACATAACACTTGCTGAATGCTATCCTTCTGAATCTGTTTCAAGGAAATATTATATCATTAAACAAATAAAACTGCAAGGCTCAAGCTAATCGGTACTTACTAAAGTTTGGTACACAACATTACAGCTAAGTTTGTTTGTTTGAAAGAAAACAGAAGTTTCTAGGAACTGTGGAAATGAGAGCATATGAATATGATGCCTATCTCTGTCTGTAACCACTAAACAAGAACAGTTTTATGTTCAGGGGGCAATTCTGACGTCCTAAAAGTTCTCGGAAACTGTAAAAGCTGGAACTTGAGGCAACCATTCTTTTTGAACGAGCAACATTCACCAAAAGGGCACCAAACTATGTGCACTACCCAAGCACAGGACACCAATACATGGTAAAATGTTAGGGACACAAAAATCCCCCACAAACAAAAGTCAAATCCGCAGGAAAGAGAAAAACAGTGTAGGTAGCGCCACTGACTTTGTCTGTCTCTTTTTCCAATACCCCAACGCCCAAGACCTAAGTTTGAAGGCCCTAGTCATATCTCTCAATAAACAGCAGATCAACCAAAATGGGAGTCATAGACTCATAGGACTCTTCACCCATGCCTTCTCTGCACCACAGAAATACCCCTATGGCCTATGCCATGAACTATACAAGTCACAAGCTATGTATGTTGTTAAAGCATCCAACTCAAAACCAATTGGCAATGAGTGGAGAGACCGCCCAGGCTCATATACCAGACTCTGAGGTTATAATTAACCAATGTGGGACAAGCTCAAACACTCCCCTGCACGTGCGACCCCTGACCCGCACGGGGAGAGTTAAACAACAGATCCGCAACATTGGGATCACAACGAAACAAGGTGCACTTATGGCACAAACAACGGGGTAATAACCAAGAAAGTCTTGTCCAAAATCCTCCGAAAGCCTAGCTCTGATACCATGTTAAAGCATCCAACTCAAAACCAATTGGCAATGAGTGGAGAGACCGCCCAGGCTCATATACTAGACTCAGAGGTTATAATTAACCAATGTGGGACAAGCTCTAACATATGTCACCAACTAAGAAACCCGAACACAGAAAAGACCAAACTCCAGTTACCTAGCTACCCAAAATCGAAGGGGCCAGAAATTTACACCACCAGTCTTCACTTTTACCGTGCATCACTGCTCCATACATTGTTCCTCTGTCTCTAATCAATCATGAAATAGCTTCCTGAGAGGGAGAGGCTGAAGAAGAAAAGAAGGCTTGCCTTAACCGTGGCTTTAATCTGGATTTATATTTCATGGACGGACATCATCTCCCATCTCAAAATGTACTAACCGATTGAGGAATCATATTCAAAGTAGCAATTATTACCACTGTGCTGTTTTGCAGTCCTCAAGTTTACATTCTGACTTTGGTATAGATAAACAATTTTTATGAAAATAAGTAGATTCAATTATTACTTCAAGCCCAAGGTAAAGATGTCAAAATTTAGAATAACGCTAAAAAATATAGGGATATTTGGAGGTTAGTTCACCTCTGTAAAGTACAATATGCAAATTATGCCCCACAACATTCTATCCAAAGGTACAAATGTTCATGAATAACCAAAAGATTACTAGATATTGAACTTATGAACTTCAGAGCATGTGACTAGGTTTTTTTTTTTTTTTTTTTTTGAACAGCAGAAAATGTGACTGGTTGGCTGCACAATACAGAACATCTTCAAAACAGAAGTTCAAATCATTACACACAAGACCACAATGCATTTTTTCTGACAAGAAAATAAAAATCTTAAGTAAACAAATATACTGTTATGCAGAAACTGTCACATGTACATACAGGGTCCATACACATCTCTAGAGATGCCACATTGCTTAAAACATCAAAATGCTCCCAAAACTTTGATGCTCCATTCTTCTCGAAAGTTTCCTGCAGCAAAACAACAAATAGCAAAGGCCTTGAAAACAAAAGCGTTGTAAGTCCAGAAAGATATTGTCTGACATAGCACTAACATAAAATATTTCCAATGGCTGTAATTAGTTATGTATCTCAATGTAAAAGTTTCACCTCCCTACAGACAGCACCTCCTTTTTGCAGTGATTGTTGGCTGGTAGTCATTTTTGTTAACCAGCACAAGTGGCCTGTGGTTAAGGAGGCTAACATCCCATGGGGTAATTCCTGGAAATCTCATGTTTGATTGTCACTCACAATAACTGTGTGTGTGGTTTGAGGCCCGTTCCGCTTAAAAAAAAACAGTTTTGTTTTAACTCAAAAACTATTTCATTCCACTAACAAAAAACCACTTAGTTTTTTTGCAAAACTAAAAACCAAAAAATCCAAAAAACTAGTTAGTGGAACAAGTTAGTTTTTTTGCAAAACTAAAACATCCACAAAAACCAAAAAACCAAAAAAACCAAGTTAGTGGAACACCCCTCAATGTAACTGGAGGCCTTGAATTGGGTGACAGGGTGGGCCAGCTGGAATTAGTCACCATCAAAAGAAAAAAGAAAAAAAAAAACTATCCTCGTTTGTAATAATAAGACACGGTATTTCTAAAACCCATTGACACTGCCGTAAATGCATAGTCCTTGTTTCCACGACATTGTTCATACAAGGCCGAGAATCACATTATTTCACCCATGCTTCCTCATCCAGGATGCTAGAGCTCATCCTTACACAAAGAAAGATACAAAAACAGATGTTGAAGACAAGACGGCAGTCAAGTAATTTCTCAATGGGGGGAAATTTACAACGGATTGGGTGGTAAGTATCTAAACGGAGAATTATTGTACTATTAATCTGCAACGTAAACTACAAATATCGGTTATGGAAGTTATGGAGCCCAGTACAGCAAGAAGCATTTGTGAACTGAGTTAGAGAAACGAGTATGAAATGGCAATGAACATATTCCGAATAATCCAAAAAAAGAAATGGTAATGAACAAAATCAGACCCAATAAATTCATAAAGGACACTGAAACTCGTCAAATAAAAATTCTATAGCAAATGCGGAGTAATAAAAAGTAAAAACCTCTAGAAAGCCAGCGAAATGTTCTTCGACTAGAGACTCGAGGCCGTAATTACAGAGAGCGCGAGCTTGCGAAACGAACTTGGACCCAAACGAAAGATCTCCTTTGCCATTTAGGAGAGCTTCCGTTGCTAAGCAGTAGCCATTCCAGCTCTCCACAATTTCTTGGACAGCATCGCCGTTTAGCGATTCCAAAGCCCCCAAATTGCAAACCGATGACGTCGCGTCTACCACCATTGCAAAGGACTGAACAAGACAGAACCAGTAGAAGTCAAATATTAAGGAACCCTAACTTACAGTACTACACATATACACACGACTGTGTGCATAAATACTACTCCATATAACAGAGAATAGGCGGGTTTTAGGGTTTCCGATTGCAATGTAATCGCAGAGGAGATTGAGAGTGATTTGCCGCGGTTTTATATTTGAACAGTGATTAGTTTTTGTTTTGTACCCTCTCCGAGGGATGGGAGTCATGGGACTGTTTGATTTTTTTACTTCTTTCAAAAGAAAAATAATTAGTATGTGCGAGCGTGTTAGAGAGAGTCTTTAAGTCTTCTCCCACAGATTAATTTTGGAAAATCAAATCTAATCAGGCATTGTGTTTTAATGGTTCAATTATCTCAATTAAGAAAATTTTTCCATCAAAGTAAATATGTAAGGACCTGAATTTTCGAAAATAAAAATTTTGTTTAATAATTCAATAAAATATTTTTACTTTCTAATAAATGATATATTTTCCTTATAAATTATTAATAAAAATCCTTTTTAATTCAAATAATTAGTTTTCTAGTCGTACATGCAAACGTACGAGACCGAGTAACACACCACTTGAAGCTCACTTTAATACCCAAACCTACCTTAACCAACGTCTTTATGACTCACAACCTAACTGGTACCTTCCAAGTATCATACTTGTAAGCTTTGGAACTTGGAACTTTGACCAAGTAGAGAGAGAAAGACAACGGGGAGAGAGAGAGAGAGAGAGAGAGAGAGGGAGTGTGTGTGTGTGTGTGTGTGTGCATTGTGCATGCACATGCAAGAGTTAATGCTTGTGCACTTGTGCAAGCAAAGGGGTGAGTGAAGGAAAATCCACCAAGCTAAGTTTTGTACCCAAAATTAGGTAGAACAAGCCTTACCACTTTAAGGAAGAACCTATGGCCATATTTGATAACCCTCTTGGAGGGTGGGATTGGACTAATAAGGAAGTGGGACCTCTAATACTATGTTTAGTTTGAGAAATAAGGCAAGGACTAATAGTCTCATTGGCATGCCAATCCCCCAAATTGGGCGGATTAGTAATACCTGGGGGTACCGGTATTCATAATCCTATCCCATGGGATTAAATTGCATTGACCCTTCTGCCCTCAGTTATTTGATATATGGACCCAACTGCCCTTATTCTCTATGCTTTTTCAAACTGAAACACGTGTTAAAATATTTGTGTTTTGTGTTCTGTTATAGTGCTGTAGACACCACAATTTTGAACCCGGGATGCGCTCGAGCATTCCCGATGATGAAATGGACCAATCGTGGCTACCCGAGGCTTGAACAATGCTTGGAACTTGGCAAAACCACCCAAAAATCTCTTCAAAACAAACCCAAGCCTACACCATCTTCTAGTACATTCAAAACCCTCTTTATTGATATATAATTCATCCCAATCCATTTTGAAATGAGAGAGATGCACGAATGTTGCTAAAACGACTTGTTTTTCCAACTGTTTGAGGGTAAAATGGTCATACATTTGGATGTATAAATTTTCTGGATTCCAAACCACTTGGGTTAGAAAGTAGACTCAACAAGCTTTCCAACGCTTCAAACCGCGTCAAAATCGGAGTTCGGTAGCACCCGGGGTGGCCCCGCAAAGTTTTACCTTTTGAGCAACAGCCTTGAGCGCTCAAGGTCCGAACATTGAGCGCTCAAGCCCTAAAAAAACACCTTGAGCGCTCAAGCCTATGGCTTTGAGCGCTCAACTCTGATCCAGATCAGTTTTCTACAGAGCATCTAATCATGATATTCTACTGCAAGAGGAGCGTCTACCTATGTTTTCTACTGCCTAAATACACTTCCTAGACCCTTGAACATCTCCTCAATCACCCCCCAAACCCAATTCAAAAATTAAACTCATTTCCCTCCCATTTCTCTCTCTATATAAACCACCCTCCACCAATTGTTTAGAGCCCCTTGGCTGATTATCTCTCTCTCACACACTTCTACAGCCCTCTCCACTCTCTCTCATCACTTCAATCACGTTTTAGCCTCTCTCTCCTCCATAGCCACCATCCTCCATCATCTTCAAGCTCAAAAACACCTTAAAACTTCATCTCTAAGCCCAAATACACATGGGTCTTTGAGAAACCAACTACAACAGCCCCTCTCTCACTCTAATAAGCCATTTATAGCCCATACATTCCATCCATTTCATCCAAACTCAGCTCTTCCAACAAAACCCACCTCATCCAAGCCAAAATCACCATTTTAAGCTCAAATACACTTTCATCCTACATCATATTGAACCAATCAGGTCTCTCAATCACTCAAACACACTCTAAACTCATTGTTCAACACCATCATCTAATCAAAAGCCAAGTTACAAGTCTTGATCAAGCCAAAAGGTAGTTAAAACCATGTGAAAATCACTGTTTTGGTCTTGCTAAGGGAGACCAGTGGGCTCATTCAAGTTCCTCATACTTGAAATGAGCCTACAAGGTCTGAAAAGTATCAAGAAAAGCATTTTTAAAACCTGTTATTTTGGTAGGCTTGAGCGCTCAAGCCCAAGGCCTTGAGCGCTCAAACTATCTCCTGACAATTTGTGAATCTTCTTTTTATTTTGATGATGGATCAGAGATTAATGTGCATGAGCTGTGTGTGTATGTGTTGAAATCAGTTTGATCCTCCTCTGTTATCTATCAAGAATCATCAAACTCGATTCTTAACACATCATTTACTTTCCAAAATTCTTCAAAGTCCATGTTTCTGTCCAGTTTTGGAAAAATAAAGTATAATCATTAATTTGGGGTTGTTTGATCATCCAATGTCATGTTATAGCAGAATTTGGCGACCTGGAAGTGGCTTGAGCGCTCAAGGCCTTACCCTTGAGCGCTCAATCCACTTTGAGCGCTCAAACCCCAACAGAAAGTCAGTCACAGTGTTTCAGCCATAACTTTTTACTCCGAACTCCGTTTTCAACGTATTATATATCAAAACGTAGATAATTTGAAGGGCTACAACTTTGTAGTTTTATATTCTTCCTGATTATGTCTCAAAGGCTTCCAAAAAATGTAAATAGTGTTGGAAAGTCAAATAATTGTGCTCAAGATGGTGTTCTAAGTCCTATTTCTCCTTTCATTGTCATTTTCTTTGTTTATATCATTCCACCATCGCATTGTACATTGCACAAGCATCCACCATCACTTGGTTCGTATTTGAATACTTGTTTATGTGTTTTCCCATTCCCATACTCCCCGTTATTTGCTCAAAGTTGAATTTCAAACATTTCCAAAATCCCACAAAATGTTGAGTAGAGACCGGTTCACGGACCGGGCGAGAGGGGTGCCGTAAAACCCTTCCCCTCTCGTAACCAAACCCCCGAATCCGAGAAATCTTTGGTTCCGCCATGATTAGTGAAATCTTTTTCAATGGGCAAACGAGTCATTTTTGATCGGTTTCTCGGGTTCGGACCTCAAATCCGGGTGGCGACTCTAACAATCTTCAATCTTTTGAAATGCGAAACCGAACCGATCTCCGTGGGCCGTCCACAAGTGCTATGTGCATGTACGACATTTTTCTACTCCAGTGGAATCTATTTTTTTGGGAATATACATGTGGTTATATGAAATCAGCCGGAGAACAGAAACAAATTTGGTTTTGGTAAAAATAACTTACTTGGTTTTTTTTTTTGTCTTTATTGAATTTTTTTTAGCATTTGTTAGTTTTGCGTCGGATTTTATGGATAATTATTCATCTCAACAAGAGGAATCTAAAAAGTTAAAAAAAAAATACTAAAGTTAAATTTTTGTGAATAAAGAAAAAAAATCCAATAATCCATAAAAAATTGGATTATTTTTGTCTTTAGTGATTTTTTGTTTAAAAATTTTGATAATTGTTTACTTTTTGGATTCCTTTCATTGAGATGAACCAATAATCCACAAGATTTCGACACAAAACTAACAAATGCAAAATAACCCTGTTCAATTTTTTTTTCCCTGTGTTGTTTTATTATTACCTTGGATGCTTTTATCTAGAAATGACTAGAGGAAACGTGGCTCAAAGAAATCTTCATTGGAAATCTGGGGGGGGGGAGAAAGGCATGAAAGCGTGTTGTTGAGCTATTGATGAAAAATGGTGTTTCCAAATAAGGGTAGAATTGGAAACAAAATATTTATACCCAATCGTATCCTAAGCAAAACAAACATGCTATTAGTAATCCCATGTGTAGACACCCCAAAATGAGTCTCTCGTACACATGTTTATCCCCGATGATGAAAAGAAATACCCGGAAAGTCTCTCGGATTGAAATTTTTCAAGTCAACAAAGTCAACAGTACCGTACGGTACTTATCTCTCATGCACGGTACAGCCTCAGTCACTTACAACAGCCTTTTGAATTTTGGCGGTGGAAGTGTGTCGTACGGCACAGTTGGTGTACCGCACGTCACAGTCGCAGTGCCGCACGGCACAGTTTTAGTAGCCTTGGTCACCAAGTTTACTTCGCCCTGAAGAATTTTGATTGGCATAACCGACTTATACCCTTCCTAATCAAGTCTACTTGCTCCCCAAGTGAATTTTGGCTATAAATTGGATGCTTCTCTTCCATTTTCGGAGGATAAGAAGTCTCTCCCCATTTTTCCACCACCAAAAGCTCTCTAACCATGAAAAATTCCTTGTAAACTCTCTCCAAAACCTCTGCCCATGTCTTAACTCATCCATTCCCACTACCCTCAAGCCCCAGAAATCAAATCCCAAACTCTCCCAAAATCCCCGATACCCCATTTTTGGCCTAGACTGTGTTTTAACCCTCATCCATTTTGTCGAACCCAAATCCAAGCATCCTTGCCGCTGTATCAGAGCAAAGTTGGAGTCTAGAGGAAGCCCAAGCCACATTCGGAAGTTCAAGAAAGAGTTTTAATCCGAGAGTTGCAAATCGAGGTATGATCCCGTTTCGCCAAACTTCTTAGTTTTGGTACCCTGAGGGGAGGGGTACCAAGTGGGGAATGATCTTTCATATCATCTCCACATTTGGTATGCCCATGTTACATCAAAAATCAGTTTGATTCGTGACCTCTCGGTTGCGTGATACGGTGAACTTTACGCGTCATATGGAGCAATCTAATGAGGAGGAGCAATTTCTATTCAAACATATCATTTTCTAGTTCAAAGTAATTAGTTTTGATCAAGTTTTCATGTCTTGAATGTGCCTCCATCTCATTCTTTTCGAAAAACCAAATATCAAACTATTTGTGAAGAAAACAGTGCCACACAGCACTCCTTATGTACCGCATGGTACACTTAGAGTGCTGTACGGCACACTTTTGAAAATCTGACCGTTGAATCCTTGAACAGTGCCGCACGTCACACTTTTTGTACCGCACGGTACACTTTGTGTGCCGCACGGCACACTTTTCACATCTGCATTTTAAATCAGTTTCCTTTATAAACAGTTTGAGAACATGATTTTTCCTTTTAATTAGTTACTGTTACTTGATTGTTCATATCAGTTATTGTTTATTTCAATATTTAAATTATTTGTTTTGCATGATTTAATTGCTTGTTTGAATAAAGTTCGGCATCAAAATATTTTCTAAAAATCCCACAAATGTTTAGTAAAGACCGATTTTTAATCGGGCGAACGGGGTGCATTAAAACCCTTCCCCGTTTGTAACCTGGCTCCCGAATCCAAAACGAATCTCTGGTTTTCAAAATTGTTTTATATATAATTTTCTCAAGCATTTTTAAATTGGTTTCTGGGGTCCTAAACCATTTTTCGAAAACCCGGGTGGCGACTCTATTTTTCAAATCAAACAAACCGGCGTGGAGGTCGACCGTCCACACCATGATCTAATCCTGTGCAAAACAAACATGAGGGAAGGATTTATCTCCTCATTAATAATCCTATCACATTATCAATCTCAATCCCAATCCCATCTCATTACCAATCCCTCCAAAATGAAACCTCGTATCAAACGGGGCCTATACATACACACACCATACTTGTATTTGTTCACATGCTACAAGTCTATGCCTACACTAGACTAGAAAACTTGGCCTCCAAGGTCCCATGAAATATGGTTCCATGTTTTAAGGAAGAATATTCTTCCCCATGAAGCCTAAACCTAGCTACAACTTGCAAGCACATGCATATTTGTGTATAAGGCCCTAAAAACACCTCATATCGAAGGTGACTATGTAAATTCCTACATAACAAGAGGCTTATTTCCTTCCAACCCTTGCACCCCACGTTACTCCTTCCCCTTAGATTTCCCAACTTGCAAAGTACCTAGAGCCTAGGTGTAAGAACCCGTGTTTAAAATATATATATATATATATATTTTTTTTTTTCTTAAAATAAAGTTGGGGAAATGTGAGGAAATGAGAAAAATGATTAAATGTTGAAAGATTTTGTGTTAAATGTTGATTGGGGCTTGTTTGGTTTACACAAGCCACTATTGGGCTTGGGGTGTAATAAATTGAAAGTTAATATATGTGGTGTGTGAGAGAGGAGAGAAAATCACTTCCTCTCCCCTTCCAAAGTAGCCAGCCACCTCTCTCTCTCTCTAACCCTCCATTATTCTTCATCTTCTTCCTTAATTTCTCCCACAAACTCCACTAAATCTCAAGCTCCAAGCTTACTCCCTTCACAAAACCTTCATAAAATCTCATGCTTTACGCGTTCATGTGCTTGTTTCACACTGGTGTTTGAAGAATTTTCCTTGGATCTTGAAGCTAGGGTTTGGGTTTTGCTTCTTGGAGGTGTTACAAGCTTTCCTTCACTTGAGGTAGGGAAATTTCTAACCCTTTTAAGTGTAAATGTAGTGTGTATGTAAGTATAGTCATTGGATTGCTAAGTTTTCCTTGTCTTGTTGATTTCTTTGAGAAAAATTCATCTCCTAGTCAAATTTGTGTTGAAACTCCTTATCTCCTAGCTTCTATGTTATTCTTCTCTTGATTTGGTAGATAAACCATTCCATTGTTGCTTAATTTCATCATGATGCTTGTAATTTATATGAAACCCATTCTTGTCCATTTCTTGAAATTGGGGAAAACTAGCAAATCTTGTAAATTGATGGTATATAGTGTTACTATGTTGTTTGAACCTCTTTTACATTTTAACATGTTCATTTGGGACCAAGAAAATGCCCAAAAGAAGCCCCATTGATCATTTTGTTGCTTGAGAAATTTTGGATCTGGTGTTGTTCTATCGATAGGGCTTCAAACCCTATCGATAGGAGCCTTTCACTTTTCGTTATGGCCAATCTGATGGCTTTCCTATCGATAGGACTTGATCTCCTATCGATAGGAGCCTCTGACGCTCTATCAATAGGACTTTATCTTCTATCAATAGGACTCTCTGATACTTCAATAGTGGCCAATCTGATCTCTCTCCTATCAATAGGACCTAACCTCCTATCAATAGGACATCTATATTTTTTGAAAAATTTCATGAATCATGATCCGTTGTTTGTGGCTCGTTTGTGTAAGTTGTTGGTCACATGTTAGGGTCCGGGAGGGTCACTTTTACATCTTTGACACTCAGGTCAAAATCTCCTTTATGGCACGTTCGGGTAACTCGAAACATGAGTTTTGCGTGAAATTAACACATGATAGTAAGGTGATGAGACATATGGACACCGTAATGATATTATTGAGCATGAAATAAAGTATGAATGTGGTAATGATGACACGAGACCCGAAAGGGTATGCCCGGAGTGACACGGGGCCCGAAAGGGTATGCCCGGAGTGACACGGGGCCTTTATGGCATGCCCGGAGTGACACAGGGCCTATATGGCATGCCCGGAGAATAATCAAATGTTTAAAAGGAATAAGATGTATGTGGTTAACGTGTGGGACATATGTGGTGTATCGGGTACAAGTTGGGTACAAGAGGCGAGAGTAAGTGAAATCTAGTTGATTATGTGTCCTTTTCAAGCCCTTAAACCATTTGAACTCTTTCTTAACTCTTGTTACGTGACTTGTGCTTTCTTGTCTATCATCCATATGCATTTCATTTCACTTAGATTTGTTAGACATTTCTCTACTGGGCTAGTGAGCTCAACCTTACAAATTTCAGGTACCCACCAAGGAGCATGATATGGAGTGCTTGGAGTGCATACATGCATTGTTTTTTTTGAAAGCTAATGGAGGAGTTATATCATCATCCTAGAACTTGTATTTTGTTAAGATGATTTTGTAACTCAATTAAGTTTCTTCTTTTGACATTGGACTTGTAATAACTATACATTTATCTTATTTCCATTTTGGGGTACGGGTACCCATAGACCGTGGTGTATTTTGATGTTGACTTTAACTATTCTATTTAGACTTTGACGTGGCTCGTGGACTTGTTGACCGTCCATGTGGATTATCCTAATGAATTATCCTTTTAAATTTCGAGGGCGTGACACTAGGACCTAAAAATATAGGGCGTGAGTTGCACCTGCAATAGTACTTCCCATGTGCCATTTATGGCACACATTTACACCTTCCACATGGGTGTAGTTCGGCCAGGGGAGAGGGAGGGTATACCGAAAGTTTAAGGGGAGGGGAGAGGGAGCATGTTTTGCTATAAAAAGGCACATTTGTTGTTCTAAAGGACCACATATACACTTTCCATATTTGTAAGTCTCCTTATTCCCAACACAAAGCCTACTTCTAAACCTATTCTAAACCAACTTTAACTACCTTATGTAGACCCTAATTAGCTTCTTACTAAGTTAATTAGTAAGAGAGTTAATTTAATTAACAAGCCTCCACACCAAGGGTGCTTTTCGGCTTCCGGTTTACACCCGAAAATTAAGGTAGTTCACTAAACCAACTTTCTAATTAGTTATTTCCAATTCAATTAGTTTAATTCTATTAATTTTCTAAGCTTAGATGTGAAGCTTGTTTAAGTTGATTTATACTTGAATTAAGGAATTAAGCATGTTACTTAGTCTCTAAGAAAGAGGACTTCATGTTGAAAAGAAGTTAAGGGTCCTAATTAATTTCTAATTAGAATGTTTCTTTATGAAATTAGAAGTTGGTTTGATGCGATTAAGTTGATTAGAAGAAATTAGAAGATGAAATTTTTTTATACAAGTCTCTAGAAAGTTTCTAATTATTAATTTTTCTTGGAAGAACTAGCTAATGGAAATAGATTAAATTATTGATTTATTAATTAGATGGTTCTTCCTAAAAATTAGTAGTTTGTTTATGCTTAGAAAAGGGTTTACTTTTACTAATAAAATTTACACTTGGTTCATTAGATTTGTGGTAAGAAAAATTAGAAGTTTTAAATTAATAAATATATAGAGAAAGAATTGGTAATTTTTTTTTCCAGAAATTTTCTACTAAGTAATTGGTAGCAGCAATATTTTCTTAAAAAAAATATGTCGTCGTGATGAAAAAGAAAATTTAAGAGTTGCTTGAAATTTTTCTAGAAAGAAAGTTGTTGGTTTTGCTAACAAGAATAATCTGTTTTTTTTTTTAAAAGAAAGAGAGTTTTCTCTAAGTTTATTTGGAAAAAAAGTTTTCTAGAAAATTTAGAAAGTATCTTTTTAGAAAAAGTTAGATTTTCTAAAAAGAAGAGTTTTATTGCTTATAAAAAAATTTGGTAAGAAAGTCATGACAAAGGTGGGTTAGCCTGTTTGCACGGTCTGTCTACCCCGCGACTCACACGATACGGTCCCGGCCACCTTGCATCACCGAACTTAACAGCCTATTTGCAAGATCCGTTCACCGCGTGTTGTGCATGCTTAGCCCAATCCTCCAAGTTCTCCCCGCGGAACTTGGGGTGGTGCTTTCGCTGCACTACCGCATCAAATCCATTCCTCCAAGTTCTCCCAGCGGAACTTGAGGTAGCACAAATCTCATTTCATCACATTTCATTTCATTTTCCGAAAATTTCATTTCTCATTTCAAAACTCATTTTCATTCTCATCATTATTTTCTCATCAACAGCTATTCAAATTTTCTCATTTACCGTGTCGTAACGTATCGTGGACGTGCTCAATGCCATATGTTCAAAATCATGCTCATGTAATACTCCATAAACTTTTCTCCAAAAATCTTACTTCTCTAATGAAAAATTCCCCACGTGAAATCGTGCTTTTAAATGCACCAACTTTCTATAAAAAAAAAAATAATAAAACAATTTCTCCATATATTTTGTTTCTTATCAAAATCCATAATTTCTCTCTTTTTCTTTTACAACGCTACTTATTCATTCTCAAAATAAAATTAGCAAACCATCTTTTCCTAGCTATTTCTTTTAAAGACCTTTTTCTAGAAATTTTAAGTTCGGTGATGCACGACAACCGGGCCCTCAAGCGGAAAGGTTGGTACTGCCAGCTGAAAGGAGGCGTAAGCGGACCAATAATTTTTTAGTGGTGTGAGATGTTTGACTTGGTTGAAATTTGAAGAAGAATGCCAAAAATGGGAAATTGATACGAGACACTGTTTTGAGAAATTGATACGAGTTACTATTTTTGAGAAACTGACATGAGACACTGTTATGAGAAACTGAAACGATATACTTTTATTGCGCATGTTTACTCTGATCCGCATAGACACGCACAGTGCATTTCATGGTTTTACTGTTAACAATTCTGCATTACTGTTTTGAGCTTATTGTTCTAGAATTGCTAGTTAGAGATTGGGTAGTGTAGTGTAGTCTACTGGGCGTTATCACTCACGGTGTTGTACTTGTGTAATCCTGGCATAATACAACAATGTTGCTCTGCGACTCTGGCGTATTATGCCAGACAATAGAGATGCACAAGAGGAGTACCGTAGCTTGAAAGCCTATGGAGTAGAGCAGGACACTACCGGGACGGACAGTCGTGCGATGAAATAGAGAAACCTAGTCAATCCTGTAGAGAATGATTATATTTGGTAGGAAGATTTATGTAATTTCTTTTGGGTTACTATTGTAAAACCCTATTTAATATTTATGTATTGTTTATTAACAAACCCAAATTTTGGCGGCGTTACAGAAGAAATACAAACCAATATAATTAGAAAATCAAAGAACAACAAAGAAACAAGAAACTTTGATTGATAAATCAAAGGTAGACTTACTTCGAAATCGTCTTCAACTTCAAATAAAAGGTAACAAGAACTTCAAACACGTAATTGTTATAAGAACAATCGAAATCTACTTCCTAATCTACTTCGAACTGAGTCGAAATCCTAATTCTACTTGCCAATGAACAAGCCAAACATCATTTTTTGATAGCTGTTTGTTGAAGATTTGTCTGGGGGGTTTTTCATTCTTCAACTTCTTCTATTTATAGGCACTGCTTGTGATTTGAACATCCCGCTCAAAGAATTTGAACTTGGCTTGCTTTGAACTCCATCATTGCACTTCAAATGGACAGTTTCTTCCCTCCAACACATCTGAACTTGAATTTCTTTGATTTTCCTTCAAAAGTTTTAATTTGAATCTGCACAGTTACTCAAACAACTTATATGATTAGTGTTTAAGGAAATAACTGCCTCACATGACTTCTTCCACGTGTCTCAACTGTCAACTACTTTGTTCTATGTGTTTACACGTGGAATTCATGCATTTGACAGTAAAAATGTGGCTTCGAAGTCAATTCCTTACTCGTCCTTTGGCTTGTAACTGCCAATAACTACCTTTCAAACTGAGAACTAATACGACATCGTATTAATCCATTTTTACTCCATTGATCAGTACATTTTCATTAACATGCATCTGCCAACATTTGGCATTCTCGATTACGTGTTAATTAATTACTAGATTTGTTAATTTTATATGTAGACAGAGACATGTTAAAAACTAGATTGACATCACTCTGATACGTGTGAAATTTTTTTTCACCCTCATCCTTAGAGAAATTTTTCAGTGTCTGTATTGCCCACGTGGTACCCGCTCCACAATCTCAGCCATCCAAAATGCGATCCGACGATCCGCAAGAGGAGAGAGAGTGTTTGGGTGAGAGAGAGAGAGAGAATCAATCTCAGCCATCCAAAACACTTTTGAACGGCCGAGATCGTGCTCAGCATGGTCACGTTGTACCCATTCGGTACCCAAATTTTTTTTCCTCAACAAGGATGAATTCTTACTCTGATTGATGAAAAGACGTGGGATCCACATCTATTTCATAGATGGCGACACCCATCGTATCTTGTTATGATGGTTGCATATCTGTAGTTTATATTATTGATTTATTGTTCTGTTACATGCAAGGAAAGGATGAAACCAGGGGGCTAGTAGGGGCAGTCGTCTCCCCTTTGTCTTAAAAAATTCGTACTATAAAAAATATTTATCATCAAACTATATAGTCCCGCCCCCACTCCGTTTTTCGTTAAAAAAAATAATATGAACATCTTTAATATTTATCAAGCTATGAAACAACTGTGTACTAAATTGGTTTTCATGAACATCTTTAATATTATCAAGGTATGAAACAACTGTGTACTAAATTGGTTTTAATGAGGTAATTACAATTCTTTTAAACAAAACAATGCTGAAAATTATAACTCAACTCACTTCAGGGACTCAAGGCTCGTTCACTTTTAAAAACTAAGGCTCACTGAAATTTCAGAAGCCCAAAACTCTTTAATGTGGCCTGTGGAAATCAAATTGAAGGAAAACGAAAAGAGTAAAAGAAATTAGGGGCTCCCAAACAGTCGATTCTCAATTGCAAGAATTGAACACTCGATTTAAGGAAGATACAATGGAGTTGCTTATTCTCAGTACATTTCTAGATCCTCGTGATGGCTTCAAATCATTCAATATTGAAGATACTTGCAAACTTGCATAGAAGTATTATCCAATGGATTTCATTGAGCAAGAAGCCAAGAAAAGTACCACTTGATATATCAATTGCAAAATTATAAGCTTGATGTGTCTAGGCATCCTGAGTTTCAAAATTTGTCAACGATTTCAAAGTTGAGTGAAGTGTTGGCGAAGACAAGAAAGTACATGATATATTATCTTTTCGATAAGTTGATTCTGTTGAAGATATGCCTTGAATTCAAGACGTTTGAAGTAAACTGCAAAATTTGGTGCGAAAAGCTGTTTGCTGGACCTATGGTCCGGACCAAGGGAAGTCTGGTCCGGACCAGCATTTTAGGGTGATTCTTGGACATTCTGCCTCCGTAGTCCGGACCACCGATGCGCGATTTTGTGCGGCTGTGTGTTTTAAAGAGGGTTTTGACCTATTTTTTTGTACTTTCTTATAAATAGAGGCTTTGGGGGCTATTAGGGTTTGGACTTCTTGAGTGAATCCCTTTGAGAGTGTTCGGGTTTCTTTAGTTGTTCCATTGGTGTAGTCTTGAGTTGGGATTTGAGATATCGAGGGTTTGTGTGTGTCTCTTTCGAGTGTGTGAGACGTTTGATGCTCTGTAGGTCGCGCCTCAAAGATTTGTCCCTAGATATAGTGTGGATGCTTCAAATGAGAGTTACGGGTATTGCCGGCTCTGTGTATTTCTCCCCATTTTTAGTGAATCCTCTTGCTCTTTCCCCGTGGACGTACCTGTAACGACCCGTCCCTGCCTTGCACAATGTTGTCCGCGTTGGTCACCCAAGCTCCTTGAACTTCCCAGAAGGTCACCCATCCTTGGATTACTCCAGGGTGAGCACGCTTAATTGTGAAATACCAACGAGCTTTAACGCCCGCACGGCTTTAAAAGGCCTTGTACAAGTTAGGGCATGATCTATTCTCTTATATCATAGACCTCCGTTGCATCCAGGTGGGTCATGGGCTGTCACATTCACCCCACCTTATGATGCAACGTCCTCGTTGCATATTGGCCCAGTGACCTTCCCCCGGGAGGTATAGCACTTAGCTTTGCATAGCACTTTGTTCCCACTCCGAGATTCAAGAGGTGGCTCCTGCAGATTCTAGAGGTGGCTCCTACCCCGTAGTTCGGGGTTGTGCTCTGATACGATGACCATACACACACGTATTCTCAGAGCTATACGGAAATGAATTTGCGTGTTATATGCTCATTTTAAGTGTTTGTTATGTGATATTTCATGAGTGAACATGCATATTTTATATCGTTGTGATATTATTTGTATATGTGGACTCATTTCTTTGAATTAGTAAATGGAGCAAGGAAGAGATGTTGAAGAAGTATCCGTATCTCTTTCCAATACAAGATAAGTAGAGTTTGGAGGACCAAACTTTCTAAAGTGGGGGAGGGTGTAATGCCTGTGAATTTTAATTGCATTTATAACTTAATTAAGTGTCGAATTTTAGTTAACCCCGTAGATTTCGAGATTAATTAGTCTAGTTAAATTGTATGTGACAGCCCAGGACCCACCTAGATGCAACAGAGATCTATGATATAAGAGAATAGATCATGCCCTAACTTGCACAAGGCCTTTTAAAGTCGTGCGGGCATCAAAGCTCATTGGTACTTCACAGTTAAGCGTGCTTATCCTGGAGTAATCCAGGGATGGGTGACCTACTAGGAAGTCCAAAGAGCTTGGGCGGCCAAAGCGGACAATATTGTGCAAGGCATGGGTGAGATCGTTACAGTACCTCTAGAGCTCCGTGCTTGGGGGGAACCACGTAAATCCTTGTCTCTTGTTTTCTTGTTGGTTTTGATATATTCTTTCCTTTGGGTTTTGGCACAACAGATTCGGCTTATATTAACTTAACATGTTTCACCAGTTACAATCGAGCGTGCATTTTCTGCTATGAAATCTGTGAAGATAAAGATTTCGTCGCAACAGGATGGAGGACGATTATTTAACAAATTTCTTGATCACTTATATTGAGAAAGATATTGCTCGAGGGTTGGACACAAAGTCTATCATTGATGCTTTTAATAACAAGAAAGAGTGTTCGGCACAATTCAAGATGCCTCAGTACACACTAGATAGGATTAGATAAACGCTAAAACCTTTTGCAATCTAAGTTGATATTAGAAACATGTTTAGTTTCATATATATTGGTGTTATTTTGTGTGTGTGCGTATATATATATATATTTTGAGTTAGTAAAAATTCATATCGTTGTTTTAATTTTGATTTTTTTATTTTATATATCCGTCCCCCTACGCTAAAATCCTGACTCCGTCCCTGGTTATATGGAGTATCGTTATTGTTTTGTTATATTCCTGTTATTAATTTCGTTGCTGTGTTATGTTCTGTAGGCTTGATGCTAACTCGTGACAGGTTACCTTCTCGCTGGCATCTTCCATTCCATTATGCAATGTCGATAGCACGGTGTCATTGCAATGATGTTATTAATAATATTTCTCTCTTTTGAACCCCAAAAAAATTGTTCGCAACAAAATTTAGGATTCTCTTCGGAACATATGAAAAATAAAGACCCGTGTTTGGTTTAGTTAAAAAGTAAATTAAATCGGTAAAGGCTGAGTTCTTTTGGATTAAGGGGGTGTTTGGGAGCCTACTTTTTAGCTTTTGATTTTTGACTTTTTGGCTTTTTGGTTTTTTGGCTTTTGGTCAGAATGAGTTTTGGATGTGGGAGGAGTGTTTGGAAGAAATGTGCAGAATGTGTTTTGGAAGGGAAAATGAGAAGTAGAAATCAAAAAACACCTCCAAACCTATTTTTGATTTCTGGCTTCTAAATGGAAAAATGGAAAAACGATTTCTGGAGAAGTAGTTTCTGGGTGTTGCTGCCAAACACCCAGAATGCAAAAAGGAGAAATCAATAAGTTGATAAAGAGGTGGCCAAACGGCCTCTAAATCGATACTACTCCTAATTCTTTTGGATTAGTTAAAAAATAGAAGTAAATATTTTCTTAACACTCTTCTTCTTGAAAGATTCTTTTCGTTAACACAAGACTGAAACGGACTGAAAAATTTGAGTAGTGAGGTTGGGACATTCTCTAATCTTATCAGCAGTCGAACTGAATCAGGCAGCGGAAAACGATGAAGGGGAAAGAAGACGCCGACGAAGAGAGAGGAGCTCGAACGAAGGTTTTCCTGACGTCACTCTCAGCAATGGTGGCGGAGACGACCACTTTTCCTATCGACATTACAAAGACGAGGCTTCAGCTCCATGGCGGCGACGATTCCATCTCCCCCTCTTCCCGACGCCCCTTCTCCGCCATCCGCGTCGCCGCCGACATCGTCCGCAGCGAAGGTATTCTAGGGCTGTACAAGGGCTTAACACCGGCCGTCATTAGACACACCATTTACACTCCCATCCGAATCGTGGGGTACGAGCACTTGAGGACCGCTTTTTTCCCAGATGGCCGGCCAGTTTCTCTCTCTAGCAAGGCTTTAATCGGGGGCATTTCCGGCGTGTTTGCTCAGGTACTTGATCTGAACTCATGTTAAAAGTGGTAGTTTGGCTTAATAATCCTTTTGCATTATTTTTTGGTCCTTTATTCAAGTTTTATTTGTTGTTTTTGTAGATCATTGATTTGATTCGTGTTGAGAAATCAGAAAATTATAAAAATATGAGGCAAAATTGAAAAAAGCTCAGAAAAGACAGAAATATTTCAAAAAACTGTTAGCTTTGGATTATTTTTGTGTTCGTTGAACTTTTTTTTGTTGAAGATTTTGATAATAAATTTTTACATTTTACGTTCCTTCTGTCAAGAGGCAATCCAAATAATCAAAGAAATTGATGCAAAACTAACAAACAAAGGTGGAAAAAAATAATTTCAGAAAGATTATGATTTATGAAGCCCAAAGACCCCTAATTTGTTTCCGGTTTTAAATTTGAATCTCATGTATTAGGGAGCTTAGCTTACATTCGTGGATTGATCATTTGATTGTAGCAGCAGATTTGTGATTTTAAAGCTGATACATTTGCTTTGAAATGGAGAATTTGGATGCATAGAGTACATGGTTCTTAGGACGACTAATAGAGACCAAACCTTACTCCATTCCAGATTATGATTTGCTAGTTGATGGTTTTAGAAATCACGGAGGTCCATATAATGAATTTTATGTGCATGGAAATTTGGAATGAGCGTTCTGTTGCATCCCACCGATTAGCGCACATGATCAGCCAATAAACTAGGTTACCTAAGAACTAAAAAGGAAAACAGCCATACACGGCAGGGCGTAGGGCTTGTATATTAAGCAAGAGCAGTGACGGATTCAACATGTCAACTATAGGGTGTGCTGCCTCTTGTAATTTGTGGCTGCAAATGTTTCAAATTTCTCTGGTATCTTACGAATACTAGTATGAATATGAGGGCTTTTTTCAAATTTTGGGGGTGTAGTTGCTCCCCTACGCCCCCGCATTGTTTCATCACCAAGCAAGAGGAAAAACAATATTGCGAAGAGAGCTGCATTCTAGAGCAAGTCCTTACACAATAGGTCCCAATTGTAATCACAAAAACAACAGATAAATATTCCGATGTACACATCCATGCTGGATCAAAACACAAAAAGTGACTAATGTGGAAGTGCTGCAGACGTAACGTGTATAAGTGCCCTTAGATCGAGACTCCGTTACGTTTGGGATTAACAATAAATACTCTGAGATTACATGCATTTTCTTTTCTGCAAGTTTCATATGCATTGTTTGCCACTATTATATTATCGCTTCTCCTACTTTACTAACCTAACCAATTTAATCAATCCCCAGCTTGCTTTGTCCCGCAATCTTGTTTAATATACAAGCTACAAATGGGCTCTTTGGATTAGATGGTAAAATGAACAAGCCTAAATGTCAGGTGCAACTCATTGATAGATGGTGGTTTTCTTTCCGAAAGATCCACCTTTACTAAATGGCACACATATTAGCTCACAGAAACCAGAGCCGAGCCAATTACGAGATTTTTTTTACAAGATTCATTTGTTCACATTCCAATAGAGAAAACTCTTCACTGTGAATGCTGCTAAGAATTCCTGGAGAAGCTTTGGCATTCTATATTATCAACAAGAATTTTTTTGTTCATTGTTGACCATGGTGAACTACACAGGAGCTACGTTACCTGGAACGCGGATTGTTCCAATATGAGGAATGAGAATGGGAACACGGTACGCCACATGCCCTAAATTCCTGAACAATAGAGGTAGGCTTCTATAGCTTACAAACATAGAGTGTTCTTATTTCAAGAGAAAAACATCGAATGAACTAGAGTATTGTTTGTTTATTGTCCATGTAAAGCACATTTCTTGAAGCATTATGGTAAACTTTTCTTATATTTTGTCTTTTGTGAGCATAAGGGTAAGGAAGAGTACCTGAGGTGTCCCTATGAGAATATGGCTGGCTCTACAAAGATTCGAGGCCACCAGATGTGGAGGAGAGAGCTCAGGATAGCCATAGAGAGGGATGATAGTGGAGAACATTAACTAGAGCAAGAGTGTTGGGTGAGTATTGAATATCGTGTTGAATGAGGCGTCAAATCCTCGTTATACAGGAGTCTTGAAGGAGGGGAAAGCCAGCTGGTTGGGGTATCCTTATTAATGTGCAACAGAGTATGAGTTTCTCTTTGAATGTGATGATCAGAACTGGGAGTTCTGTACCAACAGTTGGGTCATATATGGAGGCCTGTATCATATAAGCAGATGGTAGGTATGATACAGGTTCCCAGATGTTAGCTTGTTAGGTGGATATGTCGGATGACAGGTGACGTCGGCAAGCCCCTCTCTCTCTCTCTCTTGCCGGTCAAGATGGAGCTCCCTCATGGAGGTGAGACTTGACATTCCCTTTATTCTAGCCTCCAAACCATATGCCTCCTTAGCATAGTTGCCAAAGGCTCGCCGCGCCTTGCATGAGCAGAGGATGAGACTTAAAAAGGAGGCTCAAACAAGTTGTGCCTACTCGAGCAAAGGTGCAAGGCACAAAAACGGTGCGCCTTTTTAGTTTTAATCACAGCTGTAGATCTAGGGTAAGTATTATTTCCATAGTCTTTTGAGTCAATTTAGTTCTCCAGTCTCCAGACAAGTCAACATAGCCAGGAGGGCCCTGTGAGGATCTGTTGTTTACAGAAGATGCATCTTAAAAATTAGAATTATTCAAACTGTTGGAAACTTTGCATTCGAAGTATTCTTCGTTATCATATTTTTTAGTGTTCCCATGACCCACATGTTTTTACTTCTGTAATGCACATGGGAATTGTATTATTGAACCAAGGTTACAAAGATGTCCTGGAATGTGTGTTTCCCTGTTGAATATAGACCCTTCCCTATTGAGAACTTTTCTCCAAATTGATGCTGTGACAAATGCAAATCAAGAGCTGGTCTCAGCAAAGATAAATTGTTAAATTCCATTGTTATGGTTGAAAAGTTCATGTATCCTAGAAGATTGTTAGTTAACTAGTAACCAAGTAACAAAATAATATAGACCACCTCACATGCTTTTGCTGGGGGTTTAGGTTCCCCCATGTATACTGATTTTTTATGCTCGTTCCTGGAATTATTTTTGAACATTTTCTTTAATGATGGGTCCCTTTTACTGTATTTTCTTGCAAATAACTCAGACTAGTACAATCAAAAAATTCAGGCTGGTAGAATTCTGTAAGTTTTGAATTTTTCCAGAATAACTCTGAAATGTATTGTGATGTCTTTCAAAGCTTCATTCCTCCCTGGCCTAGAGCTTCAACATGCATTGCAATCTGCGCATATCTGAAGAGTTCCCCTGGAGATTTAGTGAAGGATGATGCGGACAGCTTATAAGTATGTCCTAAGCAACACTTCAGAACATGGATGTAGGGTAGTCAATCTTTTTTCTTCTTTTGCTTTAAGTTCGACTTGCGTTGGAAGTGGAAGCTGATTTCTTGTTCATGGGTTAAGCATATATATTCCTAAAAACAGGACACCCACCATCTTCTTCCCATTGTTACAGAAAATAAGCATTTCTGTTGGCCTCGCATAAGAAATATATCTTTATATGGTGCACTTTTTACCTCTCTTTGTTTTTGGCCTGGTAATTGTTGCGGTTATAGTATCAGAGGACTTCAAAAGTAACAGCTTTAGGATACATCACATGCATACTTGATACCTGTTTTACTCTTAAAGGAGCTCCAAACCCAACAGCTTAACTATCTTCACTAAACAAGTGAATCTCTGCTGGAAATAGTCCATGCAATGTCTTTGCTGACTGCATTACTTCCCATGCAATGTCTTTGATGACTGAATTATTTTCCATGCTGTCTTTGCTGACTGCATTATTTTTTGAACCTAGGACCAGTTTGGTAGCTCAATTATCATTTCACCTTGAAATCTATTAGTCTCGTGGTTCAGCATTGTTTTATTTTCTTTTATAGTTGTTTGCTATTATTTATATTTGGAAGGCATCGTAATTCAATTCCTATCTCCAATAGAACAGGTAATTGCAAGCCCAGCTGATCTCATTAAGGTGAGGATGCAAGCAGATGGTCGTATGATAAGCCAAGGTCTTCAACCCAGGTACTTGGGCTCTTTCGATGCTTTACAAAAGATCTTACAAACAGAAGGCATTGTCGGACTTTGGAAAGGGGTATTTCCAAATGTCCAAAGGGCATTTTTGGTGAACATGGGAGAATTAGCTTGCTATGACCACGCAAAACGTTTTATTATCCAAAATCAAATCACTGGTGACAACATTTATGCGCACACTTTGGCTTCTGTTGCGTCTGGTCTTTCAGCGACTGCTTTGAGTTGTCCGGCGGATGTAGTTAAGACGAGGATGATGAATCAGACGGTTAGCAATGAAGGAAAGGTTAGGTATAGGAACTCTTTCCATTGTCTTGTGAAGACGGTTAGGGTTGAAGGGTTGGGAGCCCTTTGGAAGGGATTCTTTCCTACATGGGCAAGGCTTGGGCCATGGCAATTTGTGTTCTGGGTATCTTATGAGAAGTTTAGACAGGCAGCTGGGCTTTCTTCTTTCTGATGAATTCGTTGATGCAAACTCGAATGCTCATCTTATTCAGATTTCAATTGTTGTGGTTCCCTCAATTCCATTTTGAACATGAATCTCTCTTCATTCAGATATGGCCCTTGAAGAAATGGAAAAGCGGAAAAGGATTCATGTACCATGTTCAATTTTTTGAGATATAAGGCTTAGTTTGGTATGATTATGGTGAAAAGCTTGAGTTCTTAGAGCGTGTTTGGGCGACCTGTTTTTGCATTTTTACATTCCCGTTGTTTGTTTCTGACTGTTTGGCTGCCTCCCCTGAAAACTTGTTCTCTGAGAACTCGTTTTTCATTTTCAACATTCCAGGCCAAAAGCCAAAAAGAGCTTCTGACTGTTTGGCTGCCTCCCCTGAAAACTTGTTCTGTGAGAACTCGTTTTTCATTTTCAACATTCTAGGCCAAAAGCCAAAAAGAGCTGTGAGGCTCCTTTTTCACTTCTATTTCTTATTCTTGTTTTCCCCTAAAAAAAACTCTCCCATTCTGCCTGTCTTTCTTGACTTGTGGGCCAAAATCGTTCAATTACTTGAGCCACCGGTGGTGAAAACCGAGTTTGGGTATGAAATTAAAGTATAGATTTGAGTTTTTCGACTATAGCAGAGAAGAAGAGAAGATGGGTTTTAGGTGGTGAGTGAGATGAGAGAGAGAGAGAGAGAGAGAGAAAGAGAGGGAGAGCAGAATTGTATCAGTGATCTTTTTATTTTTCTTTCACCTAAAAATCTGTATTTTCGGCTGTAGTAGAGGGAAGGATGGGTTTTGATTGAGAGAGAGAGAGAGCAGAATTGTATTGGTGTTCTTTTATTTATTTATTTTTATTTTTATTTTCTGGAAAATCTGTAAATTGGATTTATAAACCGACCAAACTTGAGAGACAGAGAGGGAGAGTGCTTGCAGCATAAAGCATAGATAAGAGTGATCATCTCTGAATATAAGCATAGATAACTATGACTTGGGAATGTATTTTTTTTATCGATTACCAAAAAGAAAAGGAATGTTAGGAGAGTATTAGAAATTGAAATTGAAAACAAGGGCAAAATGGTAGAAAATTAATCTATAACTCATTTTCATCATTCTTCTCCGAAACACTCTACTTTTGCAAACACTATACTTTTGCCAACAATATTAAGTCATGTTTGATGGCATCATTTGCAAAAGTATAGTGTTTGGGAGAAGAATGATGAAAATGAGTTATGGTTCATTTTTTTACCATTTTGCCCTTGTTTTCAATTTCAATTTATTTTGTTGTCGGAATAACTCTCTCCTCACATTCCTTTTCTTTTAGTAATATATAAAAAAAAAATAGAAATTCTATTCCTAAGTCATAGTTATCTATGCTTATCTTCAGAGATGATCACTCTTATCTATGCTTTAAGCTGCAACCACTCTCCCTCTCTCTAGTGTGGTCGGTTTAGAAATCTACTTTACAGATTTTCCCGAAAAAGAAAAGAAAAGAACACCATTACAATTCTGCTCTCTCTCTCTCTCTCCTCCCCAAACCTATCTTCCCTCTATTACAGCCGAAAATACAGATTTTTCAGGGAAAAAAAAAAGATCACTGATACAATTCTGCTCTCCCTCTCTCTCTCTCATCTCACTCACCACCCAAAACCCATCTTCTCTTCTTCTCTGCTACAGTTGAAATACTCAAATCCGTACTTTAATTTCTCACCCAAACTCGGTTTTCACCACCCATGGCTCAAGTTATTGAACAATTTTGGCCCACAAGTCAAGAAGGGAAGACGGGTAGAATGGGAGAGTTTTTTTAGGGGAAAACGAGAATGAGAAATAGAAGTGAAAAAGGATTCTCACAGCTCTTTTTGGCTTTTGGCCTTGAATGTTGAAAATGAAAAACGAGTTCTCACAGAACAGGTTTTCAGGGGAGGCGGCCAAACAGTCAGAAACAGAAAACGGGAATGCAAAAATGCAAAAGCAGGTCGCCCAAACAGGCTCTTAGTGTGTTCAGTTTCTCTTCAATAGCTCCTGTATCTATCTTCCTTTGTTCTCCCGGGTTCTTGCTGCTTGGCCGTTTGCATCTCTGGGAAATTTTGGTCGGGCTGGATTAAAATACCCATTCACAACTCCATGAATTTGTAGTTTGTTATGGCTTGAAAATGATCCGACAATATTGAGTCATCATGTCCACCAACTAAATTTGTCGCTACGTCATTTATGGGGAGTACTGCATGAAAATGCAATTGGTACTCAGTAGCACCAAGTAATCACTCATTCTGACTATATATTGATCTGCGAACATTATTTTGCCAATGCAAGTATTTTACATGTAATATCCCAAATTTTCAAAAAATAAAATTTGTGATATTTGTAAATATTAATTTTCCTAATTTAATTTTACCCAATTTTGACTTTAGTTGACCATATGCGGGTCTCTTAATTATTTATTTATTTAGTTATTTATTTATTTTATTTCCTTTAGACGAGTTAGTGCTCGAGGTGCACAGAATAATTTCAACCGACTTGTCACCAGTGGGCCCGGACGAACGGCCAGAATAATATGCGTAGTGGTGGGACCCGAGTCAACCATATACGCTCACCTGGCGAGCGCATCGTAATGCGTGTTCTACTTTCAAGATTTTTCCAAACGATTCCGAGCACACGGTGACGTCGCCCTTGATTTTCTAAGTCAGTACGAATATTTTGGTATTTTTCTGAAATCGAAACCCGGACAGTTAGAACACTGCTCGGAGTAAATTGTACTGTATTATACCACGTCGTGCTGCGCGCCCAACCCATTCCATGTTCCCCACGCCTGCCCCTCTCTTCCTCCCATGTGCCTCTCATTCCACCTACTTCCCTTTTTCCCCTTTTTATTGGCTGGGAAAAATAATCAGAGAAGAGGAAGAAGAAAAGAAGAAGAAAGGAGGGAAAGAAAGAAGGAGACCACGGCTGCCACCACCTCCGGCGACCTCCACCACCATGTCCGACCACCATCTCCACCTCCCCACTTCACCTCTGCAAGTATAGCTCTCATCTCCCTCGTTTTTATAAATTTTTATCGAAAATTTTCGTGTGTATATACGGATATGAACAGTAGCTCGTTATAGCTGACAGGGTCTCGGTTTTTGGTTGATTTCTCCTTCTTACACTTCTAATTAGGTTTTGGTTCCTTCTTATGATTTAAAGTACACTCAATGCTCTTTCTTTTGCCGCTGGAATCACTCAAATCCATCAAGGATTCGATTTGTTATGAAATTTTGAAAATCAGATCTGTAATCTGGAAATCTGTTTCGAGACAGATTCGTATAGCCACTGTATTTTCCCATTTTCTCACCTTTGGAGTATGAATTTGACTTTGGTCCCTTCATATCTTTTGAACTTCATTCTTCTAAGAAACTTTTGACACTAGAATCACTTCAAAATATTAAGAAATCGATTTATGGTGATTTTTCGAAGTTGGGCTGTTTTGTGTTAACTCGTTTTTCTACAGACCACTGTTTTGTACGAATTTTTAAGGGTATCATATGGGCTTCAAATGTTCTGATATTTGGAGTGATTACTCTCCTTTGTGACTAGTTTGAGTGTGATTTTTCGTGGACATAGGTTCTTTGAAAGTAATGGATCAAATCCAACATGTTTTGAATGCCTGTTTTCCTCCCCGTAAACTGTTAATTTTGAAATAAGCCCATTTCTCCCACGGATCATATTTTCAAGCGATTCTTGTTTGAGAAGTTAGAAAAATGTCTTATCTTTCAAACCCAACTGGTCTCGTCTGATTTGATGAAGTTTCGAGTAAGTTATGACCGAAACACTGAGACTGTCCGAAATTGCGGTTTCAATATTTCACTCCATTCGGGCAGAAACTTTGGAAACCCGTAGAATACGATTGAACCGTAGGATTACAATGAAACTTGGTAGAAAGACAGTTTGACATCTTAGCTACGTAGTGACGCGTAAACGGACCAAATCCAACGGTTAGATCTTCGGGAATTGGAGTTTTAGTAAACTGTGGCAGATTTGACACGTTCTGTTCGTACGCACTTTTACCCAGCTTAGGAGCAGATTCGGCCTTAGGTATAAACACTGGAGTTGTTCCTAAGATAGGGAACTATTACTCTGTCAAATCTCATAATTTTTGGAGAAGTATTGAGTATTGGATTTGTTAATATTAGGTCCGGAGTTCAAGGACCCTTAGTTGGCGTATTTATCAAAGGTGTCGTGACGCGCTACGACTACGGATCCAAGGTAGTTAAAGTCTATCTCCCTAAATATATTTGAATGTACCTATGATTGAATAATGTTGTGTTTAAATGTTGTGTGTATGTGCTATTGGATGCATGGTGTGGAATACTAATGATATTTCTGGAATTGCGTTAACATTGTTCGCTTGAGCTCTTTATGCATTGTGTATGAATTCCATGACTCCTTATTATGAGTATCACGTGAATCCCTCTTGTATTGGTTAGAATGTTGTTATTAGTATAGTTGTTGTTCATTGGTGGTTACTCATTAACTTAGATGGACATTAGGCTCATGAGTGATATTTGAATTGGAAAGTATGGTGAACAATGGGATGGATTTCAAGGTGAGGATCACATAGACGTCATTAAGCAGTGGAAATTCATAAAATATAATTGAGGTGATGTTAAGCCGGTAAAGGTAAAGACCCAGTGTGTGTGGAGGACGGTAAAGGACTCCGGATATAGTATTTGGGGAACGGTAAAGGGCCTCAAATACGGTACAGTATCCAGTGTGTGTGGAGGACGGTAAAGGACTCTGGATACAGTATTTGGGGAACGGTAAAGGGCCTCAAATACGGTACAGTATCCAGTGTGTGTGGAGGACGGTAAAGGACTCCGGATACAGTATTTGGGGAACGGTAAAGGGCCTCAAATACGGTACATTATCCAGTGTTTGTGGAGGACGGTAAAGGACTCCGGATACAGTATTTGGGGAACGGTAAAGGGCCTCAAATACGGTACAGTATCCAGTGTGTGTGGAGGACGGTAAAGGACTCCGGATACAGTATTTGTGGAACGGTAAAGGGCCACAAATACGGTACAGTATCCAGTGTGTGTGGAGGACGGTAAAGGACTCCGGGTATAGTATTTGGGGAACGGTAAAGGGCCACAAATACGGTACAGTACCCAGCATGCGTGTGGTTAGTATTGGAAAAACGTGTCGATCATAACGTGTTAATAATTTGGAAAGAATGGTGAATCAATGGGATGAGTAAAGTACTATTATTGATGGAGTATTAGATTTTTCGAGGTAGCTTTTACTATGTTGGTGCTTGATTTTGAATCAATTTATTTGTTCTGTAACGTTATGTCTTGTTATATCAAACTGTGTGTTACTTGTTAAGTAAGGGTTCGGGTAGGCTTTAGCTATTGAGTGATTTATCGCTCACGGTGGAAACACCTCGTGTGACCCTGGCATAATACCATGATGTTGCTTTGCGACTCGGACGTATTATGTCAGATTGTGATCAAGCAGGTACTGTTGGTGCCGCAGGAGACGATTATTTCGGAACCGAGGGTTTTCCGGCAGAACAAGCTCAGGAGGAGCCGTGGAATCCAGAGTTGAACCTTAATCTGTAGAACCCACCCCTTTATTTTTAATGTTGGTTCTGTAATATTAATTTCTCAAAAACCGTACTAAGTATTTTGAAATGGGTTGCATTTCACGTTTTCCAACGTGTACTCTGATGGAAACTCTTTTTATTAAATTAAACCTAATTTGTTGTATTAATTAATGATTCCGAAAATCCGGGTCGTTACATTACATGTTAGCCTTCAAAGTGAATTAGATGCCCATTCTGTTGATACGGAGTATAATTTTTGTTCTGATGGATACAATGAACCATGCTTTCTAACCAAAGCAATTTGCTGTGCCCTAAATGTGCAAGGTTGATGCTCGACTGCGGGTTAACAAATTGACAGTACATGGTGAAAAACAAACCCTGCTTTTTTTACGTCATGTTCGATGGCATGATATTACTCACACCATATTATCAAAATATATGATATCTTTAGTAGTAGTTGCATTTAAACAACGAAAACGTAGTTCTCGAGTTTTAATAATCCTATTCTATGTCAAATTTTTGCAAATTGAACAAGTAACCCTTGGGAATGAATCGCAGTAGCCATGACACTGAACCGTTTAATCATACTCTTGGATATCAGTGCTAATAAACTTATTACGTAGTGCTAATCCAGTGGCTTCCGGGTGGGGAGAAGCAACACAATTCTATAAATTGTTCACCTCCTCTCCTTTTCTAGGAGTGGAGAGCACATAGAAAGATGTTTTTATTCTTGGGGACGAGGAATGGGCCATGGCTAGAACTGGTGCTCATGTGTACCACATTCTCATTTGAACGCAGTAGGGGCTTGAGATCACCTGTCATTTTATTTTTATGAGGTGTTTAAATTCAAGATATTCCTAAATTAACGTTATTTATGTTGTCGTTCTTACCAAATTAATAATCAATCAACTAGTTTCAAGATTGGGCTGTATATTTTGTTTGCTCAGTAAAACCAAGAATGAGGGAAAGAAAGGAAAAACAAAAACAAAGAGTACTGACCACAGGAAAGGTCCACAAACCCCAAACTGAGAAAAACAAAAACTCAACATAGTAACTCTCCTGAACTTTTTTCTCGTTTAACTATAAAGTGGCACGAGCGATCTCAAGGATTTCATCTTCATCCAAAGACCCATAAAAGTTTAATCGCGTAGTCCAGGCAGTGAACTCGTGAGCAACCCCGATTAACCCTATCTCGACGAGAAGGAAAATGACCAAGAGAGTTTATTCTGAAGTATCCTTTTAATATCTTCCAAGATAGAAACAACAGATCAAGGTATAGAAAGGTTGCAGCTGGCGCAAACGTGTATCATCTCCTGAGAGTTGTCTTCAGTAATACATTATCCCCATCTTCTACATTGGCCTACATGGATGCTAATCCGGTAGCCTCAGCTTCCGAAGGGAGAATAGGGAGGATCCAATCTTCGTCTTAGATCAAGGGTAATTGAGATTCAATAGAATGTTGAAGAAAATTTGGGAGAATGTAATTTCAATTTTGTCCATCTTCCTTTCGGGATGAGCTCCTCTTTGTACCCAATCCTCCATAGCCGTCACTACTCTCAATTTTCGGCCACATCTCCGCCCCTAAGCTATGAAGTGGACCATTCACCTCATAGAACACGCAATGAACCGTAGACTGACAAAACATCAGTATAATCGGATATTGATGTATGCGTGCACACGTAGGAAATTGTTATGCAAAACGAATGATAAACATGTTGTACAGTTTAATCTTACAATTTACAGAATACTTATTCATGACGTATCTATCTATGTTTAATTCCACTAATATGTTGTAGACTCATAGTTTTTTGCGTGTATTACGAGCTGAACGGGTTGAATCATAGTTTTGGGAATGAGATGTGGACGAAAATTGAGTGCATGAAGGGATGGGGTTATGCGGAGAGAAGCTGATCCCCTCCCTGAAAGTGGGTATCAACTCTAGAAACTCTTACATTAACTATGGAAATCATTTTAAGTCAAAAAATATACCAAGGCTAACTCACTCTAACTTACCTACTTACTCTTAATAACTCAGAGATTGCATTCCAAGCCCGAATTCTGAAAACTCTAAATTGAATGTCCATTTCTTTTAGTTTTTTTTCTATTTGAAATTTTGAAAATTGTTGTTGTTCAGCTAAAATTAGCATTGGAACTTATTTTATTTTACGAATCAGTTAAATTACGCTATAGTCATCTTTGAGGAGACAATCCATATTTGTTTGGTTCAGTTCACACAAATTCGTTAATTTAAGATGATTGTAAATTCTTTGTACCTGCAGATGATGTTCTCAATATTCAGATTTCTGACGGATGTTTCCATTGGAACTGATTTTGTTAGATCGAGCTAAGACAAATTAACTTGGATTCTTTGCTGGGATTTTGTTTTCTATATTAGTGAAATTTCACGAATTAGTTAAATTGTGGACCCTTTTTTCGGATTCTTTATTCTTGTGAACATTCACAAGATTTGAGCAATATATGATACTAACCTCATCCTGTGCATATCAATAAGATTAAACTAGTGAAATTAAACAAGAATAATTCTTGTGAATGTTCAAGTGATTTCAAGCCTCTCATAGTGACATCTACCTATGTATATCTAGAGCTGTAGGAAACTATAGAAGTTGTAATAGGATTATTCCGTTCGGTAACAGTAACAGTTAACTAATAATATTCACGAAATTTCAAACTTCGCATATTATTATCAACCTGTGCTTATCAACAACAACAGACTAGGGAAAATGGACATTGGCTGCGAGGCCCGCGATGATGGGCAAATGAGATGGGCAAATGGGGTCGGGTGATGAGGTTGTTAAATGTTTTTAAGTTATACGTATTTGTAGCTGTGTCATAAGTTTACGTAACTTCAAGTTTTGAGCTTTGTAAAAGAGAGATTAGTTTTTGGATTTTTGGAATGATGATTTTCACGTTAGAGAAAAATAAAGGAAAAAGGTTACAGCATGCTCCTCATAAGAATGACTAGTCTAATCAACAAATCGTGAACATATGTTTTATGGGAATAGTAATTTTCTGAACTTAACTCTCTACGAAGTGATACTGTTGCTCTTTCCAAACAAAAAGAAGGTAAAAGTGGTTTCAAATCATCGAATTCAACAATTTTTATATTTGCATGAATCAATCTGTGAGTCAAACCGTGAATCGTACAATTTATCACCTATTTTCCTCATTCATCTATAGATTAGTATCGTTTTTATATAACCGCGCATCAAATAGTGATTTTAGCCTGTAAAAGCCCAACCCAAGGCAGTCAAGAACAATGTACAAATAGTCTGTAACTTCATATGTCCGTCTATTAATAGGAAGAAGTTTTTTTATTCAATACTTTTTGCCTACATACTTATTCGATTATATTAATGAAGTAAAACGACTGTGGTCTCTTAATTTTCCAAGTAAAGAAATAATTACATTTAAAGATTAAAAGTAGTATAATTGTATTCTAGCAAAAGAAAATTTTGAAAAACGGCCTTATATAGCGCTCAAGAGTCAAGCCCGACCCATGCCCATGCCCTTGGCCCGAATACATTAGGATCGTGGGCTAGATTGAGCCCTAGATTTGTTCACAAGGGGACTCGACCTGAGCCTCATGATTTTTTGGGAGCTCTATGGGCTTTGAATCGAGCTTGTCCAAGCCTGATGATTTTTAGGTTGGGCTATTACACCTTTTGCGTTTACCCTACATGATCATTAGCTTCTTTTTGTCCTTTCAATATGTTGCTTTGTTTTATCGTGAGAGGTAAGGTTTATAAATTAGAACCCCTCTCTTTTTGTTCCTTTCCTCTTGCTTCTGAATACTTTCTCTGTCCCAAATTGTTGGGTGCATGATTTTTGAATTTCTTTATATCATATCAAAGTACTTCATGAGTTCTTCTATTTGGTTTAAAGAAATTCAAAAAAATATGTATGGAGTATTTTATTTTTTGATCCTAAAGTTACATGAATTTCCGTGGTGGACAATCACTTTGGGACAGAGGAAGTACAAATTTTCTTTTAAAAAAAGATGCATTGTCATGAAAAGGGGAAAAAAACTAGGTATGCACAAAGTTTTTGACAAACAATTTTGCTTTACTTGCAGTAAGTTATATTGTTTTCTATACTTTGAGTTCTAATAGTAATGACTAGGACATTTTAACACAGTTAAAATGAAGTAGCATACCCATTATTAAGGTACAATCTAAATAGCATTAAGCTATACTAGCGATAGCTGGAGTTTAAGGTATACTAATGATAGCTTGAGTTTAAGTTACAATCTAAATAGCATTATGCCATGGTTCAGTCCTTTATTATTGCGTGTTTTGTTCTGATGTAACTTTTTCTTTAAGTTGAATTCATATTCTCAGAAGCGACTTGATGTTGGTAGGATGCAATGCGTGTCTAATATATCCAGGGGCAGTATGTTATAGGATGCACATATGACATTAAGTGCGTTAATGATATAACAAAGATTAAAAGGAAGCCAAGCAAAAAGAATCATAATGGAACACGAGCATCCCAACTACGTTAATGATCATTTTGTATGTTATTTGAAAACTGGAGAAAGGACAATGGTCTAGACAAATGCATACAGTCACATGGAGCTGATACTACATAATTAGAAATTATGTTAAGTTAATAATTTAATTTATTGTATTGAAAATTTGATATCTACTTATTTATTGTTAATATTGTCCACTGTATATGCGCTCAATCAATTGACGGCAATGGATATTGTGTTCATGTCTTGTCTGTTACCGTCTGAATGGGTCATGTGTCTAGTTTGACTTTTGTAGGAGTAAAAAAAATCTACCCCTTTAAAAAAGGAAAATTACAGAAAGAAAAGGGAAAAATGTAAAGGACAATTTGGTAGTTTCAACAGGATTGATGAAACCCATTGTGTCACCCTAGATGTACCTTATATATATATATATATATATATATATATATATATATATATATATATATATATATATATATATATATATATATTCTAACTTGTTCTGATGGTGGCTATACCTATCCGCTCTCTCATAGAAGTCATTGTTCGACGACAATGGACGGTGTAGTCAAAGAAGAAGATGAAGATGAAGATGACGAAGCTATGAAGAAGTTTATGTCTTCCAAGAATCGGATTGGTGATCTACCAGACTATGAGGTTTGATGAGAACTTTCTCTTTTACATGGGTTAATCATTTGGTTTTGTGCTTCAAGACTATGAGTTATTCACTTTTAGTCATATATATATATGTGTGTGTGTGTGTGTGTGTGTGTGTGTTGTATTTTTCTGAATAAAACTCTAATTCTATATTGATTTGAGGTGTATTTGATTTTTGCGACTCAAGTACTTCTTTGTGCATGCATCTAATGTTATATCCCCGTGTTCAATTTGGGGTCATCATCATCTATGTGCTTCGTTTAGAAAGTGCATGTTTTTCTTGGTCTATCTTGAACTGATCAGGTAATAATTGTTCTCGTGATGGTCCTCTAGGCAGGGAATCAAAATGTAATCAATGTCCCATGTACCTTTTTTTTTTGCAACCAGATCTAAACATTTGATGATCTTGACAGTGACATTCTCCGTCTATTCCTCAACTCCCTATATGGTGTAGATATTCCTCAGATAAATTTCGGTTGGTGGATTGTGCACATAATGACTCTTGTAGATACTTAAAGGTATTGTGACATCTAGAGGTGGTTGTATTCTTGGCTCCACATAATGACCTCCATATATGAAGTATGAAGTACCGACATACCTAGAGGTCATTGTATCTGTGTTGGACACGCTGGGGACACAACACACCTAGAGGACGCAGACACACCAAAGTATGCATGAGACATGCCAGGTGGCAAGTGGCTGCCTATTAAATCTTAATATTTTTTTATGAGGACGCATAGGGGACACAGGGTGACATTGCGGGTAAGCACATGGGGGCATGGCAAGGTGGATTTCTTATACTTTAAAAGCTTTTTTGGGGTAAATATTTTATAACTTCGAAAGTATTGGGTAAAAAGCTTGTGCTTATGTTTATAGGCGTACACCCTTGGTCAACAATGCATTCGAGAGGAGTTCTTATCTGAATATTTTTTAGTAGTTACAATGTAGTTTTGAATAATAAAACTAAATATTAAAAACTAGTCAGATGCCCTATCGTGTCCTTGTCCTCATTTTTTGAGAATTGCCGTGTCCGTTGTACATGTCTTTGTCCTATGCCGTGTCCATGTCCATATGCTTTCTATATAGACTGCCAATGTCTTTAGTGTCCAAGTTTGATATTTGTAGTATAGTTGATGCTCGAACATTTAATTCTCAATGGATCCAAGCATTAATGGTGCTGTTGGTGGAAAAGTCTTTCGAATTTCATGGCGCTTCTTGTTTAGGTTAAGGTTTAATGATTCCATTGTTGTCCTATTTTATTTGTTGTGGCCTAGATTGCATGGACTTGGGCATTTTGGCTCGAGAGTTTGTCTAGTTTTCATGGTCATTTAAGTTGGGCATTGAGTTTATGAGTAGAATGTCAAGAATTTATAGAGAAAATCCAAGGTTTTGGGGATCGCTTTGCTTGTGCATGTACATGTAAGCTTGTGGTTTGCATGTTTGTTCTTCTTTGGTTGCTGTATTCTTTCCTTTAAACCTTCCCTAAAATAAATTATCAACCATTTTTTTTAATTTTTTTTTGAACGGCGAAGAACTTTATTAATCTTTGAAGAAGAAACAAAGATTAAAAGGGAATGAGGGGGAAACAACCCGACTAGATGAAACAAGTTCACTAGACGCAACCCCACAACAAACCCAGGAAAGGGAAAAACAAGGTTAGCAAGGAGCCAACCGAATTGGACAAACCCAGAAGAGCAAAGAAAAATGCCAGCGATTTCAGCATACTCTTGGAAAGAAAGAAAAACATCAAATGTGAGCTCCCATCTCCCACTGGTCTTGATAAGCTCTGAAGATTACTCCCAGACAGGATATACATTCTCAAAGATGCAACAATTTTCAAGTTATTTGATAAAACTCAATGTGAGCTCCCATCTCCCATTTTTTTTTTTTTAATTTACAACCTATTGTTATGAGTTGATTGATAAAACTCAGAAGTAGTTTAATAAATTGCATTTACTGGTTGAGTGAAACCGTGCACTCATCTACTCAGTATTTTTACTCTGTCTCACACCTGTTTTTGTACCTATTCCTTCTTCATTTCTATCCTCTTGTCCAAGTTCATTTAGAAAGTTTTCCTTACCACCTAAGAAGCATGGACACTTCTAAGAAGTTGTCATGTTTGTATCAGATCATTTCCAAGGGAGGAAGCAAAAAATGTACTTTGCAAACATGCAATGCTATTCGGTGACAATTCCAATGTGGGTAAATCTCATTTCCATCTTTCCCTTGTAGATGCTCTTAGAGCAAACGTCGATGTAGATAATTGTGGCCATGTGTCAGACACACAACTAAATAAGTCCAATTCTTCTTGTTAATATTTTTGACCTGAACAATTTTGGACACTTGGGCAAAATAAGTGTCCATCATGTAGGCACAGGATATACATTAAAAGGTTGAATTAATTATGATATGATTCATCAAAAAAGAAAAAATTACTAAAAATATGCTTATTTGTCCTTCTCATTAGGACTATAGGAATCAGATTTACTTTGCATTTCTCTTTTTAGCTTCAAATACAAGTACTTCAACTATATATACTCTACGTCATATTCCCTTTTGCAGACCCCAAGGGTGCCAAGAACAAAACAATTGTTAATTTCCTCAGACACCTCATGATCGGAGGTAAAATCGATAATCCATTGCCACAACTGGTGGTTCAGGGAGACAAGCAAGTGGTGGTGCATTCGGGGCTGAGGAAGAGAGAGGGAAACCTAGTGATAATCCTCCCACGGGGTAGTACTGATTTCGGATACATCGTTGGAGATTGTTAATAAGAACGGGGTGGTGTTTGATTTGAAGGCATTGTTGGAGAATGGGGATGAACTTTATGAAGGAGAGTTTAGAAGGTGTGCGGGGTTGGAGAATGAGGAAGCATTTTTAGGGGTTTTGGGGTGTATACAAGGGCAATGGGGGAGCAGGAGGAGGAGGACTGTTAGTCCTTGTGAGTTTAGTGATTGGTTGCCTATTGGTTGGAAGCTTTTGCCTGGACTGAAGAGGAAAGAAGGCTGGGTGTCGGTTTACTGCTGCAGATACATAAGGTCATCTTCTGTTTTTATTGTGTGCATTTGTTGCTCTCATTTATGTATGCTCTTATATGCAATGTTGTCAAAATCTTACAATTCACCATAGGTTTGCGATACAATTCGATCAGTGTTTAAAGATAAAATCTCTATGTATCTGTAAATATAGTTATCTTAATATATCTTGTGTTTAAATATCTTACGATATGATATGTTTCGTGCATTTGTTGCTCTCTCTATTTTTACATGTACACACTTTCTATACACGTGATATACATTGATATATTTTGTTAATAGTTTGTGTTGAATTATTTGGTTGACTGGTTATTCTAATATGATTGCATCTTTTTAGAGTAAGAAATGTATTATTGTTTTCTTGTCTTATCGTTATAAGATTGTCTTGATTTATGGGGCACAATCATATGTAATTTGTTGCTTGATTTTTTGGTGGACAACTCCAAGATCAATGATACCTATCATGGTTGGTTTATGGAAATAATTTGCTATTGTTGAAGTAATATGGTGGAGTTTTGTGTATACAAAGGGTTTTGACAATTTTTATTATTCTATCCCGGAAGACTCACTGTTTTATTGAGACTTCAGACTCTACTCTTCTTTCAAATAGTTTCTTTTTGTCAATTTACTTTTGTGGTCAAATAGATGCACGACTAGGCAAATAATAAAGGCATATTTAATCTTATATGCTTTCAACCAAAGCTCCTGTCTTGGTACGACTTGGAAATGTCCTGACACATTGTACACTTGGGTAAAATTGAGTGCATGGAGGGATGGGGTATATGACTGTATGTGGAGAGGAGCTGATCCCTTTGGTGAAAGTGGGCATCATCCAGGGCCGGCCCAAGGTATTTGGGTGCCCTAGGCCTAATTAAAAAAATTGTGCCCTAAAAATTTTTGTGTTCCTCAATCAAACTTTCTACGTTTTTGTTACTACAATATCCCCGTCAAAAGGGTATTAATACAAGCTAAATTTAACAACGATGTAGAGCATCTAGAGATCTTGTGCCTTTTTTGAAACAAAATTTGGGTCAAAACTTCTTTGCTATGGAAATGCCAAACCCTAGTTTTACCCAAATCTGTTGTTCTTCAAGTTTCCTCTAAAAAATTTGGGTCAAAATGGCACATTTAACTACTTATAATAAGTAAGAAATTTGATCTGTTGGAATTAATATTATGACTTTATTTGTTGGAAAAACAATGAAATTTGATCAACTTTTTGGTTACTTGGGAAAACTCAAGAACTTGTGTCAATTTAGAAATCCCAAATACAAACCCACTCGAAACTCTAACAAGAAGATTAGAAAATTACTACCTAATTACTTTGTCTTTAAGCAAATAATAAACTAAACTTAAGCATTTCGTTTAGAACTGCCTTGATTTTTTACAAAACCAGAAATAAAAACTGTAACAAGCTGAAAATGATTTTCTTTTAAATCAGTTTTAGCTTTTGGCCTTTTTTTAAATTTTGGGCCATAATAGTTTTTGAGCTTTTTTTAAATATTGGGCCACAATGGTTGGGCTCTTTTGTAACTTATAATGGATTTTTTTTTTCTTTATTTTGGTCCAAAAAAGTGTTCTAGTCAAGCCTTTTAGTATAAAATGGTGGAGTGCTCCCAAAAGTGACCATTTTTGGAGTGCCCTAGGCCCAAACCTTGTGGGCCTTGGGCTTGGGCCTGGGCCGGCCCTGTCACCATCTCAAGAAACTCTTACATTAACTATGGAAATAATTTTAAGTCAAGAAAATATACCAAGGCTAACTCACCTACTTACTCTTTATAACTCAGAGATTGCATTCCAAGCCCAAAATCTGAAAACTCCATGACATATAAATTGAATGTCCATTTCTTTTAGTTTTTTTTTGTTGGAGTGCAAACAACCTTCTGCAGTCGTCTATCCCGGAGGTGTAGAGAGACGAGAGAAAACGCAGATCTCAGAGAGATTACGAGTAGACTTGTACTCTTATTTCCGATTTCATAGTGGACTGGTGTGGCTCCCGTGGTTTTTCGTCACGTTGAGGTTTTCCACGTATATCTTGTGCCTCGTTTTTCTTTTTTGTTTTTCCATTACGCACGTCTATTTGTGTTTCGATTTCTTAACATTTTCTATTTGAAAATTTTGGCTATAAGGACTCTCATCCGGCCTTTTACTGGTTAGGATTCATATTCTGCCAGACTCAAAATCATGCAAGTTTTGTTGGCATAAAGCCATAATCCCCATTTCAATTAGATAGAGCCCAACCCGCCTTTTTATTTATAAGAATTTTCATTTTAAACCTGTTGCTGTAAGCCTGTAATGACCAAAAGAATTTTTTTTTGTTTTTTTTTTTGAGATTGGAGTGGTATACGTTCTTTCGCTTTTATGTGAAATCTTGTGCAATGGGAGAAAAGCTGCAAGTCGAGTTTCGAAGGATCTTCAGCATCAATAGGTAAGGAAGCTTTGTGCCCTTTCTTTGATCTCAGGGTTTAGGCCCGTTCTTTAACTTCGATCTCGGGGTATATTGTCGTAAGGTGGTCTAGTTTTTTTGTGGTGGATTCTTTGTCCTGTGCATAATATTTTTATTGTTGGAGATTGTGATGAATGTATTATTAGAAGGAGGTTTGTTCGAAATTGCTAATTCGTTCTTTGCATTTTGTTTTCAATTTTCATGAACCAGTTAAACTTGACTTCATTCAATCCGTGTTTGTTGTTGTTCAGCTAAAACTAGCGTTGGAACTTATTTTATTTTACGAATCAGTTAAATTACGCTTTGCATTTTATTTTACTGTAAATTCTTTGTACCTGTAGATGATGTCTCAATATTCAAATTTCTGATAGATGTTTCCATTGGAACTGATTTCGTTGGATCGAGTAAAATTTAGCTAAGACAAACTTGGATTCTTTGCTGGGATTTTTGTTTTCTATGTTAGTGAAATTTCACGAATCAGTTAAATTGTGGATACTTTGTTCGAATTCTTTATGCTTGTGAACATTCATAAGATTTGAGCAATGATACTAATATCAACCTGTGAAATTAAACAAGAATTATTCTCGTGAATGTTCAAGTGATTTCAGGCCTCTCATAGTGACATCCTCCTTTGCGTATCTATGAATTATTCTCGTGAATGTTCAAGTGATTTCAAGCCTGTGCTTATCAACAACAGAAGACTAGGGAAAATAGACGAGGCTTATTCAGTTGCCAAAACATTGGCCACGAGGCCCGCGATGATGGGTAGATGGGGTAGGTGATGACGGTGTTAAATGTTTTTAAGTTATATTTATTTGTAGTTGCGTCATAAATTTACATAACTTCAAGTTTTGGGGTTTGTAAAAGAGAGATTAGTTTTTGGATTTTTGGAAGGTAATAGTGACACTTATAGCCTATGGGGCTTTCAAAGTTTCTTCTATTACCCGCTACAGTTAACCATTCAATATTTACGGAAATTTTTGATGCAACTATGAATAACCACTTAATAAGTAACAAGAAATACTAGTCTACCACTGTAGGGGCTGCTTGGTATTTTCATAGGTTGTCAAACCGTGAATCTAACAGGCCTTTTTCTAAATTGTGAATCGAATCAAATCGTGAATACTAAATATTTTGTCATAAGAGTAGTACAGACACACGTGTATTAACACATGTAGGTACATAGAAATTATTCCTATGTAGGTACTAAAGATCGATTCACCATAAAAATGAAGGTTTGGCCTCAAATAAAAAGTTTGTTTCTGACAATGATTAAGGTAGGCTGGTTTGAGGATGTGAGCCCTGCGTTGATATATGATAAGAGGATTTAAGAATCAAAGTGATCAATTTGACAAGTTTAGCGTTCATGCAGGATATTATACTCAATAATAACCACTACCACATGTATAATTAATCTCTATCAAATTTAAAGAACAAAGCCTTTCAAAAAAAAAAAAAAAAATTAAAGAATCAAAGCATTACAAAGACATTGAACCCATCTATCTACTCATATAATACTAAACTCTAATTTCGCCAAACTAATAATTGATAATTCAAAGAACAAGGGATCGTAGCCTTAATAATATCTGGAATGATTATTTTCATGTTACAGAAAAATAAAGGAAAAAAGGTTACAACATGCTCCTAATAAGAATGAATATTCTAATCAACAAATCGTGAACTGATGTTTTATGGGAATAATAATTTTCCGAACTTAATTCTCTAAGAAGTGATACTGTTGCTCTTTCCAAACAAAAAGAAGGTAAAAGTGGTTTCAAAATCATCGAATTCAACAATTTTTATATTTGCATGAATTGAATCATGAATCAATCTCTAAGTCGATCTGTGAATCGTACAATTCACCACCGATTTTGTCTAATCCTCATTCATCCATAGATTAGTATCGTTTTTATGTAACCGCGCATCGAATAGTGATTTTAGCTTGTAAAAGCCCGACCCAAGGCAGTCAAGAACAATGTGCAAATAGTCTGTAACTTCATATGTCCATCTATTAATAGGAAGCTTTTTTATGCAATACTTTTTGCCTACATACTTATTCAATTAAATTAATGAAGTAAAACGACTATGGTCTCTTAATTTCCCAAGTAAAGAAATAATTACATTTAAAGATTAAAAGTATAATTGTATTCTACCAAAAGAAAGTTTTGAAAAAGCGGCCTTATATAGCGCTCAAGCCCGACCCATGCCCATGCCCTTGGCCCGAATACACTACGATTGATTGTGGGCTGGATCGAGCCCTAGATTTGTTCACATGGGGGCTCGGCCTGAGCCTCATGATTTTGTGGGAGCTCTATGGGCTTGAATCAAGCTTGTCCAAGCCTGATGATTTTTAGATTGGGCTGTTACACCTTTTGCTTTTACGCTACATGTTCATTAGCTTCTTTTTGTCCTTTCGATATGTTATACTTCTCCCATTTGCTTTGTTTTATCTTTGAGAGGTAAGGTTTATAAATTAGAACCCCTCTCTTTTTGTTCCTTTCCTATTGCTTCTAAATACTTTCACCGTCCCAAATTGTTTGGTACATGATTTTTTGAATTTTTCTTTATATCAAATCAAAGTACTTCATGAGTTCTTCTATTTGGTGTAAAGAAATTCAAAAAATTATGTTTGAAATATATTTTTGAATCCCAAAGTTACATGACCTTCCATGGTGTACAAGCAATTTGGGATAGAGGAAGCATGAATTTTCTTTTAAAAAAAGATTAATCGTCATGAAAAGGGGAAAAAATTAACTAGGTACGCACAAAGTTTTTGACAACAATTTTGCTTTACTTGTAATAAGTTATATTGTTTTCTATACTTTGAGTTCTAATGGTAATGACTAGGACATTTTAACACAGTTTAAAATGACGTAGCATACTCACTATTATGGTACAATCTAAATAGCATTAAGTTGTACTAGTGATAACTGGAGTTTAAGTTATACTAATGATAGCTTGAGTTTAGGTTACAATCTAAATAGCATTATGCCATCGGGTTTTTTTTTTTTGTGTGAAACAAACGTCATTAAACAGCCCGAAGGTAGGGGCCCGAAGGCAGTACAGACTTCATCACTAAAGAATGGAATGAACCAAAACTACCAACAATCTAGACACCTGAGCACAACATTAGCAGGCTTAATGGTACATACTGCCATAGCAGACCAACAACAAGGCTGACATTAGAACCAGTCATGACGTGGTAGTAGAGGACCCAATAACGGATACACAGCTCAAACCATGAAAAGGTATAAAAACTCTGGTATCCATCAATGTCACCGGAAAAGCTGCTTCTGATCCGAAAGACTTATTCGCTGGAGGATGAGCCAAGCCACCCATGCAACACCACGGTCTCAATCGAACCCAATCCATCCATGCAACGCCAGTCTCAATCGCACCCAACCAAAAGCCGACGGGAGGAAGATGGGATAGGCGGATGGTGGAGATGGAGGGCGGAGAAAAGATTATCCATTAAGATCCGACGGAGGAAGGCTGAATGAAGGAGTGGATCAGAATGCATGCAGCGGCGGATGAGGAGGAGAATGGCAGAGGAAGACGAAGAATGGTTAAGGCGACAGCCCCACCCCCCACCAAGGGGAACTTTGCTGGAAAGCTAGAGAGAAGCCAGATAAGAAAGTAGAGAGAGAGAGAGAGAGAGAGAGAGAGAGAGAGTTCAATCCTTTATTATTGCATGTTTTATTCTGATGTAACTTTTTCTTTAAGTTGCATTCATATTCTCAAAAGCGACTTGATGTTGGTACGATACAATGTGAGTAGTAATATATCCAGTGGCAGTATGTTATAGGATGCACATATGACATTAAGTGCGTTAATGATACCTTTATTTTATTTTTTGTCGGCAAAAGACTATAACAAAGATTAAAAGGAAGCCAAGCAAAAAGCATCACAATGGAACACGAGCATCCCAACTACGTAATTTGAAAATTGGATAAAGGATAACGGTCTAGACAAATGCCTATAGTCACATGGAGCTGATACTACATAATTAGAAATTATGCTAAGTTAATAATTTGATTTATTGTATTGAAAATTTTATGTCCACGTATTTATTGTTAATATTGTCCACTGTATATGCGCTCAATCAATTGTTGGGAATGGATATTGTGTTCATGTCAATGGGTGCACGTGTCTAATTTGAGTTTTAGGAGTAAAAAAATTACTCCTTTAAAAAAGGAAAATTACAGAGAGAAAAAGAAAAAATGTAAAGGACAATTTGGTAGTTTCAACAGGATTGATGAAACCTATTGTGTCGCCCTAGAAGTACCTTATATATATTCTAACTTGTTCTGATGGCGGCTATACCTCTCGGCTCTCTCATAGAAGTCACTGTTCGGCGACAATGGACGGTGTAGTAAAAGAAGTAGATGAAGATGACGAAGATATGAAGAAGGTTATGTCTTCCAAGAATCGAATTGATGATCTACCAGACTACTACAAGGTTTGATGAGAACTTTTTCTTTTATGTGGGTTAATCATTTGGTTTTGTGCTTCAAGACTATGAGTCATTCACTTTTAGTTTTATATATATCTATGTTGTATTTTTCTAAATTAAACTCTAATTCTATATTGATTTGAGGTGTATTAAATTTTTGTGACTCAAGTACTTCTTTGTGCATGCATCTAATGTTAGATCCCCGTGTTCAATTCGGGGTCATCATCATCTATGTGCTTCGTAGAGAAAGTGCATGTTTTTCTTGTTCTACCATGAACTGATCCGGTAATAATTGTTCTCGTGGTGGTCCTCTAGGCATGGAATTAAAATGTAATCAATGTCCCAAGTACCTTTTTAATTTTTTCCTTTGTGCAACCAGATCTAAATATATGATGATCTTGAAAGGTGATATTCTTCGTCTATTCCTCAACTCCCTATATGGTGTAGATATTCCTTAGATAAATTTCGCGTTGGTGGATTGTGCGCATAATGACTCTTGTAGATACTTGAAGGTATTGCGACATCTAGAGGTGGTTGTATTCGTGGCTCCGCATAATGACCTCCATATATGAAGTATGAAGCACCGACACACCTAGAGGTCATTGTATTTGCGTTGGATATGCCGGGACACAAAACACCTAGAGGAAAAGTATGTATGGGACATGCCAGTGGCCCGCCCATTAAATCTTTTTTTTTTTTTTTTATGTAGACACGTAGGGCACACAGGGTACACAGGGTACACAGGGTGACATTGCAGGGAAGCACAAGGGAACATGGCAAGGTGGATGTCGTATACTTTAAAAGCTTTTTTGGGGTAAATTTTTTATAACTTCGAAAGTATTGGGTCAAAAGTATACTAGAAAACATCTGCTTATGTTTATAGGCGTACACCCTTGGTCAATATTGCATTTGAGAGGAGTTCTTATCTGAATATTTAGTAGTTACAATGTAGTTTTGAATAATAAAACTAAGTATTAAAAACAAGTCAGATCCCCTGCCGTGTACTTGTCGTTATTTTTTGAGAATTGCCGTGTCCCTTGTACATGTCCTTGTCCTACGCCGTGTCCACGTCCATATGCTTTCTATATAGACTGCCAATGTCTTAAGTGTCCAAGTTTGATATTTGAAGTATAGTAGACGCCCAAACATTTAAATTTTCAATGGATCCAAGCATTAGTGATGCTATTGGTGGAAAAGTCTTTCTAACTTCATGGTGCTTCTTGTTCAGGTTAAGGTTTAATGATCCCATTGTTGTCCTATTTTTTTTTTTTTTTGTTTTGGCCTAGGTTGCATGGGCTTGGGCATTTTGGCTAGGGAGTTTGTCTAGTTTTCATGCTCATTTAAGTTGGGCATTGAGTTTATCGGTATAATGTCAAGAATTTATTGAGAAAATCTAAGGTTTTGGAGATTGCTTTGCTTGTGCATGTACATGTAAGCTTGTGGCCTGCATGTTTGTTCTTCTTTGACTGTTGTATTCTTTCTTTCCTTTAAACCCTCCCTAAAATAAATTATCAACCATTTTTTTTAATTTACAACTTATCGTTATGTGTTGATTGATAAAACTCAGAAGTAGTTTAATATATTGCATTTACTGGTTGAGTGAAACCGTGCACTCATCTGCTCAGTTATTTTATTTTGTCTCACATTGTTTTTTATACTTATTCCTTCTTCATTTCTGTCCTCTTGTTCAAGCTCATTTTGAAAAGTTTTCCTTACCACCTAAGAAGCAGGACACTTCTAGAAGTTGTCATGTTTGTGTCAAATCATTTCCTAGGGAGGGAGCAAAATTTATACCATGTATGTACTTTACATACATGCAGTGCTTTTCAGTGACAATTCAAATGTGGGTAAATCTCATTTCATTCTTTCCCTTGGGGATGCTTTTAGAGCAGACATTGATGTAGATATTTGCGGCCATGTGTTAGACACAAAACCAAATGAGTCCAATTCTTCTTGTTAATATCTTAGACTCGAACAATTTTGGACACTTGGGTAAAATAATTGTCCATCATGTAGGCACATGATATACATTAAAGATTGAATTAATTATGTTATGATTCGTCAAAAAAGAAAAAATTACAAAAAATATGCTTATTTGTGCTTCTCATTAGGACTTTAGGAATCAGATTTACTTTGTATTTCTCTTTTTAGCTTCAAATACAAGTACTTCAACTGTATATACTCTACGTCACATTCCCTAATGTTGCAGACCGAGGGTGCCAAGAACAAAATAATTGTTCATTTCCTCAAACACCTCAGGGTCGGAGGTATAATCAATAATTCACTGCAATAACTAGTGGTTCAGGGAGACAAGCAAATGGTGGTGCATTCGGGGCCAAGGAAGAGAGGGGGGAAACCTAGTGATAATCCTCCAGTGGGGGTAGTACTGATTTCGGATACACCGTTGGAGATTGTGAATAAGAACGGGGTGGTGGTTGATTTGAAGTAGTTGTTGGAGAATGGAGATGAACTTTACGAAGGGGAGTTTAGGAGAAGGTGTGTGGGGTTGGAGAATGAGGAAGCATTTTATGGTTTTGGGGGGCTATACAAGGGCAGTGGGGGGAGCAGGAGGAGGAGGAGGATTGTTAGTGCTTGTGAGTTTGGTGGTTGGTTGCCTATTGGTTGGAAGCTTTTGCTTGGACTGAAGAGGAAAGAAGGCCGGGTGTCGGTTTATTGCCGCAGATACATAAAGTCATCTTCTGTTTGTATTGTGTGCATTTGTTGCTCACATTTATGTACACTTTTATATACAATGTTGTCAAAATCTTACAATTAATTCACCATACGTTTGCGATACAATTCGATTAGTGTTTAAAGATAAAATCTCTATGTATCTCTAAATGTAGTTATCTTAATCAATCTTGTGCTTATATATCTTACAATACAAAACCTATGTTTCATGCATTTGTTGGTCTCTCTATTTTTACATGTACACGCTTCTATACACGGCATATACGCTAATGTATCTTGTTAGTAGTCTGTATTGAACTATTTGGTTGACTGGTTATTCTAATATGATTGTACCATTTTAGAGTAAGAAATGCATTATTGTTTTCTTGTCTTATCGTTATAATTCTGTCTTGATTTATGCGGCACAGTCATCTGTAATTTGTTGCTTGATTTTTGGTAGACAACTCCAAGTTCAATGATACCTATCATGGTTGGTTTATGGAAATAATTTGCTATTGTTGCAGTAATGTGCTGGAGTTTTGTGTATACAAAGGTTTTTGACAATTTTTATTATTCTATTTCGGAGGACTCATTGTTTTGTAGATACTTCAAACTTTACTCTTCTCAACTACTATATAAAGGTAGTCCTTTCCATTGGTTTTGAGACACCAAAAATCAGTCTTCTTATTCCATTATTCTTCATTCAGTTTTTTGGGAGAGAGTAAAGACATCAGTTTGTTCGATAGGGCGATCCAACAGGTGTTACCGTTTGATAGTTAGAAGCCACTGTATTATGGGAGGCAAACGTCAGTCAACCCCTCAAACACCCGTGGTGAGGCGGCGCATTTGCTTTAAGTAAACCGTGTGAAACACGGGCCCTTACTTGTTTTTCGATTTGCTATTTTTCCGGTTTCCATTATTTCTTATTCTTATTTTTAATTTCCAGAATTTTATTATGTGTTTACTGTTTTTAGCACTGATTTTTCCAACAATCTTAAAGCAAAGAGTACAGACACCAACTATTATTGTTTAATTTTGATTTCTTGTAATTTTGTGTTCTCATTTTCCAGAAATAAAATTGTTGATTACTGTCTTTCCAGTATTGTTTTCCTATGATCTTAAAGCAAATTCACTGCCTCATTGCGGATGTTTGAGGTTTTGATTGGCGTCTGCCTCCAAGGACACAACAACTTAAATGATCAATCGGTAACATCAACCGGATCGCTTTATCGAACGAACAAGTGCTTGAGCTCTCTCCCACTAGAATGTAAAAACTCTATGTATCAATAGGAGCACGTAGTGTTTTCTTTGTGTCCAAAAATTAGAACAGAGGTTCTAATTTATAATGAAACGGAGAGCCACCATTCAATAGGGGAAATTCAATTACGTGATTAATCTGAAAATTAATCCTCATTACCACATACCTCGAACCCCAAGTCGCGGGCCCATGAATCTTGAGCCCCAGCCCCGGCCCTAGCCTCGTCCAGGTGTTTGGTGAAGGCAAGCGCACGCGCATCCCTTTACTCAACTTGGCTTTTCTAATACCCATAGTGGAGACAACTCTCATTCATCTTAAAAATGAAATTAGTTCATATTTAGGCTCACCAAAATATTCAAACAATTTTTTCATTTCTCCGACAACACCAAAAAAACCAGTCTTCTTATTCCATTGTTCAGGGCACCAGTTCGTTCGACAGGGTAATCCGGTAGGTGTTACCTTTGAGTGTTAGAAGCCACTGTATACCGGGAGGCAAACGTCGGTCATCCCCTCAAACATCCGTGGTGAGGTGGCAAATTTGCTTTAAGGAAATTGTGTGAAACACAGGCCCTGGCTTGTTTTCGGTTTGCTAGTTTTCCGGTTTCCATTATTTCTTGTTCTTATTTTTTATTTGCAGAATTTAATTATGTGTTTATTGTTTTTAGCACTTATTTTTCCTACAATCTTAAAGCAAATAATCACAGTTTGAAATTGTTCTTATTTTTAATTTTCAGAATTTAATTACGCATTTACTGTTTTTAGCACTGTTTTTTCCCACAAACTTAAAGCAAATAATGGTATTGTTTGATCGTTAGAAGCCACTGTATCCTGGAAACCGAAAAACAAGCTAGGGCCTGTGTTTCACACGGTTTCCTTAAACCAAATTCGCCACCTCACCACGGGTGTTGAGGGGTTGACCGACGTTTGCCTCCCATGATACAGTGGCTTCCAACGATCAAATGGTAACACCTACCGAATCGCCCTGTCGAGCAAACTGGTGTTTGTATTCTCTCCTAAAAAACTGAATGAAGAACAATAGAATAAGAAGACTGATTTTTTTGGTGTTTGAAACAATAGTTGAGATTACCATTTTATAGGTGATGAGAGGAGCCTCTCATTCATTGGGGCAATTAACCCGTTAATCTGGTAATAGAATTTCCACAATTGATATTGCACTAAGTGCAATATTCAAATCACAAATTCAATTCATATTGGATTTGCATACGATAAAACGTGGGCATTGAGTCCTTATTCAGTCTGCAATGTGAAACCATGGCAATTCAATTTCTGCGCATTAACCCAACATTCAAAGCAGATTTCATACCTGATTTTAATAATCAGTGTAATCTAAATGGGTCGGGTCTGAACCAGAACTCACAAATTTTTGGTTTGTCTTAAAAGATAAGGTAGCTTGGGTTCAAGTCCATTTCCTAGCCAACCAGCCAAGCCCAAACCCAGGCCAATGACCACAGACCTTGAACTTATAGTCCCGGTCCCGGTCTGCTTGGGCAGGTGGCGGCGGTAGTGCACGTGACGTAGTTAAGTCGAAGCCTATACCAACATAGTATACGCATTCCCTCCTCATTCGAAAAATTTGGGCACTCCAAATAGTCAAACCCTTAGGCCGATTAAACCCACTTTGAGAGACAATTTCTTATTCATCTCTAATTGGAATTTGCTCATTCCTCTACCAGATTAAACTCCTAAATGGGAGTGTCTATTGCCGTAACGGGCCTTCACAAGACTCGGCTCATTTGTTTTTTGCTCGGTTTGTCATTCATGTCATTTCAATTTGATGTAATCTGCTATTTACGGTTCTATATTTGATATTGTAATTTGATTATGTAAATTAATGGAATTGTATTCTGGAATCATCGTTGTTCGAAAATAATTTTTCCCAACAAGTTTAAAGAAGATTTTTACAAAACCGTGGATAGTTTATTGATTTCTAGAATATAGATTCTGTTTGGACTAACATCTAGTTTGCCGATAAGAATCGTGATAACGTGGTATTTATGACTAAACGCGAGTGATTTGTTGGTTAACAGACTGCTCGGTGTAGGTCCTAGCGATACAAACCTATTCGGCCACAGCCTGGTTGGTCATGCGTGACCTAACCTCTGTTAAAATGACAACTGAAAAGAACTCTGAGACTCCAACTATGGGAAGCTCAAGAGCTGCTCCTATCTAGGGAGTTCCCTCAATTCCGATGTCCCATGTTGATAAGCCAGAGTTGATTTCAAGAGATGCCCTAGTTGTTGCTACAAAGGAGAAAGACAACCATGGAGGACTCATTGTACTCTGTGTTCAATGATGAGAAATCTTCCAAGGAATTGTGGAAGTCCTTAGACAGAAAGCACAAGGTCGAGGGGGTCGGGCCCAACAAGTTTGTTGTGGGTCGGTTCATAGATTATGTGATGAAGGATTCAAAGCCTATGACTGTACAAGTCCAAGAGCTTTAGAAATTGATAAATGAAATCAAGGCAGAAGGGACGGTGTTACCTGAGTCATTTTTGTTGTCTGCAATCATCCATAAGCTTCCAGAATCTTGGAAGGAGTTCAAAAGCTATCTCATGTTCAAGAACAAATAGGTGATCTTGGAGGCTCTTTTCTTCAAGCTCAATGGTACAGAACAGAATCGGGTTAGAGACAAGGTTTTCAAGACCTCTAACATGGCTAAAGCGAACATGGTGGAGCATGGCTGGTCTTTGAATGCAAAGAAGAACCATAATGACAAACGATCTGATAAACAGAAGGGTAGAGGTGTCAATCTGGGACCAAAAGGCAGTGTCGCCAAGAAGTAAAAAGATATTTTTCAGGGGAAATGCTCCAACTTTGACAAGTTTGGGTATCGTGTATCAAAATGCAACAAGCCACTTCATCAACAAGTGCATATGGCAGAGGGCTCGGGAGCGGGAGGTGTTATTGACACGAACCTCTTGGTTATGGTATTTGAGGTGAACATGGTGAGTTCGAATCCACAGGAATGGTGGATAGACACTGGGGCCACACACCATGTATGTTGTGACAGGAAGTTGTTCACATCACTTGAGCCAGTTAATGGTGAGAAGCTGTTCATGGAGAATTCAGTGACCTTAGATATTTCTAGGGAAAGAAAGGTGATCGTGAAAATGACTTCATGAAAAAAGTTGACTCTGAACAAGTTGTTCCTGCTCGACATTTGTAAGAATCTTGTGTCGGGTTCTCTGCTGAGCAAGCACGGCTTTCGCATGGTGTTTGAGTTAGATAGGGTCAATCTGACTAAGGCTGGAATTGGAAAGGGCTATATGACTGATAGTCTATTTAAGTGAATGTAATGACTGTTATCCCTACTATCAATAAAACAATCACCTCAGTTGTTTATGTGCTTAAGTCTTCCATTTTGTTGCATGGTAGACTAGGTCATGTTGATTATGAATCTTTGCATAGATTAGTTAACTTGGACCATATTCCAGCTTTCCTAATAGATACAAAACACAAGTGTGAAACTTGTGTCGAGGCAAAGTTAAATAGGTCTTCATTTTGACCGGTTGAAAGAAGTACCAAACCATTGGGGTTAATTCACACTGATGTGTGATCTGAAATATGTCCAAACGCCAAATGCAAACAAAGAGTAAGGATGAAGCATTGAACAAGTTCATTCTTTTTAAGAATGATGTTGTTGAGAACTAGCTTAACACTAAGATTAAGGTGGTGAGAAGTGACCAAGGTGGTGAATTTGAATCACTGTTTGGTAGATACTGTGTGGAACACAGAATTATCTACCAAACCACTACACCTTGCCTCAGCAGAACGGAACTACAAAGTGCAAGAATTGTACCTTGAAGTAGTTCTAGGCTTCCTCAGAATGTATGGGGCGAAGCGGTGCTCATCGCCAACTATCTCTTGAATTTAGTGCCCCACAATAAGTTTGACAAAACCCCTTATGAGTTGCTTAAAGGTAGGAGGCCTAACTTTAAGAACTTATGCGTATGTCTGATGAAGGTAGCTATACCTCCTCCTAAGCATGAGAAGATAGGACCAAAAGTCATTGACTTTGTGTTTATCGACTACGCACACAATAGTAGTACATATTGGTTCCTTGTGCATTAGTCTGGAGTATCAGATATTCAAAAGAACACCTACATGAAGTCTATAAATGCGTCGTTCTTCGAACACATTTTTCCTTATATATCCATTGGGGAGTCCAATCCAGTGAAAGAGACTTTTCATTCTGCTAATGATGGCAGTCGAGACCAAGAAGAGGAAGTTGATGCGTGAGCCTCGGACCACAAGGAAGCTGTTAGCTATCTTGAAGGTCCTTTGTGGAAGGAGGCTATTAAGAGTGGGATTGACTCCATACTACAAAACCATACATGGAAACTGGTGGATTTGCTACCAGGGAGTAAGCCTCTAGGCTATAAGTGGATCTTCAAAAGGAAGATGAAAGTAGATGGGTCGATAGATAAGTACAAAGCTAGGTTTGTAATTAAAGGATATAGACAGAAGAAGGCCTAGATTACTTTGATACTTACTCACTGGTCTCAATGATCAATTCTATTTGGATGATAATCGACATCACTGCTTTGCATAACCTTGAGATACATCAGATGGATGTCAAGACAGCTTTCCTGAATGGCAATTTAGTAGAAGAAATCTATATAGAATAACTAAGGGTTTTTTCGCGCCCGGCCAAGAAGGAAAAGTCCGTAGGTTTGTTAGATTCAAGTGCCTAAACAATGGCTTCAGAAGTTTGACAATGCGATGTGGTCTAGTAGCTTCCGAATCAACGAATGTGACAATTGTATCTATGTGAAGCACATCGATGAAGGGTACGTCATTTTGTGTCTCTACATTGATGATATGCTCATTATTGGTAGTAATGACAGGGTCATTCGATCTACCAAGAATATATTTAACTTTAAGTTGGACATGAAAGATATGGGCCTTGTAGATGTTATACTGGGTGTTAAGATCACCAGAACATCTGACTGACTTGCATTGTCTCAGACACACTGTATTGATAAAATTCTTGAGAAGTTCAACTAACACAGTATGTTAATAAAATTCTTAAGAATTTCAACCAGTTTGATATAGGCATCGCAAGAACCCCCATAGACCAAAGTCCATGTACTTGATAAGTAGTACAAGGCTAGATATAACAAAACCGAACTCGAAATTCTTTCTGTCTACGTTTGCACAAGTGAAAACAAACAGAATATCTACTATGTGATGTAGAGGTCCGGATGTACCGAGCAAAGCCTAGTAGTTAACCCTCTAGTTGAGCAAGGAATCAAAGGAAACTGCCAAAGGGATAGCTTTATGGGACCTTTCGGTTTGAGGGATACCTTTGAGGGACCATTCGGTGGAATGGACACCTATGAAGAACCCTTCGGATGAAGGGTTGCTACGTATCAACATTAGTCTTGAGAAGAGCTTCAAACCTTTTGCTTAGGTCGTTCACTGAAGCCCTTCACCTGGGAATGGCCTAACCGAGAGGCCAGGCAGCCCGCCTCATCACGAGAAACACCCTGGGGGCTGACTCAGCAAAGAGGCTAATGTTGCATGTACACGTAACAAACTATGATCATGACAGATGACGTCACCCGAACGGTTTGTGATACGTGTCGTGATACCAGTGGAAGCATGTGTTTGTGGCATAATCGATCGGCCAAGTCATGATGACGTCGGCCGAGCGGTTATCTCACGTGATGGGCACGATCGGACTTGGAAGGCAAGCCAAGGCTCACCTATAAAAGGGAACCTCCATTAGAGGATAGAGGTACGCACACCTCTCCTCTAAAATCCTAGATCTACATCATCTTCTTCCTCTACTAACTTGACCATCGGAGTACCGTTCTAGACTTTGTGGTCCAGTCTGGCACTAACGGTGTATGTTGAGTGTGCATGCCTAGGTGCAGCTGAGAGTGATGCGATCGTCTTCAACAACCATCGATTGTCTTCAACAACCATCGTTGTCAGGAAGAACCATCTGAGAAAGTCAGGCTCCACATGTGAAAATAAGAAAACCAAGAGTCACTGTGTTTTGTTTCTTTCAAGGCAACAAAACACATAATAAGCGCTCAATTTATTTGGATAAAAGTGACAAAGTTTGTGTGAGGAAAATCAGATGCCTACGGTATGGATCCTAGGCCTATTTATAGACCTTTAAGCACTACTTGGATGGAATAGATGCAACCAATTGTAAGAGAGTTGCAACCCTTACACCTTTTGAATAAACAAAGGCAACGTTTAGGTTGCCATTTAGCAACAAAGGCAGATCCGTGCCATGCGGCAACCTTTCGGAGCATTTGGTCATCAAAACGCCTATTGATCACCATGGAGGCAACTATTCGGTCAATTAACTTCTCAAAAGGCACATCAATTGGTTTCAATCGAAGACTCCTTCTGTCCCTTTTAAAGTCCAATTCATTAAAGAAACATCATCATTACACTTTTCACATCAACTTTTTTCTTCACTTTACACTTTTTACATCAACTTTTTCCTCTACTTTCCAAAATTATCCTCCACTTTTACCCATTAACTCTTTACCCACTGACTTTTCAAAAGGCAAAATGATAATTGTACAAACTTTCACCCATTAACTTTTCAAACCACACACTTATTTAAGGATAGTCCAAAATGAAAAGTTAAACACAAGGGACAGAGGAAGTATTACAAATTAGAAGTCACTTCTCTCCACAAACTAATTAACACAACTTTAGGCTAAACAACATAAAGTTGCAACTGTCCACAAATAAAAAGAGACTACAAATAGAAACATAATAATAACTTATTTATTTTGAAGAAACCCCAACACGTTCGTCTTTGGCTATTGTATTCTTTCCTTTACACACTAAACGGGCACAACACTACTCTTTTAAAAGATGAGTGCTTCAGGAAGGCCCAGTGTTTTAAAACCCAGATCGGACCGGGCGATTGAACCGGGAACCGGGCTAGGCAGCGGTTCGGTCAACCTCCAAAACCATTCCTAATTCAAAACCGTTCTAAAAATGAAAAACCAGATCAACCCAGCGGTTCAACCGTCGAACCGTTCAAACCGTCTACGGGTCACTCGAATCGGCCGGGTTTTTGCTGATGAAAAAATGTCGAAAGAAAACGATAAAAAAGAGAGAGTGGAGAGTGGAGAAAGGGGGGCTGAAGAGAGGGAGAGAATGGATGCTTTACCGATCACTCGATCAGCCATTTTGATCGAGGTTCTTGCTTTTTTTCTCTCTTGAGGGAGACTTCTCTCTTCTTCTGATTGTCGTGGGAGACTCTCTCTTGAGGGAGACTTCTCTCTTCTTCTGAGGCGATGGAAATGAGAGAGAGGGAGTGGTTCTAAGAAACCCAAGTGAACAAAGCCGGTCCTCCACCAAGCATCCATCGCCTCATGGGGGACTCATGGGATTGATATGTAAATGAGATTACTATAGGGATCCATATCTTTTAAACTAATGAGAGTGAGCGAGGGTAATGTAAAAGTTTATATGCACAGATTTGTATTCATATGTCCAGGATTGTCCAATACGTTCGTTGGTTGTGGAGTTTTACATGCATTGGATGAATATGGCTAGTTATATTCGAATTTGTGCACCTAAGTGTTGCTCTTGTGAAAGTTGAAGAAGTCTACAAAAAACCTCAACAATTTGATTAGCATTAAAATTCCAATAACATGTCAAATATCACCAACAAATTAGGATCAATCAAATCAAACCTTTTTGCAAAAAGTTTAAAGAGGGATCACTTCCAACACAATGACCAGATGATCCTCAGGGTAGTCAAATATCTCTATCTCATATCAATGTGACTCACGAACACTGCTACATACACAACAAATTGGACAACAGCCCCAAAACGACGTCGTTTTGGAGCCTGTTGTTTAATTTAAAAAAAAAAACCTTTCCTCTTCCCCACCCCCATTCACAGTCAATAGAAGAGAGTGAGAGAGAGAAAAAGAGAACAGAAAGACTGCCACGCCGACCTCCACCAATGCCGACACCTCCGGCGACCACCAAGAGAACGGAGTGACTGTCACGATGATCGCCGCCGCCGACCTCCGCCACTGCCGACACTTCCGGCGACCGCCATCAGAGGATTCGAAATCGTCGGATCCCCGGATCCCTGGCCTCCAATACAATAGAACAAAGCCATTTCATTTTGAAGAAAGAATCTCAGTCATAACTTTTATTGATGCAAATCCATGGATGTCTTTCCAGATTCTGAGGCTGTTTTGAATGAGCAACTGGTTTTCTTAAGAAACTTGCCATTCTATTTCAAGTGAACCCATTGATGTAATAGCTTCCATCTTTTGTGATAACCATCGTTGGCAACAAAGTTCGTGAAACAGAGTTTGACTCCATTGTATTTTCGATTTAAATTTCAAACAAAAAATGAGATTTTCATTTGGGCAGCAGAGGTCTGCAGTGGTGGCAGGTGTTGTGGCGGTCGGCTGCGGCGGAGGTTGGCGGCGGTCGTGGCTCGTCATCATGACCCAACTCTCCTCTTCTCTGTCTAAGAGTTGATTTGGGGAAGAAGGGTAAAGTAGCGTGATTTCAACTTTTGGCTTTTTTTATTTTTTATTTTTAACAGGCCCCAAAACGATGTCGTTTTGGGGCTGTTGTCCAATTTGTTGTACCAATCTGTTGTGTATGTAGCACTTCTGGTGACTAAAATGAATTGTGATAGCAAAACCTTTTCCGTGTCCCAAAGATTTTTCAATAAATCAAATACAAATGGATCGTTATTTCCATTCTGAAAACAGATCGGCGATGTGGGAAAAAAAAAAGAAGAATATTAACTGATTTTATAGCAATTTACAGACATATCAAGAGAAGTGCGGAAAAAGATGTCCCGATCAGCCAAAGCAGATGAACTGGTCTGCTGATATTGGAATCGTCACTCGGAGTTTCTGTTGTTCTACTTCCATCTGTCGGTGTTGATAATCCAGCCGGTGGCGGAGGTGAGATCACGGGAACGTCACATGTGCCGAATGTCGCATTTGTCTGTCCAAACATGAAAAAGTTATTGGGTTAGGTTGAGTCATTCTACCAACTTTCTCAGTTGACTACCCAGCTTCTAATATAATACTATATCACCAAAACCATAATAGAGAGGCACAGATCCAATTTTCATATGGTTAGGTATTACCGTAGGCCTTAGGGAGGGATTAGGTGGAGTAATCCAAAACTGTTATGCAAATGGTGATGTGATTAAGGAGTAGTATATTGTTATTATGTTGCAGTTTCTCTTTTCACAAGGGGCGAGTCCCCAGAGCTAGTGTTGCGGGAACCACTTTCTTTGAGAGGGGTGTATCTACATTTGTGTCCAAGGTGTTGCATAAAAGTGTTGTTCTTTGCATTTTCTTGCACTCCAAATTGTTTTCCTTCCTATTTATTGGCTTTTTCAAGATGCCAATTGTTCAGATGCCCTAGATTCCACGCTTATACCGCGGGAAATTGTTTACGATGAAGCCTATGTAAAGAAAGGGCCACATCTTATCAGATAATTTGAATTGAGAAAACAAAAAAAGATAGATAAAATATTTTTAGGAAACACAAAACCATCTTTGAACGAGGAAAAAAGGCGTGCAAATTAGAAGACTAAGATTTTAGCAGACTTTTCGTTTGTCAATAAATTGGAAATAGCAAACCTTGCAATAAGAGATGCTATCACATCCACAAGTCAGCTGACCATTCGCCTCATCCACGGCTTCTGGGGCTCCTCCACCGTCACTCCTCTAGAACAAGTAAATAAGATCCGATCAATTAACTGGATGTTCAAATTTGTGACCAATCTAGAACAAGACTACATAGATAGGCCATCTTAATTGCACTTCAATCGTATCCCATACCTGGTAAAAATCAACTGCAATGAAGTTTGGCCACCGCTTCCCAGCATCTTGATAACAAGTATTCATCATGCTGATCAGCGGAGCAGAATTGTCAACGCAGGCTTCTGTTTGGTTGGGATTATCAGGGAAGTAGTTCTGAAGAACCAAGGATATTGTTGATGTGTTCATAGGAGATGATTCGGCACGGTTTGGACAAGAACCAGCCACCATTCCAGCATCCCCATCTGCAGTTTCCAAAGCATCAGTTATATTAGCAAGATTATGATGAAAAATCAGGAACTACCAAAAAAATGGTCCTTCTTGTATTCCACTAGGCAAAAAAAGTCCTAGAAATGGCAGGAGGTATGATTCGTGCACAACCTCTTAAGCCTTTTAATTAGTGATTGGTTTCCGACAAAATATGCAGGGAAACTTTTTACCGTCAAAGTATGGAACTGTAGACGTAGTTTCCATATTTGCCTCTATTACCTTCACTTCCCTGCACTTTTTTTTCCCCTGGTGTTTTCTTCCTGCTGTATACTTATCCAAATTGCTGTGGAAACCAGCTAAGCCACATTGTTTTTCTAGTTTTATTCCACAAAATCTCAACACTGGATACATATGTAAATTTCTTCTATTTGAATCTAAAGAGAAGAAAAGCGAGGTTCATTTCAGTCAAGTTGGAGGAACGGAGGACCGTTGAACAAGTGTGATTTTGTTCATCCCCACTAGTGAGGGCAAACGTTATCCTCGCTTTGATTGGTGGAAAATTGTGGGCTCTACTGAATCATACACTTTTCGGTAATAATAGGATTAGTGTGTGGTGGGACCCACACTTTTCCCACCAATTAGAGTGAGGGTAACGTCCTCTCTTATTCCCATTGAACACCAGTAATGGACCCGTGAAACGATTAAAAGTAATACGATAGGCATTGATTGATCATGTGCCACAGCATAATGCATTCATTTTTCGATCTAGAGATCATTATCATTTGGTTTGAACGGGACAAGGGCAGTTTAGTGAAGTACCTTAATATCTGCCGACTATTATGCTTCCAAACAAACAAAAAATTGTAAATTTGCTGGAATATTGTACTAGTCTAATGCATAAAAGAAAATCAACTTTCCTTTCTCCTTCTTTTGTTTTACCTTATTTTCTATCGTTTTCAGTATCCATCAAAAGTTTCCAATCAAACAAATGGAGCATAGGCATGTATCATTTCGCATTAAGTTGTGTCAATAGTTTGATCTGCTTCCAACAAAATCTAAGTTCAAAATTGAAAAAAGAAAAAGAACTAAGGCAGAGTGCTCACACTGATTTTCTACCACGTATCTCCACTCATAAGCAATTCCCTCAGTGGCTTCCTTGGAAGATATTGAGGTGAAGACGACCAATCGCTGATTCTTTTGGACCATATCATCCACAGTAGGCCAATCTCCGCCACTTTTGGGCATCTCAGACACTGGAAACCAATAGTTACTCAGACCAGATGCATTAAAAACCTTTGTCAAGCCCTGTGGAGAGGTCACATAATCTTCTATGAAGATGGTGACGATTTCCGTTGGATTAGCTTCCAGAAACACTTGAATCTCTTTCAGCACATTGATAGCAGGTTGCTAGGTGGGAAATGTTTAAAAAATCAGCCATAAGATAACCTACTTTGACACTTAAGAAACACAATTGCACTGTAGTTTTCAAAAACTCACAAATGATGTAAAGTTATAGCATTTTCCACTAAAGGAGTGGCATAACCAGATGTCATTGTTGAAGTCGTACATATCAAGCATGAGCCCTCGAACGCCATTCTACAAAAATGAAATAAGCATCCCTTAGCCAGCCATGTAAATCAAGCCCATGTTCAAGAAGGTTGGAACCCAAATCTAGATTGGCAACAATTATTTTTTTTTTAGAGAATAATCAAATAGTCAATTCCTGAATTTCTTGTCAAACAACTTGCATTCAACATATTAAGTCACTAATTGTTCTAAAAGCTTAAGGTGTGAGAAAATGAGTCTAGCAATGCATATCAAGCTATCTAGTATTAGGCAACCTTCTCCGCATTTATCTCTTCTCGTGTTTCTTCATTTGCCTTTATTGTGAGGCTAATTTCTGCAATAAATTGCATTTGTCACAGGCAAATGACATTTTTCATGAGGTGACGTTAAGTTGTGACCTCTGGAAACAAGGATTAGTTAGAATCGGTTAATGGACTAACTCAAATTATGAAACTGATTATTTCTAACTTCAACTGAAAATTCACATCCTAGCATGTTGTGACATGAACAAGTCAAATGATAGTGGTAGGTAAGTCTGGATGTTATGGATGCTTAGTTTATAACCTAAGCAAACATGGCCCGCAATTATTGCACACCCCCTATCAATTGATCCTTCAACTAGAAAAAGTTCTGGTAGGAAATTCTTATGAGTTTTATTCGATCAAAAATCAACAGTAATAGTTTTGCTAGGCTCACATAGGAATACTTAATACAGCATACACAAATACGCAAACTCTATCACATAAGGTGTGTGATATGTAGAGTTTTTGTTTTTTGTTTTTTGTTTTTTGTTTTTGAACGGGTCATAGAGCTTATTCGTTTACTAGCACGTACTATTGAAATGAAACAAGCACTTGTTGTGGGACCCACCCCATGGTTAGTGTACAACTTCGTCAATCATACAAAAAATCGTCTCATATTTTATTTATTTTTTTTCCCTTGAATGTAAAAAAGTGTACATAAACTTAAACCTTTTTTTCCCCATTATTTAAAGATGTCTCTACACTTATTCATGAAAACGAGAAGAAGAAATTCCCAAACAAATCCAGAGTTTCGAATGTGGTATTCTTACTTTAAGCTGCAAGGTGACTGTATCTTCCTGATTGGTCGGAGAAAGAATCGTTGATCCAGTCGCCGACGTAGACCCGGACAGAGCATAAGAATTGTGGGTCGTCAGCCATGAGTACTTGTTAAACGGTAGACCTTTCACCTGCCATCAATTTCCCAAATCCCATTTCAAAATAAATAAATAGTAACACTTAGGGGTCTCTTTGTTTGACCGAATATGAACATCGGATTGACTATATGCCTAAGACGACCAAATATACAGTGTTCGGATGAAATGTTTACAACCCGAATATGCTTACATTAGATGTACAATCCATCAAAGTGTGAGATTCATAATACAATAGATATTATTGATCTGGTCACTACTAATTAGGTTGGATTGTATAGCAGGTGAGATACATTTCAATTTACTGTTTTTTTTTTTGTTTTTGATCGGCACATTTCAATTTACTGTTGGTCTAGTCAATAAACGAACCTTGAATATATATGTATAATCATGTGTATAATCATGTAAATATGGGCAAGTTTGGTGACCCCTGATTTTTAATGATTGCTGTGGGTTCAAAATTTATTTTGCAATTTGACACCATCCAGGAGTAATTTTGTTCACCCACACTTTTTGTTCACCCTCGCAAGGGTATGCTCATTATGTGTCCCACTTTGCTAATCGAAATTGTTCAATTTTTCCAGATTTATTTGATAGGAGACCATGATAAAATTCAACTCAATTAAACATCGGTAAGTGCTTCATCTAGAAGTACATTTATTTTCTTTAAAATTCTTGACTAAAAAAAGTTGAACAGTTAGATCAAGCGCTTACCAATATCCGATTAAGCTGAATTTTTTCTTAGTATCCTAACCGATGGACAAAAATGAATGGTTTCGATTATCATAGTAAGACACAGAATGAGCATACCCTCACAAGTCACAAGGTGAACAAAATTGCTCTCATTCACCATCCAACTTATAAAATCATCTGATCACAAAAAAATAAAATAAAACGTCATAAAATCCAGAAAAAATAAAAGTGAAAACACTTTCGACTTTTGAGTAAAAAAGATGATTTTTTGCTGCGAAGATTAGGAAGAATCCTTTTCCAATTTACCCAAAAAAAAAAAAGAATCCTTTTCCGGGCATTCCGCAGATCAAATTCGCATCCTATCAAGAAAACCCATCCTATTTACCTACAGTATATTATAACTGGCAAATCAAATTTGCAATCTATTTTTTGTCCTTGAATGATAGAAAAACGGGTATGAAAATCATTTCCCCTCGAAATATTATATGGGTTATAACTGGCAATTTCCAAATCCGACTTGTATATATGTGTGTACCTTGGACGTGGGAATCAAGGGTAGAATGCGGGTGCATCTGGGGCGGGTGTTGCCATTTGCAGCGCATGTTTCGCAGCGTAGTCCCTCGTCACACTTATTGTCAGTGGAACATGTTTCCCCAATCTGTATTTAAATTATACAAACGAAACCAAAACTCATTTCTCGGAAAGCAATGAGGAAATGAAAGCAGCAATTACAGTTACAGTACTCGTTGTATGTATCCTTGAACAAAAACAAAATAAATGAAGGGGGCATTACGAAAGGACCTTGAGACTGGAGCAATTGCCTGATAAAACACAGATTGCGATCAACACAAGTTGGATGCCTAATGAACTGATTCTCTGCAATTTGTAGAACAGATATAGAGGGAGAGAGTCAGCAAGTTTCAATAACAGAAAGAGAGGGAGAGAGAGAACGAAGAGAACTGAAGGTGTATTTGCATGCCTTCATTTCCGGATCTCCGTTGCTTTTGAGAGAGAGAGGGGTATCTATGTCTAGATGTCTTCGTCTCTCTCTCTCTCTCTATATATATATGTATTATATATATGTGTACGTAACTGTGGGTTTGAATTTTGAAATTAGGCTGGGTGTTGCGGAATGGAACAGGAAGAGGGTGTTTTTTCCCGGATTTTGACTCTGGTTATTCTGGAACGACGAAAAAGCGATGGAAAATGTTGAATGGATGGGGCGGGGAAAGCGTGTCTGAGGTAGTTATCATTATTGATTATTGATGCGGATGCCACTGTCAATATAGGGGAGGGTGGTTAGTGATTTTTCCCTGTGGAAGAATATTCTAATCGGGAGGAAGAAAAAATGTTGGTGATTTTCACAAGCAATGCTTATTAGGTGCCCCGAAAATACCCCAAAATAAAATCAGTGGTTCAGATTCATTAGATTGTTTAGCTAAATCACTCATTTTTCACTTTTGGGTCTATTTTTGGAGTATATATCATTTTTTCAAATTTAACGCTCCTCTTTTTTATAATCACTCTTTTCTGTCATTTTGTAGTGTGAATTTATAATGTTATCCTCAAGGACGAAACCAAGATTTTGAATTAGTGGTAGCGAACATGTGTAAATAAAAAGATGAACTACAATATGCATTTTTATCGACTTTAGAAAAAAATAATACTAACATGCTAAAAAATACAATAAAAGATGTTTGTCATATCACTTACAGTGCCAAGAAAAATTAATAACAAAGCATGTTCAATTGTGACGCTATTTCATATAGTTAAAAGCATGAATTTTAGAATGAGCATCAAAACTTCTTGCAATGTCTTGCTCAATGTATATAATCAAGAAACATGCCAAAAATTTATCCTCTATCCTACTGCACAATCAAGTTGAAAGTGATGAAACGCCAAATAAGAAATCTATTATGGATAGCTATTTTATATTTCTACTTCAAAAACAAGCATATAATGGTCAAATTTGCATTTATGAATTAAATTTAGCAAATACAGTAATTAGAGTTTACAAAATCCCAAAAGGTATAAAAGAATAAAATTTGACATAAGGGTTGGAGAGGGAGGGTTTGATGTCAAATTGGAGATGCCGAAATCCCACATAAGCCTTCAAAAAAATTTGGCATCAGTAATTTTCAGACATGGGTTGGAGTCACGGGAGCGGAGATCCTGCCCTGCACATGGTGCACGGCACCATGTGGTGCGAGACATCCAGCCATCCTTTTAAAAATGCACGACTCGGATTTAATCCGAATAAATGATATTCAATCATCAAAATGGACCAAACAATGTTAGACTTTGTTCTTAAATGTTTATCCTTTTAGTAATTTTTGCGGTTTTGAGGAGCATGTGATGGAGGCAAAGAATCATATTGTTGGACCTGAAACCCATTGTACCGTATGAACATTGACAAATCTATACGTGACTTTAGAGTTGGTCATAACTCTAGCTAATCCGAGTTCAAAATGAACATAAGAAACGAGGTCCTTTGTTTATTCTTATGAACAAAGTGATGAAAAAATAATTCTAACGAAAAAATTCCACAAATTCCCAAATTATGCATCATCATCGTAACAATTTAAAACTATCCGTTGTATTTTTCTTCCATCTTTAGCGATAAACTCCTAAAAGTATCACACCAATATGTAAATCTTTTAGGGGATCTTCTAGATTCTAAGGAAAAGGTAAAAGGGATTTGATTATTAATGTACATAAAAACATTAGTCAACACATTTGACCGTGTTGTCGTCCATTTGCATGTTATGAAAATTCGTAGGTATTGACCCAGTTCGCTGTGCTTCCAGACAAGGTTTAACTAGTGTAGGGTTGCGGGCAAATATTTTATTTAATGGTCCGCTTTGTAAATATTATATAGCTTCAGAAGTAAATTGTCTATTTATTGGATTTCACGGGAATTTTGGAAGTTTATTCACATCTCACTCTGATTTTTTATAATGACTATAGAAAAACTCAGACCATTGTAATCCAAATTAAACCTTCACTTTTTTTTCTTTTTATTTATTTATTTTTGTCGGGAATCTAAACCTTTACTTAATAGCACCAACGTTTGCTTGCCATCTTTTGTCAGTTCTGGATGAAAACGTCCTTCATACTTGACTGTGTGAATTGGTAGTCCTCGCCTTCGGGATATTTTAGGCAATTCACTAACTATGTAGAGTTTTCCTTTTTGTTTTTTTTTTCCTTTTCCCTTTTTCCTCCGCCATAAGCTGGTCGTTCCATCTTCTCTCGTTGTTGTTGTCTTCCTTAGGTGAGAAGTAACCTGTCGATGTGGTGTAATACCATTGATGTAAAGATTTACTGGATTTGGAGCCCCTATAATGATCCAAATCATTACATCCTTGTAATAACTTCAATTGTGGACTATCTATAATCTATATAGCACTTCACCCACACCGACAGGTTCCTTCTCGCCTAAGGAAGACAACAACAACAAGAGAATGTTGAATAGGTCATTCATGTTAAATATTAAATTAATTGGATATTGGTATATATCCTTATGGTTGGCTACTATTTATTTTTTCGAAAATGGATGGCCAATATCATTTAGAGAATAAACTGTAAGAAAAATTTGTCTCAATTGTGTGTCTACTGATCTCTAATGATCATAACTTTTTGTACGCATAATGTGCTCAACATTCTTAAAAAATGACCAAATGAAGATTTCACAAGGCCCACAGTTGAGCTCACAGCGGGAACCTGTCTAATAATTAAAAGTTGTCTTTATTTTTAAATATTATTGATAAAATTAAATTACGATAACCAGAAGTATCTTGCTTAAAATACGTGGCAAGAAATTGAATTTAGATTAAGACAAAGCCAATTATTTGTCTGGATAAATACATAGGACGGTTTAATTGGAGATTTCAAAGAGTAAACTGCCTATCAAGAGGGAAATAAGTTCAGATTTGAATTTGAAATTCTTAAGAAGATTAGCCTATAAATACAAGTCATCTACACAGGCCCAGCCTTGAGATTTTCGTGGCCCCAGACGATAATGTAAACCAGGGCCCTATGTTTTTCTAGATAAAAAAATTAAAGAACCAATATTTATTTCAAATGATAAATACTGTGTTCCATATTTTTGTCTTTTTTGTAATTCGTGTCTTCATGTTAATAAAAAATAGTTTTTGGTCATAATACATGCATCCAATCTCATTCTCCATGCCGTGTGCCTCAAAATTGATAGGTTGAGCTCACTAGCCCAATAGGAAAACTTTTCTACTAATGCTAGGTGTATAAACATGATACATGCATAACAAGAGAGTATGATGAAGGACACTACCAATGTATAAGGCTAGGACGAACGAATGACTATAACTCGACCACTAAGTACCCGAAATGTGTTCACATGTCCAAGTGTCCCAAAATAAGTTTAAGTATCCAACCAAAGTCCAAACAATTGCCAAATCCTCATACTCGTACACAAAAACTCAATTTTTCGCCAAATATTCCTAATTCAACCCAAACATGTCATTTCCAACATTTCATAGGAAAACATTCATTAATTTAATAGGGAAGTATCCCTCTGCCAGATTTCGTGGGCTCCGTGCACCCCTGCCGGATTTTGTGGGCTCTGTGCACCCCTGCCTGATTTCGTGGGCTCCATGCACCCATGGCTAGGGACACCAAACGGGTGATCCCTAGAATTCACATTTATCCAATTATATCATCTCAAAACAATTTGTCTTTCAAAAACTCCCATAAGTCCCATTTATTCCGAAACTTCACTGTTTTCGCCAAAAAAGTCAACCGGCGATTGTCCGGTACATAAAACCATGAAATTTGTTAAATCACATGTCCAAAGATTAGTTTTATGATTTCAAAGTGAATTCGGTGTTCAAAATGGTGGTACGGGTCAAAAACACAAAGAAACGGACGATCGGGGGCCAAACGGGCATCGGGGAACAAACCGAGACAAAACAAAATTTTGGGTAGCTGCTGAATTTTCCATGCAAATTTTCACCCTTTTGGTGTGGAATTTCAACCCAAGTCCTAATTGGATGATTTAGGCCGAAAATTGAAAATGTAGAGCAACTAATGGACATCAAATGAGGGTAAAACAACAACCAATTACATCAAACAACTAACCAAATCATAGATCACAAAATCAATTGGGACAAAACCCACTATGAGAACTACGGAGTTAGAAAATGGAAACTGGTGCTTGAAGACACTAGAGGGGATAACGAGAGTTGTAGAAGTTGAAAACATCTTAGTTAGCATGGTTTGGGTTGAACTTGGTTGTATTTGTTGTTCCACAGTCTCGAGTTCGGATGGTGATTTTATGAGTTGTAGTTTATCCTAAAGTGAAGATATACTTCTTGAGGGACATTGGGCTTTAATTCAAGTGTGTATATTTTTGTAAATCGTTGATGGTTGGTGTTAAGGATAATGGTCCGGATTTATGTTGGAGTTTGAATTCTCTGGTGTGAGGCATAACTGAAATTAGAACTGTTTGGGAATTTGATTGTATGGATGTATAGTATACAAATGTGTGAGGCAGTAAGTGGAATGGGTGTGTGCAATTTAAGATTTCCGAATTGGCTATAACATGGTGTACGACTGGAAGATGTCCTTTTAAGACTCAAGCGGGGAATGTAGGATGAAAAGAAGTCTTACTTATACAGTTTTGTCAAAAATTGAGATGTGTTATTTTCTTCTAGGTCAATATAGTGAGATGGAACACTAAGTGGAAGGCGGTTATGTGCGGATGAATTGGTGATAATGTTAAGGAGGTGTATATGAGATTACATGATATTAATAGGTTTGAGATTCAGCTTGTTTGAATCTGAGGAGCTAGTGGAGTGAACGAGACATTTGAGTAAAGGATTTATGGGGTTAACTAGGGTGTGAATGTGGTTCTAAAGGTTAGGTTCAGGTGAAGTCGAAGGCATATGTTATAAAGAGTTAGACAAAGAGACTTGGATGGCCTTTGTGCCTAGCGTTATAGTTATGAGTCATGATTTTTCTAGCATCGAAATTCCTTAACTTGTAGCTACTGTTGATGGTTTCTAAGTTCTTTGTAGAGTTTAATGAACGTGCGAGCTAATAGACCTGAATTATGATTGAGTTGGGTGAAGAACGTTGTGAGATATTGAGAAATTGTTTGGCTTGGTTGGTCAGGTTGATACTTGAGAATTTGGTGAAAGAATTTGAAGTACCTATGTGATAAAACTTATGAGTGCTTGGTCTTGTTTGTTGAGGAGATAAGTACATTGAAAATGATTGGGAATAGAGTTAAATGGGATCGCTGAAAATATACAAACTTTTTGGGAAACATTCATATATATTTGTTGAGATAAGAGGAGTGAAGTTGAGTCCTTTAGCCTTGCTCCTGGAGACATACTTTAAGAAACATGGAAAGTTATTCAATGGGAGGATCACAGGTTTTGAGGAGCTTGGGTTTCTTTTTCAACTGACAAGAAGAAGTTACATGAACGAGCACCAGAATGTTTGGACAATTAGAAATTAAAATGATTGGGGAATGATGATATAATTTGGTGTGATAAAACAAAACTTACTAATAGAATATGGGTATGTTCGGCCTTTTGGATGCAAATAGAGTGTGGTTGGTATTAAAATCTTTGGAGCTTAGTTTGCAATCGTAATTTGAGATTGATTTATCCTTGTATTGTTAGAGCGGTTGCAGTTTAATGAATCCAGATCCAAGTGTGCAATGTTGTCCTGGTTAATGTTGAGGGGTTCCGTAAGTAAAATTTCTACACTTAAAAGCTTGAGGTTATGATATGGTTGTGGGGTAGAATGTTTGGAAAATTATGGATTTGTTTGGGTTTTTGAACGGAAGGCAATATAAGAGACACGGAGTAAGCAACTAGTATGCATAGTGAGCCTAGAGGATTTATGGTTAGAAAAGAATTGGGATAGATTTACACTTGGAGACAGTTTAAACCTAGTTATTTCCGTGCCTTGGAATGATTTGAAGTTAAGATAGAAGCCGATATGTATCCTTGATGTGAGCGAATAAGTATTACGGGGAAAAGTCTATACGGTTGTTGTGAAGTAACTTTGGTAGTAAGGAGTCGACGTAAAAAGGGATGATGAGATGAAAGAGAAACACTCAAAATTATTTACCGTATGAAATATGTGAGTACTAGTATACATTATTGCATTTCGAGCTTATGAGTTGAATACATATTGCATATCATACATGAGAATGTAGTGGATGGGAGTGCATTGTTGTTTCAAATTTTGAGGACAAAATTTTTCTAAGGAGGGTAGAATGTAAAGACCCAGAAAATTTAATTGCTTTTTGAAAAATCACTTTTTGGAGAAGTTTCGATTTGGTCGATAAAAAGTGCCGGTAATTGTTCCTTGGATTTTTCTAATCAAAATTGTATAATCGAAAGTTATTTTTGAGTAAGACAAAGTCATCTTTCACCCATGTTCTTCGGAGAAAAATGTGCCCGTTTTCGGTTTTGTACTAAAAGTGGGGGGATAAGATTTTGATGTGATTAGAATTTCAAAATTCTGTAAATGTCATTGTTTCCAAATGGGGGGTACTTCCTTATTTTCATAAATAAATTAAAGTAAAGAAAAGTTCTTTACTTAAGTTTGGTTTATGAAAATAAGTATTATGGTTACATATTATATACACAAGTGACATTTGGGTGTGAGGTGTAATTAGGTGAGTATATTAGAAGTGTGTGGGGTAAATTTGCAAAAAAATGAAACATTACACTCTCTCCTCCCTCTCCACCCGATCGGCACCTCCCTCTCTCTCTTCTCCTCCATTAACAACTCCTCCAAGCTCAAAACTCTCCCTCCTCACTCAACCACTTCAAGAACCAAGGCCATTTTCACGTTCTACGCGTCAATTGGAGTCGGGTTTACTGTGGTTCTTCGTGGAGATCAAGCATTTCGGTTTGGGGGCTTCATAACCTAGGGTTTTGTATTTTCTACACATTTGGAGCTTAACCCATGAGGTAGGGAAACAATTACTACCTCCTCTAGTTATATACTTGTGATTTGTTGTACATATTTTGTTCTTAGCTTCAATTTCATGAAAATTCTTGTTTTCCCCTCTTTGTGTGGGTTTCCTCACTTTAATTTTGTGATCTATGAAATTGGTCATTGATTGATGAAACTGGGAGTGGAATTGACCTCCCTCCATGTTTAATTGTTGCCTAGCATCTCTATTTTGAGCCTAAACTATCTCATTTGTGTTTTGGGTTGAAATTCCACACCTTAGAGGTGAAAATCTGCCATTTTCTGGACAAGGCAGCTGCTGTCCCTGTTTCTATGTTGCTGCCCCTGTTTTCTGGGTAGTTTTCGGCCACCCTTTGACGTCCGTTTGACCTCCAATCGTCCGGAACTTCGTATACTTGATATATAGTAACGTGGTAACCCTAAAAACTATTTTGAAATCGTTAAACTACGACTTTGACACGTGTTTTTATTGGACAATTCGTTATACGTATCGGACACAAGGCATAGTGGATTGGTCGCCCCTTTTGGCAAAATTGTGGCATTTCAAAAGAAAGGGCACTTTGGTGAAATGAAATTTGAGAAATGGACTTGTTATGAAAGTTTTAATGAAATGTTTGTGATGATGAGGTGTTTATACCAATACCATCATTTGGTAAAATTTTTGATAAAGGCACGCGGGGCCTATGGAACCCGGCAGAGGCACGCGGGGCCTATGGAACCCGGCAGAGGCACGCGGGGCCTATAAATACCCAGCAAAGGCACGCGGGGCCTATAGAACCCGGCAGAGGCAGGCGGGGCCTACAAATACCCAGCAAAGGCACGCGGGGCCTACGGAACCCGGCAGAGGGATTAAATCCCTAGTACTAATGAAAATGATGTTTTTCTTCAATGAAAGAAATGAGAAATGAGATTTTGGACTATTTATTGTGTTTTGTCGAAACTCAACTTGTGGAGTTGGTTTTAAACTTGTGTGAGTAACTTTGGTGATCTTGGTGAAACAAAAATGGAAACTTGGGTGGTATTGAGTACTTGTAAATGAAATGTTTTGAGGTCCATAAGATATTTTGGCAACCTTGGATACTTGGACACGATTTTGGGCATGTGTGATACTTGTGGGTGATTTTGGCAAACTTAATGAACTAATGGGTATTTTGGGACACCTTGAAACCTTTTTGGAAACTTTTGATGTCACTTGGACACATGGTTACTTCTTGGACACGTTTTACTTGTCTCAGCCTCCGTTATGTTCCTTGATCATCTTTTCTCATGTTAATTCATATCATGTGCACTCATCATATTTGTATGCCTAGCGGTTGTAGTATGGTTTCCCTACGAGCTAGTGAGCTCACCCTATCTTTCCAGGTACACGGCATGGAGCATGAGATCGGATGCTTATGGAGTGATGCATTATGTGAAGCTTATGCATGCATGAAGATATTTTTCCATCTCAAGTATTGTATTTTGATAAATGACAATGTAACTTTTGGTTATTCAATCTTTTGACAATTTGGACTTATGTAATAACTTATGGGATAATATTTGATTTCACTTTTGGGGCAAGGGTGCCCAAATACTTGATTTGCCAATGGATTAATGATGTACATTTTGAATGGAAACCTCGATAGGAGGATTTATGGAAATATTTTTATCATTTGACTTATTAATTGTAAGGAATTCCTTTATTTTTATTTTTTTTGGTTTTGATACAAATGAGGGCGTGACAAAGAAAATCATGATTTTGAGCAATTGGATGAACAAGAGTGGGATATATGCAACATATCACATAGATACAACTAGAGGGAGTAAAATTTGTTCTCCTACCTCAAAATTGAAGCTTCAAATATGATGAGAAAACAAAACCCAAGAGCTTGAGCTTCCAAACCCGAAATGCCCCCTTCCAAGCTAAAACCAACACAACTCAAGCTTGAAATCACGTAGAGGAGAAGGTTTTATGGTGGAACCTTGAAGGAATTTGGTTTTGGTGGAGTTTTGAGGTGTAACGATGGAGGAAAGTTGAGAGAGGGCAAGAGAGAAAGAGGGGCAGCTGTAGAAGATGGGGAAAATGGTTGATTTTTGTCATATTTTGTATACACACATGTGTATATACACCTCCCACTTAACATTTACACCCCTCATGTTTCAAATATGTTTTAAAAAGACCTAAATGCAATCTAATGCTCTCACATTGACCCATTTAACTAAGTTTTCATTTCCTCACATTTACCCAATAGTATTCCGGGAAAATTATGCAAAAATACGGGTTCTTACATTTTCTCCTGACTTTTTACCATCTTCATCAAATTCTGAATTTTTTATCTAACCTCATTGACAGTGTCTTCTGCATTCATACCACGTGTCCACCATTTATAATGAAAAGTTTTAGCCAAAATTGGTAGGCCTAAATTATTGTGCCTGATTTGCACATCCCATCGCCATATCCATGGGATTCCTGTCTCGGCCATAAAGATGAGGAACGATTTTCCTTCTGGAATGACTTTAGGATCCCGAATTGTGGGATGACATTGATTGAAGGATTTTATTTCCTTTTGAATTGATTCAGGAAGATAATCCTGTCTTGGACCAAATTTGTCCCACCATTCAACAAACCAATTTGGAAAATTGTTTTCCATTAGATTTGGACATAGCTTAAAAACCATGAATGCTTTTTATTTTGGTTTTGGTAATAAAAAGCATATGTCCAAGCATTGATATAATCCCAGTAATTAAAATAAATTGGATTTGTATTTGGGGAATTCTCAGCCTAAGGATATATTTGTCCTTGAGCGTTGGGGATGATGTCCCCATCTTTCAAGAGGTATTACCTTCTTGATTATTGCTTTACTATAGGTCATTGGACTTTTTTTTTTCCACTTTCATATTTATGGGTAAATTCAACTGATTTAGTGTCCTTGTTGGATGTGTGAGAGAGATGGAGATAAAGGATCAGTTTTGTACTACAAGTCTCACAACACAGAGAGATTGTGTGTCTATTTTTTAACCTTTACGTTACGTGTCACAAAATATTTCTACAATTTGATGTTGACTTGTTAAAATTCCGGTAATGCTCCCTTGGTTAATTAAAATTCCATTATAGGCTTGGATGGTGCTAAAATTTTAGGAGGATAAGTTCCAGAGAGGGATAAGATAAGAGCGGGTATTATTTTTTAGTGTTGGCCTACATTGATGTGATGTTTATGGAGGGAGATAAAAAAATTGATAGTTTGGATGAGCGATTAAACAGGAGGATAACTTTTAACTTAGTTTGAATGTTTTATAAATAAGAAGGGGTGAATGATGGGAAAAAGCTGTCAAATGACTCTTTTGCCCTTGTGGTGTACCAAACTTGATTATGCATTAAATTAATTATATAATTAGAAAACTTGATCTATTTAATTAATTTTGGACAATTTCAAGCTATATTAATTTATTTCATTGAAAATTTAAATTTTTTTCATATTTTTAAATTTTGTTTTTCTTAATATGTACATTTGAATGGTTTGTTGTCATCCAAAATTTTTTAAAATTGTTTTTTTTTCCTTGTTGGCCTATGTTTTTTTTCTACTACCCAACACAGTGATTAATAAATGAACAAATTGACAAATTTAACTAGTGCTCTCCCATAAAAGAAAGAAATTTTATTGACATGAGACGAAGTAAAAATATATTAAATTATGTAAATGCAAAATCCAATATATTTAATTATTTTTGGATAATTGAAATATTAATTAAGAAATTAATTAATTAAGAAAAAGTGTGCCCAAATTCTCAAATGGAGAGAAATTGAAACATTGAGTTAATAACCAATAAATTTCTCTCAAACCCACTTCATAATTTGGTTTAGAAAAACTCCCATTCTGTTAGCAAAAGGGAATATATATATATATATATATACAATCTCGATCCGGTCCGGCCTCCCTGATTTTGGTAAAATCCGGACTCACGTTTTAGGCCGTTGGATCTCATCCAACGGCTGACAAAAGAAGGGGTCACACGCGTTTTAAAAAAAGGGTCAGGGGGTCAGTCAACGCCAGTCAAACTCTCACTTTCCCCTTTCTTCTCTCATTTCACGTTGCAGAATCGAAGAGAGAGAGAGAGTGCAGCGATTTTTGGGATTCGAAGGAAGAAGAAGCTACGAATCGACCCAGAAGAACAGATCGATGGAAGAAGAAGCTAATTTCGTCGATCTAGGGTTAGGGTTGTCGTTGTGAAGAGGTTCTCCATCACCGGACGGTTGAACCACATTCTCGGACGAACATATCTAAGGTTTCTCTCTCTCTCTCTCTCTCTCTCTCTCTCTGTACAGATTACTATTCAAAAGTTGGGTAATTTTTTCGAATTAATCTAGGGTTTGGAATTTATCTAGGGTTTTTTTTTTTGGATTTCAAAGTTGGGTTCTCTCTCGGTCCCTGCATATTCTCTCTCGGTCTGATTCGTTTAAAATCTAGGGTTTTCGTTGCTGAAAAATGTGTGTTCAGAAGCTATTGTGTTTGTAATATTGTGTGTAATGTACCTATAAGAACTCTACCAATGCCAAATCCATACTCCACTTTTGTGTGTAATGTATTTCCTAATTTTTTTGTTTCTGTGATTTTTTAAATTAAGCCTTGCGGTAGTGCACAATTTCAGTAAGAATCGATAAGTACTGTACACGGGATGTTCTGCAGTAATTTTTTTGTGGTGGATCAATTTGTTGCGATGAATTTTAGAACCTAAACTCCTAAAACTTGATGAGCCTGACATATATAGGTAATTCTTTTATTTCATGGTCAAATTCGCACAAGATTTATGGGTCATGATTTTCATTTTGGAGAAAATCATGATGTGTACAGAATGCAGAATTGCTGATCAATGAGTAAGTGAGGTTATAAGGCAAGGATTAAAAAAATATGGAATGTCAATCCAATGCAATTGTGTTTGATCAGCTTATTTATTTTTTGTTTTTGGAACTTCAATGCTCTCAATGCCTAAAAATTCCTGAAGTGAAATAATAACAATACTTATATTATCATGTATTTTTTCATGAGATCCTTATGCTTGCAGCTTGGTCATTACTTGATGTTCATTTGCAGGAACCAAATGTTGATGTAAACTCTAGAAACTGCTGTTGTTATTCTGCAATCCCCACAATCAGGGTAACTTTGTAGTCTTTTTAAGAATGCAAGGTGTACAAGATGTAGAAGTAGTAGCTTCTGCTAGTAATTCGTCCCAACATGTTTACACTCCTCAAGTAAAAAACGAGTTGATACTGAAAATTGGGCAACATTTTCACAACTTAGATGAGGTTCACTCGTTTTACAACAATTATGGTAAAGAAGGTGGATTTGGTACGCGATTGAATTCAAGTAAGAAGAGTAAGGATGGTGAAATCATTAGAAAGGAGTATGTTTGTTATAAAGAAGGGGTGAGAAGACTTAAGATAAACAAAACTGCACACACTGTACGGAAACGGGGGCTAACTAGAGAGGGTTGCAGTGCGAGATTGGTAGTTGTGAAAGACCGGTCAGATGCGGGGGGTTATCTTGTTAGGCAATTTGTCGAGGGTCATAACCACCCTCTTACAACCCCAAGGAAGGTGCATTTGTTGCACTCGCATCGTGCAATCACAGTTGCAAAAAGAAATTTAACTCAACAACTATCAAATGCTAATGTGCCAACATGGCAACAAATGAGTCTTTTAGAGATGGATGCTGGAGGTCTTCAAAATGTAGGATGTACACTACGAGATTTGTATAATGCTGAAAGGGATAGGAGGAAAGCGTTAAAGGGACATGACGCTACTTTGTTGTTTGAGCATTTTAAGGATGAGCAAAAAAAGAATCCTGCTTTTACCTTTACATTTGAGCAAGATGAGGGTGTGATGGTTCATTGTTTTTGGGCGGATGCCACTTGTAGAAAGGCGTACAAATATTTTGGGGATGTGGTGGTGTTTGATACAACTGTGAACACCCCGCGGGAGCGATGTCCATGAAAATCGATTGCGGTTTGAAAAATGGTTTTGATTGGTTGAATGGAGTCGCCACCCGGATTTGAGGACCGTACCCGAGAAACCATTTGAAAAATGACTCTTTTGCCCTTGATATGGAAAATGCTTAACCGGTCTCCAAAATGAGATTTCTCGGGTCCGGGAGCTAGGTTACGCGAGGGGAAGGAATTTAAAGCACCCCTCACGCCCGGTGTGACCACCGGTCTCTACTAAATGTTGAAAAGGCTTTGAAAATGTTACTTAAATGGACTTTTAAACTCAAATTCATGCGAGAGCATATCAAATACATCAAGAATATCAAGGAGATGGGAGTGAATGCTTGTGCAAAGTGTTGTGAATGGATGATTCATGCACAGAAGATACAGAAATTACACTAAAACACCCCAAAAATGTCCCAAAATGCCTCAGAAGTTGATCATAAGATGTGAGTCTGGAAGGAGTCCAGGCGCCTGGAAAAGGTAAGTCCAGGCGCCTGGACTGAGTCCAGGCGCCTGGATGGGGTCAATCCAGGCGCATGGATGCCATCCAGACAGGAACTTTAAAATCCCTTTTTCAAACAGAAATCAACAAGTTGGATGTTTTGATCAACTTTCATGCATTCTGGAAAATGTTTGACAGTATGGCAGTAAGCTTAACACTTGGAAGAAACTTGAATGCAATGAAATAATGCTAAAAATGCAACAATAACACCTTGATAATGCTCATTTTGAACACTTATGAGGAATACCCTTAAGTATCATATCAAATCCTAAACAGACACCTTAAAAACTGTATGATCAGAGCTCAAGAATGACACATAAGCTTGTTTAACCAACTCTTTCTTATGAGATCCTCTTTGAAAGCATGATTTCAAGCTCAAAATACTCAAAATGAACATCTAAGTGCAAATCAGAACTTAAAATGTAAAGAAATGTGAACCAAGATATGCAAATGATATATCAAAAGGATCAACATATGGAAGAAAACAGAAAACATAACAAATGAGCAAGGGGTCCAGGCGCCTGCATGGAGGGAATCCAGGCGCGGCGCCTGGACTCAATGCAGGCGCCTGGAAGGTGATGATCCAGGCGCCTGGATTGAAATCTGATGCACAATCTGACTTCTTTTTCTGGTGATTTTGAGACCTCTTCCAAACTCTCTATTGGTATAGGTGACCAAAAAGAGTTTGATTGAGTCCCCCCTCAGGGCCTTTTCGGACAAAATGATAGGATAACTACCTTTTTTTTTTTTTGGTTTGATCAAGAACTTGAAAATGAGTTTTTGGAATGGGTTTTGTAAGAATGTAGGTTCTGACTCTTGGGTTTATTGAACTGAAAGGGTAGTTTATGGATGTTTGATGGAGTTCAGTTGATGTAGATGGGTAGATGATGGATTATTGAAGCAAGAGTGGTAATGTTTGGAGTGGAAATGGGTTTTGAGGTGTGATTGAAGAGAGATGGGACTTCTGGGGAAATTTTAGCAGAGTAACAGTAGTGTAGGAGTATGATTTTTCTCAGCCTCTGAAAATGGGAGAGGGATGCTTATTTTATAGGCACACAAGGGTCCATAAAGGGCCACTTGGTCCTTTAGAAAGGGCAAGGGGTCACCTAGGGGGTAAAGTGTAGGTGCAATGATCTCCCCCACACTCCCTCTCAACTGATTCTGCAGAAAAATCCCCCAAGATCTCGTTCCCGCCCACTAACAACTTAAAACACACTCAACCTGGACTGATATCCAGGCGCCTGGATTGTGCATTTCCAGGCGCCTGGACTGAATCCAGGCGCCTGGATCATGTAATCCAGGCGCCTGAACCCCTTCTAGGCGCCTGGACTTAGCCAATCCAGGTGCCTGAAGGGCCCATCCAGGTGCATGTATTTCAAAGTTTTGGGACATTCCAGAGTTCCGAGGGATATTTTGGTGATTTGATGGGAGGTTATTGGTGAGGTTTTTTAAGTCTTTGATCAAACCTTTTCTGTCCTTATTAGGCATTTTCATCATCGGGGAAGTTCCGGAATCCTGAGGGTCCAGATTGGGGTGTCTACAACAACATACAACACCAATCGTTATAAATTGATCTTCGCACCTATGGTAGGGGTTAATCACCACGGGCAGACTACTCTTTTAGGGTGTGCATTTTTAAGTGGTGAAAAGATTGATGCTTTCGACTGATTTTTCAAGCAATGGTTGAAAGCGATGCCCGGTGGCCCGCCCAAAATGATCATAAGTGATCAAGATCCGGCGATTGGAAACGCAATTCGTAGGGTTCTTCCAAATACTTTTCATAGGTATTGCATTTGGCATATTTTGACCAAATTTTCCGAAAAAATCAGTGCAATTTCCTACAAAGAACACTATGAGGAGTTCAGTAAATGTATATGGAAATCCGAGAGGCAGGAGGAGTTTGAAGTTCGATGGGCAGCAGTTGTAGCGAAACTAGACAACAATGAGTGGTTAAATTCCATGTACCAAATCCGTGAGAGATGGGTTCCTTCATATTCTCGACACATTTTTTCGGCCCATATGACTAGTAGTCAAAGAGTTGAAGGTGCTCATGCCTTCTTCAAGAAGTACGTGTCTCATCAAAATTCAATGTTGGATTTTGTCACACGGTTCAATAGGGGACTTCCGAAAATGAGGCATAATGAACTTGATGCGGATCATAAAGATGTTAATGAAAAGCCACAAACCGTAACTGGGCGGGTCATGGAATCACAAATGAGTGAATTGTACACACTTACTATTTTTAACAAGTTTCAAGAGCAACTTATTGAAAGTGGGAAGTATGTGGTCAAGAGCACATTTAAAGATGACCAGCTTTGTTTGTACAATGTTCAAAGGGTAACGGAGACTGATTCAAAGGGTCGTGAGCTTACGTTAGAGAAGTCATCAAACTTTGTTAAATGCAGTTGCAAGATGTTTGAAAGTGACGGAATTCCATGTAGGCATATGTTGGCGTACTTCTCAAAAAAGCAGATTATGGAATTACCTGAGCAATACATCTTGCGGAGGTGGACTAAAGCTGCAAAAGCTAGCAGAGTTACGGATGACTTGGGTGGGACGGCGAATGAAATTTGTGAGACGTCTTTGATAGTGAGGCGCAATAGTCTCTTCCAACTTGCATCTAATGTTATTGATGAAGCTGTATTAAGTGAAGATGATACAGAAGAGTTGAAACAAATATTGTTAGAAGCTCAAAGGAGATTTGCAGCCAAGAAGTGTGGAAAGGAAGTTGTGGGAGAAAACCGTGGAACGGAAGATGTGGGAGGGAAGCGTGGAACGGAAGTAGTGCAAAGGAAGCGTGGAATCGAAAATGTGGAAGGGAGTCATGCAAGCGTTGAAGATGTGGAAGGGCAACTTGGAAGTGTGAACATGCCTTTTTGTCTTGAGAGCCAACAAAGTCTCAAAGAACCATTTGCAATTCGGACAAAGGGTTGTGGTAAACGACTTAAGGGAGGAAAAGAGAAGGCTGTGAAGAAGAAGGGTAGGCGGTGTAATGGTTGTGGGTTAATGAACCAGATGCATGACAAAAGAAATTGTCCAAAACTTCTTGGAATGTACGTGTATGCTTCTAAATATGTTAATTTAATTGTTCAAAACTTAAATGTTACTTGGTCTATAAATGTTAATTGGGCTATTTTTTTTCCTTAGGTCTTCGCAAACTGTTACATTGAATGATGAGGAAGAGTTGAATGATGAGGACGATGAGGAGGAGGAGGCCATTTACTTGGACTCTGATTGTAAGTGTTGTATTTATTTTGTTTTGTTATTGACAATTTGTCTGCTTTCATACTCCTATTTATTTCTATTTGTTATTGCAAATTACGAGATATTCGTGTTTCAGGATGAGTTTGGTCGCTGGGCCGTGAGCTGGATGCCCAGATTAGCTTCTGTTGGAAATGGTCACTGGATATTGGGACAATCTGTTTGTTTTAATCTGTCACTGAGTTTATAATTGGGACAATCAAAGTACTTTAGGGACAATCTGTTTGTTTTAATCTGTTATTCTAGCCACTGGAATCTGTTGGTTTTTGGTTTGTGTTGGTTTAAATTACAAGGCACTGGAATCTGTTGTTGTTTGAAGGATTTGTTTGTGTTGGTTGTTGTTGACAGGTTGTTGTTTACTGGAATCTGTTGGTTGTTGTTCACATGAATAGCCTATCCCATTGGCTCTTTTTTTGTTCACCGAAGAACAATTGAAAAGCCACAGCAACTGCCTTCCCTTTATTGTTTGGTTATTATTGCTGTAATCTTTTGAGTGACAAAGGTTTCATCTTTATTGTTTGGTTTTTTTTGGTTGTTGACAAGGCTCGTTTATATTTGTTTGACTCAAGCTGAAGTCGGGCTTGAGTTTCACAAACACTAACCAACTTTGAGTTTACCGAATTATGAATGAGCCAATTACTACATGTATGTGAGTTTTGGGGGAGAATGTATGTGCATGTTTATGGTTTTCATTTATGTAGACGACTGAGGAAAGCCACAAATAATTTGGATCTACACTCGTTCCAGTCAGAAACAAAAACAAAAACAGCTAAACCCAGACTTGATTTCATTTGCCTAGGAGGCTAACCATTGTCACGAACATAGAAAAAACGGACACAATGAGGCTAACAAACACTGCCATTTTCATCCATTTTTGATCTACACTCATTCCAGTCATCACCACTCTTGATCTTGCCATTTCACACTCATTTTCAGCAGTTTCTTCAAATATTTGTTCATACAGAGGTTGTGCAATAGAACCACCAGGAGTGACCGCTTCCCCGCTTGGTTGCCATGTCTGAAACAGGGTTGCACCATGCCCAATCACCACATGGGGGTTTTTGCTCGCACGCGTAATACAACATCCCTTTGGTAGGTTTGTCGGAATCCACAATCTTCAATGTCATCTTTCTCCTACATCGACAATACCTTGGCACAAACCTCAAATCAAGTGTTTGCTTTTGAGCCGTATTGGTTGAAGAAGACATACCCTATTTTCATTAAACATATAAAAGAGATGATATAAAAGAAATCCAAGCAAACTCGGTCAATAAATAGATGGGACTTTGTTCATACCCAGACTTTCATTTCATTTTTAGAGTTGGGATCGCACACCACCATTTTCACCACAGCAGACCCCAACTGTATAGCACAAAAATAGATGGGACAAGTTTAAACTCTGGAATCATTAATCACTGAATACTAATTATTCAACTAGAGTCATAAAAAACTGATAATCACAGGATGAGCATTGATAGGGCTAATGCAATATTATCAAGTTATTAAGCTACAACAATAAAAGCTTGATTTGAGTTGGTTCAACACAGCACATTATGTGCATCATATGAACAGAACCAGTTTTAGTTGGGCTTGTGAAGCCTGATTTCAGTTGGACCTCACTTTGCTTACAGTTCGGGATTCGACTTGCCCGGTCAGGTCGCATGGTCCAGGGGACAACGCCCTCAAAACCTAAACATGAGTATTAAGGTAATTGGTGATGTAAGTAAACAATAATAGATGAAGTAATGTAAAGTACCTCCTACATCTCCAAATATGGGTTTCGAAGCCACATAATTCCGTTGAGCTTTAAACTTTTCCAACATTGACTATGGAGCCTTAATCAGATATAAGACATGAAAGCACTTATGACTTAGTGCGTAATGGTTCTCAAATCCATGTTTCCAGCATTTTAAACATATGCAAAAATTTCTTGCATGGTTATTGAGAACTATTACAATATTATCAAGTTATTCAAGCCAGAACAATAAAAGCCTTTTCAAAAACTGACAACCATGCAACTATATTTCGGCAGTGAGAAACTACTGAATTTTCCCTCTCTGAATTAAGACATTAAATGTTCAAATACCATATCGTAATTAGGTATCATTAACAGCCAACTTCGAAAAGAAAAAAAATCCAACTTTGAAATCGAACTTTGAAATCGAAAAAACAACCCAAATCAAGAGAATATGCAGGGACCGAGAGAGAATATGCAGGGACCGAGAGAGAACCCAACTTTGAAATTGAAAAAAAAAACCCTAGATAAATTCCAAACCCTAGATTAATTCGAAAAAATTACCCAACTTTTGAATAGTAATCTGTACACACACAGAGAGAGAGAGAGAGAGAGAGAGAGAGAGAGAGAGAGAGAGAGAGAGAGAGAGAGAGAGAGAGAGAGAGAGAAACCTTAGATATGTTCGTCCGAGAATGTGGTTCGACCGTCCGGTGATGGAGAACCTCTTCACAACGACAACCCTAACCCTAGATCGACGAAATTAGCTTCTTCTTCCATCGATCTGTTCTTCTGGGTCGATTCGTAGCTTCTTCTTCCTTCGAATCCCAAAAATCGCTGCACTCTCTCTCTCTCTCTTCGATTCTGCAACGTGAAATGAGAGAAGAAAGGGGAAAGTGAGAGTTTGACTGGCGTTGACTGACCCGCTGACCCTTTTTTTAAAACGCGTGTGACCCCTTCTTTTGTCAGCCGTTGGATGAGATCCAACGGCCTAAAACGTGAGTCCGGATTTTACCAAAATCAGGGAGGCCGGACCGGATCGAGATTGTATATATATATATATATATATATATATATATATATATATATATATTGGGCTCTCTCTTTTTACTTTGAGCGCCGTCCCCCCCAACCCCTCTCTCTTTCTCTTTCTCTCTAAAGCTCCAGCCAGTCTTTCTCTCTGTGCAAAAGCTTAACCAATCTCCAAATCTTCCAAGAAGAAATGTCTTACTAATCTTTAATTTTGAAGAGTAGGATCTCCAGATCGATCCTCTCTATTCTGATTTTACTTCGTTAATTTTTTTCTTCGCCTCCTCCAGCGGCAGAAGATCTGATGATTTCGGGCGCCGGAACCAGAGCTTTGTTGTGCCGGCATCCATGGTGGTGGTGGGTAAACTACGAGAAGGGGTGGCGGCCAAGGTGGTTTGTGTTGGCTAATGGAGGAGGGGGATAAGGTGGGGTTTAATGGTCAAAAAACACACCCTCTACTCTTCGATAATTTTTGGGCAGGCCAAAGGGTGTCCAAAAATTATCAGGGAGAAAGCTGCCGATGGTGAAAACTAAGAAGGGGTAAAGAATTATCAGGGGAGGCGTTTTGGTTGTCAAACCCAGGCATATAGGTGGGACCTACCCCTTATCAGGGGTGATAAATTTTGGAGGGGAGCTTTAGCCCCATCCAAACAAGCCCTTAGTAGTAGTAGTCATTGTGTCCGTATAAGTTTTATTATAGCCATAAATTTCACAAGCTAATATGACTTTTTGGCTTTTTGACTCTTCATGGCTTTTGAGGTCGGTCATCCTCCTCATATACTTTAATCTAAAAAGACTTGAAAAGCCAAAAAAACTAAAAAGATAAGTTATTGAAACACCTCATAATATTTTCACACTTCAGAGACTCTTATCGGTAAAAGTTCTTTTGTGCAATCCACACCTATGATAACTACAACTGTCAAGAGATGATTCATTTTTTAAAATAAGGTTGAAGGCTAAAGGGGGGTGTTCCACTAAGGGAGTTTTTAAATAAATTAACTTTTTATAGTTTTTTTCACCTTGTTCGGTTTGGGTCTCAAAATTCACCCTACACGGTCCCCAATAAAATTTTATTTTTATCTCTCTCTACTCATTATCCCAAAAACTCTCCCTCAAAATCCAAACCGAACAATGTGATGTATTGTTTAAAAATGGCTTATTTTGATTTGTGGAAAAAAAAAAAACTGTTTTTTAGTGGAGCAGCCCAATGGCCTGACTATTGTGCGGTACACGCGCTATTTTTGTTGCTGGTAAAAGCTGCAATAACGTCTTACCAAGTGCCGGTTGATGTGATGTCAAAACTGCAAGAGACCATAACACCCTTCACTTTTTACCAAAATAACTAACAAAACTGTGAATAGCACTTCTCATACAGTAGTTTGTAGAGAAATACTATGACAGTGCTTTTCCCAGAAATTCCACTCCACAGAGACGGTTTTTCTTTTTTTCAAATAAAGAAAGCAACGGGTAGAGTCCATTGCAAATGTACCTAGTAGGAGAGAGTCCCACAGAAATGATTACAACCGTTTAATTTCTTTAAAATTATTTTTATCAGATCATTTAAAAAATTAGTTCAATTGGATATTTGTAAAAGAGTGATTTAGTCATTCAATTTAATTCGTGAACTGAAAATTGAATGGATTATTCAAGTTCTCAAAGCATCTCCTATCAAGCCCTAAAAATCTATTTCAGAGACCGGATGTGACAAAAAAATAGTTGAAAATGGCATGCAATCCCGAAAGAGACTATTATTTTGGGACGGAGGGAGTACTTTTTTAGTAATATCACAGTGGGGCTTGGAACAAAATCGAGTATTTTTTTAAGTGTGAGGGTCAGTTTTGTCGGATGTTGTCTCTTACATGCCTAATGACGATTTTACCCTTTCCTTCGTTAGTTTTGCAACCGCTATCACCAGCCTATAACTACTTCAACGATATGTAAAATAAGTATAAAAAAAAAAAAAAGTGTTTTTCTATGTGAGGGATCTGGCCCATATATATATAAATAATTCTTTTGCTAAAAATCATAAAGATAAAAAATACGGATTGGTGCCGTCAAAAATTTTAGAGCTAAATTCTAGGAGGGGAGAAAAGAGAAAATTACCCTTTAATGGGTGGTGAAAAAGTAGTTGGATAGGGTTGGACGGTGATAGTGAATACTCCAGGGGACTCGCACCATTCGTTTTCTAATTGCTGGAAATCTTAAGGAGTATTAGATTCAATGCATGCAATTAGCGTTCGATGTGTCCTCCAAATGACAGAGGTAGAGAGAGAGGGAGAGGGAGGAGAAGCCGCCCCTATCTTTTCCAATTCAACTCCTATGTTTTCGGTGGGCAGTCTTTCTTTATGTATATAGTTTTTCTCAAAAAAAGAAAAAACTCTTCCTTCAAAAAACGAGTGTTTTTTAATATATGAGGGGAACCGACCCATACATATATATATATATATATGTGTGTAAAGTAAAAATAATTTCTTGGAGTGGAGAAAAGAGAAAAGTACCCTTTAATTAATGTGGATAGGGTCCACTTGGACGGTGACAGGGAATAATCTCTTTTCCAAGAGACTCGTACCATTCGTTTTCAATTTGCTGGAAAACTTACGAGTTTTAGATTCAATTTATGGGATTAGCGTTCGATGTGTCCTCCAAATGACAGAGATAGAGAGAGAGAGAGAGAGAGGGGAGAAGCATCCCTATAATGTCCAGCCAAATTTTCCAACAAAAGAAAAATCTTCCTTCAAACTCCTTTGATCTTTCTTCTCAGTTTCCGTATACATAATCAAACATAAAATGAGCCTAAAGCTGAACTAATAGAAGACATGCGAAGTACACTACATGTCCAGCCAAATCTCAGCTGTGTGTGTGTGTGTGTATACCCAAATGGTGTTGATTCAAGCAGGTGCTGTTACTACTTTACTCCCTTCTAGTTTCTTAATTTCTTTGTCTTATTTTATTTTTTTTACTTTTTTTACTTTTTTATACCTAAAATGTTTGCCCAAATTTAGGATTGATTTTAAAAATATTCAATTAAGGCCCTCTCCTCCAATACCAAAAAGTAAAAGGTATTCTCGAAAATTTCAACGTTTTCAAAAGTAATTCATTTTATCTCCCTATTAACTTGGAATTACGGGATTGAACAAAAGAATTGGCGCTGATGGAGTGATTTTTAACCAATTTCTTCTACTTAAGCAATTTGTAGGGCACTGATTGCTTCAAGTATAGTCTTTGCACCCCTCCGATTTTTGTTTTGGTGAGAAATGTTGTTCGACTAATAATTTATGTACAATTTGGTGTACTACAGGCCATTGCCAACTGCAGTAGAATACTGATTCATACTTAGTTATATAAGTTTGCCGCTCAAATCTAACATGTCGAGTCCGTCCTCAGTCCTCACTATCAAAGTCCAAGGTTCTAAACATCGGTGGTTGTTAACTTGTTACGTTTGGGTGATTTTAATGGATTTTTAGCCTTCCCCATACCGTTACAGATTGAGATTCAAATTTATTAATGCATATGAATTGGCCAGTTCCGGTCAGGTATTGGTCCGTTTCCGATTATGTACAACTGTTATCGCTACGGGTCCTGATATTTAGAACCTTGTCATTAGAGTTTCAATAAAGGCCGTTATGCGTGGGATTCCGATCTTGTTATTTACGTCGTATAGAGTAATACGGTTATTTACTTATGTATTAACCAATATGGTTTAATATCGGCTCATATAGGGCCATATCATTTCCCGATGCAGCGTTTTAAAATTATGGTTGTCATAAACAATAGTACCATATCATTTCATGATTGCAATGAAACACATTATTTTCCGTAAAAAAAATAGCTACGGGAAAATTATGAGTCATTGATTAAGAAAGTTCAATGCATCAGTTTTCTTTCCCATTGTTACACTAGCAATATTCAACATTTGACGTTTTAAAATTAGTCTTCACAGTTGTAGGCAGTGTGATTTTGATCAACCGAAGGCGGACCGCCGAGCTTTTTCCAGCAAGTTGGAGGAACCTGTGGAAGGAATGGCAGCTAAGAGTGCTGGTCCTAGTTAGCCTCACTGTTCAAATAGTCCTCGTCATTCTCGGTAACCGCCGCAAGTACATCACAAAAACTTGGATCAGAACCATTGTTTGGTTCTCCTACTTACTTGCCGACTCGGTAGCCACAATGGCTATTGGCGTCCTCTCCAACGATATTGGACAAGTCTACGGGGATGATAATTGCAATTCTCGTGCTTTGGGTTATGAGTTAAAGTCATTTTGGGCCCCCTTTTTGCTGTTGCACTTGGGAGGGATGGACACCATAACCGCTTACTCATTGGAAGACAATGAGCTGTGGATGAGGCATGCTTTCGGCGTCGTTGCCCAAGCAACGACGACTGTGTACATCTTGCTCATGTCATGGTCGACATCATCTCTTCTTTCGCTGCTCTTCATCGTGGTCTTCTTTGTTGGGTTGGTTAAGTACTGTGAAAGAGTTTGGGCTCTCTTCTCAGCTAGCGAGAAAAGGTTTAGAGACTCGATACCTGAGCTCCAGACCCGTGAGTCCAAGATCATGGAGGAATGTAAGTTGAAGCAGTTGGAGGGGTTCCATGTCACTACTCGTCAGGTGCTTGAGGTGGAGGTCCCAGTTTCGGACAATTCGGTTCCTAATTCTGACGATGCAAATGAAATTCTCACTGCCCATAGCTTCCTTGAGATGGTTAAGCGTCTCTTTGCTGACCTCATACTCGGCTTCCAAGATCGGGATGCGAGCAGGGCAATCTTCGAAAGTGTGCATGATGATAAGGCTCGAACCATAATCGAGATCGAACTCGGATTGATATATGATCTTATGTTCACCAAAGCGACAGTAATCTATTCTTCTTGGGGGGTTGCTCGACGTATCATTGGAAGTTTTCTGATCCTTGGTGTATTGGTGATGGTATCATTGGACGAGGCGCTGGTCAGAAAAAACTCCTCCAAGATTGACGTAACCATAACTTTGGTGTTGTTGGTAGTTGCTTTGCTTCTAGATTCGTGTGCATTTGTAGAACTGGTCCTCTCCGACCAAACTGCTCATTGGTTGATTAAGCATAAGAAAACAACAACGTTAAGAGACATCAATCGTATCCGTACGATGATGCCAACGAACTGGGGTCGAAAACGCAAGAGGTGGTCAAACACTGGGGAACAGTTCAGTCTGCTAAGCTTTTGTTTTGCCACAAGAGTAAAACCCTTGTTTTACCATAGAATCCTAAAGATGTTAGGCATTGAGGAAGTTGTCGAAATTTACATGTACAAGAGCTGCAATCCTCCTAAGCCACTCTCTCTAGCATTTGGAGAGATCAAGGAACCTAGGTCTCATGCAGAAAAGAATGGTGAAAGCACAGATTTGAAGTCCTTGTATGGACGTGCGGGAGGCAAGGCACTGGAAAGGCGCAACCGTAGGGATCTTGAGTGGAGCGTCAAGATGGAGTTCCACCAGAGCATTCTTATCTGGCACCTTGCTACGGAAATATGTTACCAACTCGATTACAATCCAGGGGCAGATCCTAATAATATGCTAAATGGCATGCTCGATTGGGGCCAATGCATGTCGCGATATATGCTGTACCTCTTAGTTGAGCATCCAAATATGTTGCCAATTGGGATGGGGCAAATCAAGTTTCGAGAACTATATTCAGACCTCGGGGCCTTCATAGAAGCGTATATGTCCAAACCTCTGAAGGATGTGACAGAAAAAGAAGCTTCCGAGATGTTGATGAAGGAAGTGAATGCGGAGAACATGCTTGTAGGAGGAGGGGACAGGAGTAATTTTGTGATATTTCACGGGTGTAAGCTCGCATCGGAACTTGGAAAGTTCGAGCAAACTTATAAATGGGACATAATCAATCATGTTTGGCTGGAAATGTTGGGTCATGCTGCTAGCCAATGTAAAGGAAGACATCATGCTCAACAGTTGAGACGAGGTGGAGAGTATCTCACTCATCACTGGCTTTTCATGGCACATTTGGGCTTAACTGATCACTTCCAAGTACCTCGTAGTCGTGCAATAGCTGAAGCTGTTCTGAGGTAAGAAATTAAAGCCACTTTGTTTGGCTGGATACGAGTATTGGATTAGGACATATATATTCAAGGAAATCAATTGGTGTTTCGCTATTAAAGTTTTACTGTTCGAATTAAATATGTACCGGATTTCATATATACATAAATACCATGAGCGTGAGGTCTTAAATCCTCACTACTGTTCCAATGCCAATACGCGCGTATTATTCGAAATTAGTATTTATTTCTTTGCTGTTAGTCCAGTTAAATAAATGGGACCCGTGAGTTTATTTCTGGACTGGCATATTCAATTTGTCAACTTGGTATCTTGCATATTCTACACTTAGAGAGAATGTTATTCTGTGAGTTAAATTTTCATTGTAAAAGGGATTGTACACCATTATTCATACTCTTATGAGAGTTATCTTTTCGTGGGTGGTTTTTGGAGAGAAAATCACTTGGGGTTAGGTGTTACTAGCACCAGATTCAAAATTAGTTGGGATAGGTGTGACTAATACCGGAGTCAAAAATAGTTAGAGCTATTAGGGAGGGGTTGCTCGTTGAAAATGTTCTCATGCAATGGTTTGAATTGGTTTAGTTCCATTGCTACGTTTTCAATTCAATAACCTAGCTTTCAACTTTTTTGGTAAAAGGGATTTTCATTTTTGAAATGAACGGACATTCTTCACAATTTCTACAGACATTCATGTTTCAAAATGGAGGGTCTTCGTTACAAACCAATGACAATTGAGAGATTGGTGTAGTTTAACTTGGGAAGACAACATATACGCTATAAAATTTACAAAAATACACCACCGGAAATTAAATAGGTAAAGTAGTAGACACTTCTCATAAACTTATGTAATAATGGCGAAGCTAACACCCAAAAAATGAGTAAAAGTTTACTGTACGTCCTGTTTGTTATTTCACCAAAAGAATTCTTAACTAATACTAGTCCCATTAAAATACGTAACTAATGAGCCAAAAAAAAAAGACCATCTAGTAAAAATATGCATACCGTGCACAAAAATATGAATATCATGCTCCAAAATATAAGTATCATACACTTCTAAGTTACAACTTTGCATAATGAACTAAAAAGTGTATAGCATATACTAAAAAAACCCTGCATAACATACACCAAAAAATATGCTTAACATTTAACTGGTACACATAGATGTACGATAGCTTTCTCCCTCACTAATATGCAGCAACTCTGAAAAAATAAGCAACAAGGTTTATAACTGCAGAACAAAAGTACCATAAAGACACAACTGTGCAACTATTAAACGCTAACAACTAGCTAAATTCGATCAAATCAACTTTCAGATAAACAAATTAAAGGATAAAAGCTCAATAATAGCATCGCAAATTTGCTGGCACGTGTTACTTCTTAGGTCGAACTATGGCACATTTCACGATAAGTCCACGCTTACAATCCCCATTAAGTTGTTGTAGGAAGAATTCCATGTTTCCAACGTATTGGGGTAACATCACAAACTCACCCACCTGGATCTCAAACCAATTTTCCAAAGGTTTTCCTTCCAAACTCTCAGAGCGCGACAAAGATTTTGAATACTGGAAATTGATGAAAAGATTCAAACTAAAGTTTGATTCATTATCGGCATATCCAGGCATTTTCTTCACGATGAATACAATTTCGTACTAAGTTCCCGGTGAGAGATCTATTGTTCGGATTTTGCCATTGACATTTAACCACCATACTTCCAATAGCTCAACTACTTCAATGTCTTCCCCACTGCAAAACAAGTCATGAGAACAATGAACTATCTATGTTTGGAAATAAAAGTGCCCACCAACTAACAAAAGATTTTTCGTATGCATTGTGGTTAATTTATCGGTATGTGATTGGATAAATTAGCCCTCAGTAGTTTTGTTTTTCCTACAAAATAAATTTATTGAGTTTATGTAGACACCCCAATTTAACTTTACAAACATTTAAGCCCCTCATTGGGGAAGTCCCAATGATGAAACAATTTTCTTATAGACTTGGGTTGTTATTAGCATAGTCTTTTGTTTTGAGCTTTGTGATACATGGACTAGACGAATACCGTCCCTTTACCAACTTTTACCAACCGTTATCTGCCCTGTCATTCAAACCTTACCCTTACCTAGGCCTCAGAGGTTTTGCACACAAGAAAACAAGCCATAGTTAGGAGTATTGGCCGTCACTTCTCTACTATCGGTCGCTACTTGCTTCTATCGGCCACTACACGCACTATCAGCCGCCACTTTGATTTGTCGTCAGCTACATGTTGTCTGGTTTCGTGCCATTAGCCCAATAGTGGAAATGTCGGCCGCCACTTCTATCTGTTGGCCATTGGTCATTTTTCAGGGAACATTCTAGAAATGCAATGCAGACGCAGGGAAAACTTTCCTTTTTTATTCAAAGTAGCTTTTTTAGTCATTTTCGATGCTTAGGGTTTGGCCCTAACTTATAATTTGGCCGCAACCAGGGAGATTCGGTGGAAGGATGATGTCATTTCCTTTTTTGGATCGAATTACAGCCTATTTCAACACCCCTTCTCTGCCTCTTTCAAATACACCGAAAAATACCCAAGAAATACCTCGAAACTCTCAAAGTATACAGCAAACACGCTCCTGTTGCCTCTCAAAAACCCTCTAAAAACCCTACTTGCCCATAGTCAAACCCTTCTCAAAACCCCAAGTATTCATTTCGGTCTTTGTCCTGAAGCACGAAATGGAGGCTCTTTCAATCCGTTCAAAAGCAACGAGAAGTCACGTTTTGAACAAGCACAAGAGTACTGAGGGATCCAAGGTCGGGTTTTATCAATAACCCGAGAGGGTTAGCCCTTTTATTTCATTTTTTGTTAGTTTTTGTTTTTCTGTCATAAGTCTACTGTTTTTTGTGTAAACAAGGAACAACAGCCGCCACAATGTTGTTGTTTGTATGGGAGGTGGATTGGCCTAACACTAGTAGTAGTGTCGGCCGCCAACAGGTTCAACAGCAGAACTTGCTAGTTTCTTTTCTTATCTTCTTTTCAGCAAGTGTCTTGCTTGTCTAATGCATGTGTCACCCATATTTGTTTTAATGGCTAATAATCAGCACTTGTCGAAAACACATGAATGATTAAAGTGTTCTTGGTTAAACAAAGTAAAGGCTGACCGTAAGGCCGGATGGAGATGGGTGGCTAACACCTTTCCCTTTCCGTACATTTGGCTCCCGAACGCTACTCTGGATAAAGGTTTCTTAGTTGCCTTAAACCAAGTGGCGACTCTCTCGAACTCATAAAGGTGTGCTGCAACGGATACCTCGACGCTGTATACGAACAGCAAGTTCAATCCATTATGTCTGGCGATGCCTCGAAAAGAGGGTATCCACAGTTTGAGTACTTCTATTGTCGTGTTTTACATTTTGTTTGTGACGATGTTATTACATACTCCTTCCGTCCCATAATTTTGGTTCATTTTCCCTTTTTTGGATGTCCCAAAATCTTTTTCCACTTTTTGTTTTTGGATGTCCCAAATTGAGTCATTTCCTTTTTTGCCCGTTATCTCCACATTTAAATTCAAACACAAAAATGGAGGAAAAATGTATAGAGTCTAAAAAAGGAATCAATGTTATTCAAAAAGGGAGGGTAAATTTGGAAGTTTCTATATCTTTAAGTAATGATTGTGTTTCCTTTAAATGTTAGATTCTCCAAAAGGGACTAAAGTTTTGGGACAGATGGAGTATTTGATTTTCATAAAGCGAGTATTTCTAGCTTCATACATTTCTCATGTATGATGGGTGTAAAGTATGTCTAAAGGGAAACCCTAAGTGATAGAGTCATAATTAATTTAGTGGTGACGAAACATAAAAACTAAAATTACAGTTATTGACATGATTGTTTGATTTTCAAGTTTTTAAATCTTCTTCAACACCTTATAAATTCAACCATGAAATTTAACATTTCAAGAATAATATCCTACTGCTATACCTAGGACATCAACCATGCACATGGTGCCCCCAAATTTTTTTTGGCTGTTAAATAAAAAATGCACATGGTGCCACCTGACGTTTATTTAATGTTTTGGTAACAGACTAACAATTAAATTCTATCAGAGCCTGATCAATAATAGCTGAAAGATTGTATGGAGATCAATGGGTATTTGGCAGGTCTTGGTGACTTTAAAGACCCAAGCTAGCTAGAAGACCTAAATGATCCATAATAATGTGCTGTCTTTAGCACCCACAACTCATTCCAACGACTATTTGTCCTCATCTAATTATGGCCCATGATCTAAGAAACTGGCCGGGTATGTGCCTAGAATCAAAGAAAGAGGTGGGAGAACTATCGGGTCATGATCCATGCATACAATCAACATGTATTTCTCGAGCCCTAACTTCCCAGATTTGCTTTTGGCCTAGACAATTATACTAAATACAAGTTTCTAAGCACAAGTTCAAAAAACTATGCCAAAATCTAGCATTTAATACTTCATTTTGGTGCCAATACTTTTAGCATTTCAAATCCAAGGTCTCATGCTCAATCTAGTTGAGTTTTATTCCAATTCAAGGCTAGTCTACCTAGCACCTTTACATTATGGTCCATGCAATTTTCATTCTACGAGCTTTGTTGTTCCAACGATAGTAAATTTTTCTATTTTGATTTGAGTTCAGTACTCTATGGTTGTTCCTCAAGTCATTTAGTTCATTTCCATTTTTCAACAATATTTGGGTATACAATAATGTTTATTATAAGAAAATTCTATTCTCTTAATTTTTTCTTAGTTCTACTTCTGTGGGGTTCAATAATCAATTAAATTGGAAGACGCCCATCGTCAGCTATAGAACCAAGAGGCCTGGGCTTAGGGCATCCAAAAATAGGGGCACTCTCAAGGGTTTTTAATAGGCTTGAGTAGGGATCATTTCTAGCCCAATAAGAAAAATAAAAAGGCTCAATCTTATTTTAAAAAAGGCCTAAACAATTGTAATGTACATTGGGCCCAAACTAAAATAAACCCCTCTAATCCAAAAAAAAAAAAATCCTTCAAAGTAGAGAAAACCCATTCTACTTATCTTTGATCTCTGGTTCACTCCTAAACTGCTCCGATATCGGTTAGTACTTCCAGTTCTGCATATCCGCTTGATTCCTCCATTGACAACACAGTTTTGTTTGTCAATTCGAGTATTGAAAATTCCAATTGGTACCCCAGACCCAGAGTATTCATTTTCTGCTTGTTACAGTTTTTATTTCTAGTTTTGTCAAAAATGAAGGCAATTCTAAACGAAATGATTAAGTCTAGTTTATTATTTGCTTAAAGACGAAGTAATTAGGTAGTAATTTTCTAATCTTCTTGTTAGAGTTTCGAGTGGGTTTGTATTTGGGATTTCTAAATTGACACAAGTTCTTGAGTTTTTCCAAGTAACCAAAAAGTTGATCAAACACTACAACAAAATCATGCTATGGCGAGGAAAAAAATTCGTCACTAGAGTATCATTTTTCCTCGCCTAAGGTATTTGCGAGGAAATATTTCCTTGCCCACTTTCCTCGCCTATACTGCGTCGCAAAAGGCTTTTGCGAGGAAAAATCATTTTCCTCGCTTATTGTAGGCAATTAGCGACGAATTATTTCCTCGCCTATTGTAGATAATTAGCGACGAATTATTTCCTCGCCATTTACAGGAATCGGCGAGGATTTATTTCCTCGCCAACTACATTTTTTTTGTCGCTAATTGTAGCGCGAAAACAAAAATGTGATGTTCTCTACCCAGCTTTCTTTTTTGCTTGCGCGGGAGTTCGAACTCGCAACCTCCTCTATGGCACGCCCAACACCTATCCACCTCACCAACATTGCAATTTGTTCCATTATTCGACTATTTAATATATATATATAGTAGTTTTCATATGTTTTTCGCTGCATACGTTATATTCTTAATCATTATTAGTGTCCAAGCTTTTGAGATTTTTGGCACTGCAACATGTTTTTCATATTTTTTTTTTGGACTAAACATGTTCGATGGCCTATGGGTTTCTGACAATAACTTTTGTTGGACTAATATATTTTTTTATTGTTCTAGTTTTTTCTTAGATAGGAGTACGTAGTTGTTGCAGAGTGAATAATATTAAATTTTTTGCTAATATTTTGATCTATTTTCATTTGATTAGTTGTATTGAAGAGAGAAATTAAAAAAAAAAGTGTATAAATTCTGCATCGAAGTTTAAAAAATTAACGTAATGCATAATTTCTGAAGTTTTTCCATTTTTAGTGATTTTCTTTTGCTTCTTTTCATAATTTTTTTTTTACTTTTTAAATTTAGTTCATCAACACCACTAATTAATTAAAAATTTCATATCTAAAAAAAAGAAAAAAGAAAAAAGAAAAAAGAAAAATAAGAGATAAGAGTGTTGTAAAGAGAGAGACAAAAATATTCAAGAAGTTGGGCTAAACTAATACTAGCTTAATCATATTTATACACTATGTGTAATATGATAATAGAAATAGTTGTATACTTTATTTTAAAATAGCCCAATTTTAAAAAATTAAAAATTAATTGGTAGTCACAAATTTTGTTGCCAACAAGTACCTTTTGGTGAGGAAATATGATTTTCCTCGCAAAAAGTTGCTTTTTTCGACGAATTTTTTTTCCCTCGCCAAATCTTACCTTTTTGAGAGGAAAATTCATTTTCCTCGCTAAAGGGTACTGATTGGCGAGGAAACTCAAATTTCCTCGCTAAATGGTACCCATTTGGCGACGAAACCCGATTTCCTCGTTAAAGGGTACCCATTTGGCGAGGAAATTGGATTTCCTCGCCAAAAACACCCATTTGGCGAGGAATCTAATTTTCTCGCCATAAAGACCCATTTGGCGAGGAAATTTGAGTTTCCTCGCTAGATTTCGTCGCCATAGGTAGTTTTTGTTGTAGTGAAATTTCATTGTTTTTCCAACAAATAAAGTCGTAATATTAATTCCAGCAGATCAAATTTCTTACTTATTATAAGTAGTTAAATGAGCCATTTTGACCCAAATTTTTTAGAGGAAACTTGAAGAAAAAACAGATTTGGGTAAAACTAGGGTTTAGCATTGGCATAGCAAAGGAGTTTTGACCCAAATTTTGTTTCAAAAAAGGCACAAGACTGTAGATGCTCTAAATCGTTGTTAAATTTAGCTTGTATTAATTCCCTTTTGGATAGGGAGATAGTAACAAAAACGTAGAAAGTTCGGTTGAGGAACAAGAAAATTTTTAGGGCACAATTTTTTTAATTAGGCCTAGGGCACTCAAATACCTTCGGCCGGCCCTGCAAGAGGGGCACTGTCCGCCAGTGGGGAGAGTGCTAAAACTACTTCCTTCTAAATCTTCCACCTTTTTATTTACTTTTACCTTTTCACATGGAGAATATAAAATGCTAAAACTGTCTCATCTCATCTTTTCTCCGCCTCCAACCATCCTTGAAACACTGCTTGCAATATCCCATTTCACAATACCATTCACCATCGTGACCACCCTCATTGAAAATCTGAAATTCCATTTCCACGTTCATCAAGCACAATTCCAACCATTGTCAATTCGATATATCCAAACCATACCGGCATTTATTGTTTGACACAAACTACAATGGCAATAAAAGCTAAATATGAGCAAAGTCTACATTTTGCTACAACGCCATTGGTTGCCTCGCTCTTTCACTGTTTGACACAATCTTTCCCCTTCACTAAAATCTAAATCTCTCTTTCATTGGTTGCCCTACTTTGCAAAATCCCCTCACCATACTAAATACCAGCACTGCCTCAAAATCAATCGTTCGTCACATCACCACTAACACTGACAAAGAATATATTCATATTCAACCTACCAATTTCACAGCAACGTCCAATCCGAACTGCCTGCCCCGGCCATTAAAGGTAACGAATGCCTGTAAGGAGCCCAATTGTCTTCAAATTTGGAGTCATTAATTTCCAATCGTCCACTATTTGTCCATGCTTTAGATCCCCCAATTCCACTACCGAACATCTTGAACTTATTTCTCCCATAACTGCAAAGCCCATTCGCTTCCCTCACCACACCCTAAACCTTGTTATTGTGCCATTTATCTCTTACCCGATTTTGAGAGACAATCTCTCCTTTCCACATCTGATGCACTTGGTTGCTGTTGGGCTAGCGAAATTGGTTTTGGTCCTAAACACAATGCTTCCTTGTGGTTGGATCAAGAATAACAATGTTAGCTATAGGTACATATAGCACCTAGGTTAGTGTTTTATCACATGGGCCTTTACGCGGGAACCACATCTATCAAAGGGATGTGCAAGATGGGTACACATACATAACACATCATGCGAAAGTAGCTCTCTCTTGGAGTTTCAGATATCAATATATATCATAACCATAACCACCCAAGAATTCTGGAAGTAGCTAGGTGAGACGTACAAGAAGGGATATGGACCCAAATATTCGATACACATACACTTCTTGTTACTCTCCTCAAGCACCTTCTCCTCCCTCACACACTAATTAGATTATCTAAGTTTCCTTTGGTTGCCTTAGGCTGATTGATATTTGATTCTTTGACTGAAGAGATATAGAGCCACAACATCCTCACCGATTCACTCCCCTACAACCTCAGGGGAATTCATCTTCGCATTAATCTAGGGTAGATTACTATGTTTCCCTAGCAATAATAGAATATAGTTACTAATGTAATAAGGCAATAGAAGCAAAACGAAACTCGAAAAACTCACACAATGAGGATAAAATCGAGGCACACTACTAAGGCTGTCCTTCGAACAAATTTCTTCCCTCTCCATGATGCTTAGATTTCTTGGACGTTAGAATCCAAGGATAAAACGATCATGCACGTAGAAAGGAAAGGTGGTTGTTCGAATAGACAAACATGCACAACCGGTGAAAGAGCACAACGGACTGAGGTGACCGATTGGCAAAATGGCACCACGAACAGTCAAAAGCAATATGGTAATGGAAGCTTCTAGTAAGAAAATTTAAATGACAAGTTCAAAATAAATTTTTGCAAAATGATATAACTTGACACAGCAACCAGTCAGAAGGCAACATCGCACTTCTGTGGTAAATGGGCCAAAGCCCACTTTATCCATACTCACTTCCCGAATAAAACTTGCCCTTGGGGCCCAAACCCAAGTGCAAGGAGGAGTCTTGTATGCCCACTTTGGTTCCTATGTTCTTCTGTAGGTATTGAAACTTCATACCTATGATGCACGGATACGGAAATGGACACGGACACGGGGACACAGCAATTCTAAAAAAATGGGGACACGGACACGGCGGGGGACACGCCACGTGTATATTTATTTATTTATTTAAATATATATATATATATATATATATATATATATATATATATATATATATATATATATATAATATCTTAAAACTTTTAGGGGTCAAATTGAAATATTTTAAAACTTTTAGGGGTCAAATTGAAATTTTTTAAACTTTCAGGGGTAAGATTGAATTTTTTTTTAACTTTTAGGGGTAAAATTGAATATTTTTTTTAACTTTCAGGGGTAATTTTATAATTACTCACAAACTTAGGGTAAAAATTGTAATTTAGCATATATATATATATATACCCAACTCTTTCATCAGCCGCTGACATTCAACTTCTTGAGCCCTAAAAATTATCAGATCTCATCCTCCAGCAGGTATGTCTGCGCTCTCTCTCTCGGCTTCTCTCTCTCTCTCTCAGCTGCTGCTGTAAATCTCTCCCCCCCCCCCCCCCCCCCCCCCCCGCGCGTCCCTATCCGTGTCCCCAGCCATGTCCCCATCCAAAAAAGTTACTTAGCCGTGTCCCATGCCGCGTGGCGTGTCGGGACACGTTTCCAGCCGTGTCCCCGTGTCGGGACACTGCGATATGGGGTCCCAGAGGGGTGTCGGTGCTTCATAGCTTCATACCAAATTTACGAGGCCATCTCCCGGAGAGGTGTCGGTGTGCTTCATAGCTTCATACCAAATTTACGAGGCCATTTCTTATTGATCAGTACTTCATGGTTTTGAACAACCAAACTATGGTTTTAAATCCCTTATATAGGAGTACTGCTATCAACTTGGACCCAGCTTAATATGTGGAGCCCACTTTAATTTTAGCTCAAACTTTACCAGAACTTAATTAGATAAAAACCATTTTTCCTTGCTGGACACTTGGCCCTATTGCGTCTTCTGTCATTGGTGTGAGTGATTAAGTGTTCAATAGGGGTTGCACTAATGGCAAGACCTAGGAAGCACATATACAACATGACATAGATATGGTGATATAATAAAACTTTAAAAAAAAAAAGCGATACGGATATGTCCGTGTAATTTATGAATTATTATATATATTAATCTTCTACTAGGCATAAAAATGAAGCCAAAAGAAGTAAACGAGTAGTTGAATTGCGCATAGCAAGCAAGCATTAAGCACATTTCAATACCAAAAGTCATTCCATACAAATTTAAAAACATTCAATTTACACACAAGATACTTATTTACCGTATCAAGTGTATCGGGAATTGGTATCCACTACGTATCCTATACCCATACTCCTTTAGTTTCAGAGTTACCGTATTTCTTAGGGTAAGATGAAGGCATTTTTTTCCGATTGGCAAAATAAAATTTATTAATCTCTGAAATGTGAGCAAAAGGAAAGAATAGCAAACAAGAGCTACCCGAGACCCCAAGAAAGATGAAGTTGCTAGAGTATTATTTTACTTACCTTGTTTCCTTATCTTTTATCCATCGCCAACATTGAGGATTATTCCCATGGATGACATGTAATTCTCTTGCAAATACCACGTAGCAATTCTTGTTTGACTTCTCATCAACAAAGTACTTCTGCAGTAACAAGATAAGAATATGAACAAAATCCCTGATTTGATATCTATGCAATTTTCAGCACTAGGCTCTCACAGAGTCTCTCATATGGGAATGACAAAATCTGTGCAATTTTTAGCCCATGATGATTAACGAGGACCTCATGTTTCCATGTATCAAAACCTTAAAGATGAAGAAAACAATAACATCCAAAATAGCTGAGACCAATAGAATGGATGGTGTATGAGGCATCCTCTTACTAGGTTAAGATTAGATGCTCGAGGTGTAACTTCCACAACTTCTTTCCAAAGGGCTAAGTAAAGAAAAAGAACTATAACAAATTGTGAAATTAGTTTCTTCTATAACATAGGAAAAATTCACTTCTAAGTCCATGAGTCTCTGTGGTTTCGTACCTATGCTAGCTATTACCCCTCACAATGGATTATCAGCACATGACTGCCTATCCACCTCATGGTTTGGACTAATATGCACACTAACTAAGGTGAACAAAACTTGTAAATTGACCTTTGTGACCTCATCTTGTTCCTCTCACACGTAAGCACAAAATGTTGGGATTAATGTCCTTAGAACCAATTAATTTGTTATTTTTGGTTATTAATTAGAGCTTCACTTTATTGTTATAAAATGTTTTATTTCGTACTTTGGATATAATTCATGAGATGAATATTCTTAATTCATGAGATGAATATTAAAGTCCTAAATTATATTGAATATGATTTATGTATGTGTATGTGAATGTGATTTCCATACAGGAGATATAAATCATAATTGCTTATAATTTAAATTATTCTCAGTTGCTAATAGAAAGGACTATCTACCAGGTCAACTGCAACATGATTAACTTCTATAAGATAGAATGATCCATCTCAATCATTGAAGTGAACGACTTGAAGTTAGTATGTTGGTGTATTTGGTATACATTGAAGGACCGCTATAAGAGTCACACTATTAACGACTTTCAACTTTAGTGTGAACTTTATTTGCTAATTGTAATTCACCCTTAATCGTGAGAAAGTTAATGAACTCAAGTATCTATCCTACGTCACTCTAATTCACCAATGAGTGAGGTCTTACTTGATCAACACCTCGGTGAGTTGGGTGATTTATGGTAGGACTGTGTGAACATTATTTTCAAGATGGAATTCACTCTCTATTTTATTATAGAGTATAATGTCTCTTTGAGTTAATTCACAGGATTAGTCTTTGGAATCTAGTACTAGTCATTTTAGTAAGTGAACTAGTATTCAACGGAATTAAAATATAAGTATATGCTTTGGTTTGACAGGAATTTATTATGACCAACTGCTGCTTATGGACATTGCGTAGTGAAGGGGTTTGATATTATGGTGTTAGCATTTAACAGGTAATTATATATATATTAATTCTTGAGGCCTAGATTTCAACCATAATTATATAGTGGAACTAATTGTTGTTTAATTGGGCCACCACTCATAGAGATGAGAGAGCGTAAGCCCAATTTTAGCTTGTACTCAAGAAGCCCATGGGTCCCAATCCTAGCCCTAATATTAGAGATAATATTCAATTAATTTTAAGTTGAATTATTGGCCAAGAAATCCTCCCCTATATATATATACACATCTCTTTCTCTCTTGTAAAAGATACACAACAAAAAGTTTAGGCAACTTTTCTCCGACAAAAATCCAGAGAGTTGAGAGAGGAAAGGAGGAGGAAAAATCTAGGGTTCCCACAAACCCTTTGGCGATTATTCTGTTGGGTCATCGGATTGAAGATCTTTGGTGTGCATGAGGCTCCAGTTCTTTGAACTACAATGGTAGAACCCTAATCTCTCTTCATGAAACTTTACGCATATGTAAGAAGTAGATCCGAAATAATTTTTGAAACCGTATTTTTTCCGCAATGGTTTATTCGAAACCAACACAAAAGCCCATAGAATATAGATACACCCTGTATGCTCAGATCCATAAACATACATGTACTAGATATGATCTTAAATTTAACAAAGATGATTTCATCAGACCGAAATTGAACAAAGATCCAAACATGAATTTACAAAAAGCCATTCCTTCTTTAAACCATAGAAATAAAAATGTTATCGATCAGACTCACTCTTCAATTAAAGCAATCACATAAAAACTCGCGTTGGGAGGAAATCAATCCGCACTTGCTCAACGTACTTTTAGCTTGAACAAAATCAGTTGGGCATATTGGATTTTTTTTTTTATAACAGGATGTTCTTGCATGCAACTTAAATAAATCTGGGCCCTGAAATTAAAGATCAGGGCATCAGGCTAACCCCCTCTAATGGTAACTCTCTAGTGGCTCTACGGTTAGGAATGTTTGGCCTCTGTGAAATTCAAACATGTGATCTCACAAAGGACAATCAATTATTCCTTTCTCATACCCACTTGGACACGCCGGATTACAACTTGTCGAATCCTTTTTGATGCAGTAGCCATGGAGGAAGAATATTTTCGGCATTTTAAGCCTCGGGTGGCAAAATCGTAATTATGCCACTGTGGAATTTTGCGTTGGGCCCACTTGGGTTGGACCCGAAACGGCCCAACGATCAAGACCCATCGCCTGCGGCCATGGCGTGCGTTGTTTTTCGGGCTTTCGTCGTTGTTTAGGGCTCCGAATGTCCAAATTTGCCGTTTAAGGAAAGATTTGACTTGTCAATTACTTGGGCAAGGAAATCTGAATTAAGCTGCGCTTTTGGGAAACATTCTAGAATTTTCTCTAGTTTTTTATTTTGCTATTATTTTCAAATTTTCCATTTTTGGTAATTTTGCGTTTTTAATTGATTTGGCTTCCTTTTCGGAGCAAATCAAATAGGGTTTCCGGTTTCCTATATAATAAGTTGTAAGCCTTAAGGGCGAGACAGTTTTTGAGTATTATTGAATGATAAAAGAGTCTAGAGAGCGTTTTTCTCTAAACTTTCTTGTTTGTGTTCGATTGTAGCACGTCTTTTCTGTAGTTCATAAGGCGCCCTGCATCACTTTTTAAAAGAGATATTGTTTCTATCTTATTAACATATGATATTTACGTGGTTGTTATGCTCGATGTGCTCTAAAAAAAAATAAACGAGTCCGATCATTTAACTAAATCCAAAATGGCATTGGAAATGGCCGAACTATACCCCCTGTACAGTCCACGGCCAAACTCGAGAAAGCCATCTCCTTAATCTAGCCGAAACTGAATTTTTTATCATAAGCATGTCCATACAGATTCTGTAATAGTTGTAGAACCCGAAAGATAATCCAGTGATCCTGATGCACTGCCAAGTGCTACAAATTATGGTAATTTTTTATTTTTCTTAAAAGTGCTAAAAATACTAAAAGGGTAAAACATGAATTTCAAGAAGGTCGTCTCCTTAGAATACATTATCTACTTTTAGTACTTTATTTTTTAGGACTTTTAGCGGTATTAGCAAAAATGGAAAACTCGTATTCAAAACAAAGTCTATGAATCCCACACACCTATTTGGATTGAAGGTTTTCAAGAGAAAAGAAAGGGAGAGAATTTCCCCCATATTTGGATGCCTACAAAAGTGGGTGGGTGAGAAACGATGAGAATCACGGATTGTTTTTAACCCATTTTTGCTTCTCACCACGTTTGGTGAGATTTAGTGGGGAGAAAACACTTTTTTTTTTTTTTTTTCTTACCCATTTAGTCAGAATGGCTGTAAGAATTGAGGTACCAAAGTAAAAAAAAAGTCAATTACGTACCAGTGTATAGGGCTTTAAGAAAACTCCGGCATAGAGCTGCTGAGTGAGTTTTTCAGGAGAAGAAGTGTCGAGATTGATGCCGTATTTGTTGAGAATCGCTAGGAAATTGAGTGGGGGCCTAGTGATTCCTCTTCTAATTCCTACGATTTCTTTTCCCTTGGAGTCTTTCTCGCATGATTGTTCATCTTGTTTCCTGTCCACACAAAAAAGGATAAGTGATGAAAAAATGGGGAAAACTCTGATGAAATCATAAGCGCAAGTACTAGTTGATGTCTAATTTCCATGAAGGAACATATCAGCAGAAAAAGGAACCAACACATACGATCCCATTTCTGCTCCTTGATCGCTTGGTTAACGGGAAGATAGGCTGATCGATTCAGAGTTGTCAACAAAAGGATCGAGATTTATTGGTTCGTTATTCGAATTGTATCATGTATGGCACGCATATAGGAGTACTTCTTTCAAAAAACCAAAAAAAAAAAAAAAAAAAGGAAAATTTCAAAAAAACCTTTGAAGTATCACCGCAATATGTTACAGGCCTCCAAATTTTATTATGGAAGCTGATTTCGGGATTCCCTTTTTTTATGCAAGCACTCCAAAATTTAATCAACTTATAAAATTGCCCTTTTCAAATTATAAAAATTACTGGAGGCATTCCACCCACAAATTATCTCCTCATTTACTGAGACACTCCAAACGGAAAAATTTACCAAAACCAAAAGGAAATCTGGAATCCAATGCACGTAAGCCAGATTTTTTTTTTTTCAAAAAAACTTCGCTTACGCACGTCTGCGTACGCGATATGCACGGACGGTGCATTCTGACCATCCGTGCATGAAATCAACGGTCCGGATTTTAAATAAACTATTTGCGCGCGAATAGTTTATTTAAAATTCGAACCGTTGATTTCATGCACAGACGGTCAGGATGCACCATCTGTGCATATCGCGTACGCACACATCCGTACACGTAGCCGAACTGTTTTTTTTTTTTTTTTTATCAGCAACAAGATTTTATTAAACTCGACAAAGGGCATCGAGGAAAGCCACATATGAAGCACAAAGCAATGAATAGGCTAGGAAAGAAAAAATTCAGCGAAATGCTGAAAGAAAAAAGAAAAAATGACAGAAGCAAAATACAACCAAATTCGAAAGCCAAAAGCTAGCAGAGGGGTGCATTGGAGAATTCTACATAAACAGGATCAACAGCCCACAATTGCTGCATATATGTGGTGTTACTTGATTGCACCATTTGCACAAAACCCCTCCATGAAAATTACCAACTACGGCTTGGCCTAAATTACCACCACAGCTAGTTGACACCGGAGTTTAACAGGAGAATTTGCCGATTAAGACTATGAACCAAACTATCACCATTTGATATCACCATTTGGTGAGTTGGGCTTGGGAGATCCCAGAAGGCTTGAAATTGGGTTGGAGAAGAGTTGAAGTGGAGTTGACGCTACCGCTGCTTCCCTTCTTTCATCGTCTTGCCGTCTTCCCTTCTTTCGTGTCTTCTTTCTTCTTCCGTTAACGAGAGGAGGCAAAGTAGATGAGTAAAGTTTTTTTTGGAGTGCTTGAAGTAAATCAAGAAATTGGCAAAAGGGTAATTTTGGAAAAACCACTATAGCTTGAAGTGCATGCATCAAAAAAAGGAGCTTGAATATCAATTTCCTTTATTATATGTTTATTATATGTTAATTGAACCTCTGAACCTTAAAACAAACATTTAAGTATCTGAAAAAATATTATTTCCAAAAATAGTTTTTTTTTAAATATTATTTCCAAAATAATTTTTTTAGATATATTTATTTTTTTGAAATTTTTTTTTTTTGCAAAAAATTTTTAAAATATAAAGCTTTTTTAGACTTTCAAAAAAAAAATAGATACTGTTTTTGCAATACATTTTTTAATTTTTTTTTAAACAAATTTTTTTATAAAAAGTTTTTGAAAAAAAAAAGTTCATAAGAAAAAAAAAAAGTTCATAAAACATTTTTTGAAAATACTTTTTTAGAACAATTCTAATGTCATCCAAATATTTTCTAAAATAATCTCATCTTTGTCAATCTTACCCCCATATAGAGGTAAAAATAATAGCATGATTAACAATCCCGAGAGTCATTCGGGAACCAAACATGGGATAACTAAAGAGGTGGTACAGTTAGTACTCTTGTCTCAGACAGTTAATCCACAAATCAAAGTAGACAATGGTCTTAGCTAAACCCTCCCGGATTAGCTTATGCAGATGCGTAGAAAGACTAAAATACCGCTCAAACCTTTTCTATTCACAACAATGATTTAATAAAGGCAAAAAAGTTATTTATCATATTATCAACTATTATCCACCCACTCTTATCCACCTATATCAACTAGTACAAGGTAAACCAAGTATAAGTTTATCCTCCTTATAATATATCCACTTTTTATCCACCATCTTTCCTTTTACCACAAAACATTATCCATCCGACAAATGAGCCCAAAGCATATTGACGCCCCCTTGTCTATAGCCGCCTATCACTTAGAACCTTTCAACTGAAGAACAGATCGATCAAAGGGATCCCTTCATGTATCAACAGTGATTACGAAATGACTTGAGGCAATTATCCGAGATATATGCGAATGAAATGAAAACATTAGTATTTTGTTCTCTTTTCGTTTTCATAAAAAGTGGTTGACAAATATTTAAGACGAATTGGAAATTAGATACATGGATGCGCAGCCCCGGTGTCGAACGCAAAGACCAATCGTCAACTTCAATGGCTTGGAATTGGAGGCTCCTTTCAATCAACAATTGAAACATCAAAATTTATTTTTTCTTAGAAATGTCAACAATGGCCTACCGCAAATAGTAGAACTTACCATCTTCATGATACATGACCCAATGGAACATGCAACATCAGTATCAAATATGAAACATCAACATCTCTATGAATTCCAAGAAGATTAGAATAAAATAAAATAAAATAACACCATTATTTACCTTAGCCACTGTGTAGTGGGCCAAAATCTAGCAAGTCAAAAGGGCTACAAAGAGAAAAGGCCCAAGGCACCAAAGCCCAACGGAAGCAAGATCCAATGACTGCGTAAGCCTACCGAGACAGTCTCGACCGAGATGAGTCGGCGTCTCGGCCGAGTAAGATCCTAATCCGGATGAGTCATCCGAGATGACTCGGAGGGAGGTCCGAGACATCGGTGACGTCATGTGTGAGGTCATCCAAGGCGGTTACTTTGAGCCATATTCTCATGTGAGGCACATGTGCATGTTACAGCTGTCCCTACGTCAGTGACGGCAGCCAAGCCGTTATGCTATGTGTTGATACGTGATTCAATCTCGTGACGTATAGTCACGTCATTCGAGCCAAGTTACCGATCTACTCCTGCACTTGGAGCACAAGTCAGGAGGAGCCTATATAAGGGAAGAGGAGGAACCCTAGAAGGTACACAATTCATTCTCACTACATACATCTACTCTTCTGGTACTTCCTTACATCTACTCTTCTGGTACTTCCTTCTATTTCCGGACTCTCACTAGATCGTCGGAGTGCCTTTCTTAGCCAAACTCTGGCCAGGTTGGGTGCTAACGCCGGGTGCTCAGTGTGCAGGTGTACCAAGATGATCAGGCTCGTTGCTCACAAAGGTTAAGAGAGGGTCAGAGGATTCATCTAGAAATCAGGACACCACACACTGATATTCATTTCTCATCTGTAGTAGCTTTCCTAGAGTCACAGGCGGCTTCACCTTTTGGGATGGGTGCTGTGAACACCCTAAATCTTTTTCTTTTTTTTTTTTGAAATTTATTAATAGCCATTTTTTTTAGGCTTTATTTGAACACTTTCCCTATATTATGAACATATATCAATTTTCAGGTAATTCATAATTGAAACCTAATACAATAGCCTAATTAAATACGGTACATGTTCTTAATGACAATCGTTTTTCTAAAAAAGAAAAAGAATGATTTATTGATATCGCTATCGTGCTTTGACTTTGTTTTTACCTCTTTTTTTTTATTTTGAAAGACTTTTTGCTCTAAGCTCCAAAAGGAAGAGAAAAATCTAGAGAGATCTGTGCCATAATTTCCCACAAAAAAAATGTCAGTAGATATATATGTGCCCGTTAATTAATCCTGCTTGGCTCAAAATTTGAAAAGTTGTCAAGAACAACTGCAAAGGGCTATTTATTTTATGTTTTCTAATCGCTCTACTCGAACTAATACATGAAATGCTATGTATATATTGTTAGTCAATAAATTAAGGTAATTTTTTTAACACACTTTTAAAATTTTTCTAGAGCCAACACTATTCCTAAGTGGCGAATAAAAGCTTGGAATTTATTCAGACGCTCAAACTCTATCTCTGTGTAAAACTTTCATATAACATTCTTTCGTGTATCAGTCAAAATTTATAAAGATCATTACTAGTGTATGACAACGAAGAATGGGCAATCCCTTTTTTTTTTTTTTGTCAACATAGTAGTAGAAAAGTTTCCACTAATAAAAAGGGCATATCATTACGTTACAAGAAATTATTATAATACATTACACATAAATACAAGAATTTTATGTATTAAAATTTTGATATAAAATAAAAAACGATTTTGACATTAACATTTGTAATCGCTTCAAAAAGCAATTAATTACCAATATGGAGGTCTATTAGGTTCCCAAGTACGAATGAATGTCAGAACATCGCAAAAATATCTTTCTTTCACGAATTCTTTTTATTGGTCAATATATATGGCGCCACCTCCAAACTTCATTATTTCAATTCTTGAAATAAATATCTTGCACTAATTTGGTGGGCCCTAAGTTGTTCACAAGCCAACCACTACTCCTCGTACAAGGAAATGAAGGGACAACGATGGAGTGGAGAGATATGGTAGATAAATAGCCACGTTGGAGATAAGAAAAAAAAGTAGGAGAGAGACAGAGATAGGAGGGCCAAAATGTGTAGGACTTAGCTTAGTTTTCCGTTTGATTTTAGCAACTCAGTTGCTAAAATCAATCATGATTTTAGCAAACGAGTTTAACAGGTGCTAAAATCATGATTTTGAAATCAAAAAATGAAGTGGTTCCGTGTATCGTTTTTCAATTTTTTTGGCACCAAATTAAAGTACTCCTTGTATACTTTAATTCGGTGTGAAAAAAATCGAAAAAACGATAAACGGAACCACTTAATTTTGTGATTTAAAATAGCTATGATTTTAGCACCTGAACTCATTTGCTAAAATCATGATTGATTTTAGCAATTGAGTTGCTAAAATCAAACGGAAAACTAAGCCAGTTGAGTATGCCATATATATCTATTACTGTATGGTCTATATTGTGGTAACTCATAGCAATTATAATATTTTTAGTGTTTCATAATTTTTATAATAAAAATTCTTAACTTTTCAAAAATATAATTCTTAACATTTTCTTTCGGATTTATAATGCATTAGTGTATTTGTAACTTTATAAAACAAATCATAACTTTTATTAAAAAAAAAATCGTAAGTTTCTATTCGCAATAGGTAATTGATTCGTAACATTTTCAGATATGTGTATCATATGCACCCAAATAGTAGTTTACATTGTAGCATTTCCCATCTATGTATGTCATTGTCATCCTCATTTTTCCCTCTCTCAAACTCAAATGACAATTCTGCCACAAATTTTGATATGTATTGCAAATGAATTGAAATTTGACAAGTTTAAGAGATTTTTGACAATGTGGGTGTGGCAACAGATGTGCCATTTCTTTGACCATTTATCTGCGCATTTAAATCTTGTTGTTGTGAATTTTAGTAGTTAAACGTGTAATTTACCTTAGCCACTGTTATTGTAATAACCCGAAATTTCGTAAATAAAAATTTCGATTTATTAATTCGAGTATTTAATTTTGACATCGCGAATTTCAATAATTTATTATTTAGTTTAAATAACTCAAATAAAAATTCGTTTATTTCTTTTTATTTATTTTCCGCGCCATAAATCAACGCGTACACACCGGGTGCTACACTGTTTCGCGTCCAGAAGCCGAAGTTTTCTCCGAGACTTAGTCACTAAGCTAACACCACCTCATTTATTGCCTCAATTAGAAGCTAGTCCATTTTTGAAATCCTATTTAGACATGTGTCTAATTTTGACTTTTGATTTTCCAAATTTGACTTGAAGTATACTTTTACTGCTCCTATTTTGGATTTTAGTGTGATAATGAGAGGGAGAGGAGGGGGTCGGTTGGGAGGTAGAAAATGGGAGAGAAATTACTTCCCTCACCGTGTAATTTTACGGGCGTGTTTCCGTACGCACGTTCGAACGCATTTAGCATTTTTCTTCTAAATTCCTAAGCGTTATACTTTTTGGATTCTCCTAATTATTATGAAGACTACCTAAAGATTTCCGAACACACTTATTTATTTCCTTTAAGTTAGTAGCTCTTTATTTATTTTTGTAGTACACTAGTTTGTATTTTTAGCGCACAAAATCAACTTTACGGGGTATTTTTAGTTCCATAAAAGGGGAACTCATCCCCTAATAAATGGGAGACATTTTTTATCCTCATAGTACTAGCCACACAAGGCTATATATAGTTGACTTATAGGTTTTACTTTTACTATAAAAGTTATGTATAAGTGTGCATATATATGTATGTATAACTATGACACCCTGTGACTAGTTTCGTCTGTATAACTAGTACCCAAAACTACCCACAGTCTACGCACAAACCCAACGAACCTAGACGCTTTTAGTCTTTTCTAACGAACCTAGAACCCATTTCTCATGGACAAAACCTAGCTAGGGTTGACTTTATCCTAAACTACCTATTAAAGCCTACATTTTACTATTACATCAAGTAAATTTGGACAGTTATGGGAAGGTGGGAGACCAGCCATTTATGAGGGAGCTAGGGAGAGCTCTCCATGTTTTCCTATAAATAGGAGGCCATTCCTTTGAAAGATTCACACCAAAATATCTCCAAGCCTCTCATCCTTTGAAGTTCTTGTGTTCTTAAGTGTTCTTGAGTGAGTTCTTGAGTGTTCTTCCTATATTTAACCTACAACCACCACACTCCACCACCTTCGACCACCCTTCGATCTTAGAAAAGTAGAAAAGTTAGAGGGCGTTCGAGTGGAGGTCGACTAGTCGTTACGCTGCCGAAATCAAAGTAGCTTCTCAGATTTAGATTAAACATCGGAATTAAGGTAGATACTTTATCCTAACCCTAAAATTAGTATTTCATATTTACTTTTAAACTATTTCGTTATTATGCTTAAACGTGATTAGAAATGATTAGTCGAGATTATGGTGGATAATTAGCGATAAAATGAAAAGTTGCTCTTTTAAAAACACGTAGTCGTTATGGTGCACGATTTGAGATTGACTTTTGAAAATACACAGTTATAATGTCCGCATGAAAATCAACTTTTCAGAATCACGCAGTTATAATGCCCGAATGAAAATCGACTTTTCGAAATTATGCAGTTATAATGCCCGACTGATATTTGGAAAGTAGCTGACTAAACTTCTTCTTAAAGTGACTTCAAAAATGTTTTGACTGTATTTAGACTATGAGATAACCCAAGGCTAACACCCTTGAGGGTCTGTCAAAAAAGATGAGTTTCACGCTGTCTAAGAAAGGAATGGTGACAGTAACTGGATTCGTCCGACCATCCGGCCTGGGACTCTCCTGGTTATCTCATTGTCTAAAGAAAGTCACCAAGGATATTTTTCTTAAAGTGACACAGTTTTCAAGAAACAATTTGAAAAGGAATATTTTTACGAGATTCACGGCATGTGCACGTTTCACGAGATGATACGACACAATACGTTTTCCGAGAAAATGAATGATTGATTTCACGATAAGAAATAGTTATAAGAATGAAAATGATGACGTAATGAATGATTGCTCCGGTAGTGCCGTTTGAGTCCCGCCCCAGTTCCGCGGGGAGAACTTGGTGGTCAAAACTCAGCGGTACAATACGGTAGTGCTGTTTGAGTCCCGCCCCAGTTCCGCGGGGAGAATTTGGTGGTCAAAACTCAGTAGTACAATACGTAGTGAACGGACCTTGTAAACAGACTGGTTGAGTTCAGTGATATAAGACGACAGGGACTATGTCGTGTGTGACGCGAAGTGAACGGATCTTATAAACAGACTGGTTGAATTCGGTGATATAAGCAGCCGAGATTTCGAGCGGAAAGGTTGGTGACCGTTAGAAAGGGGTTGTAGAACGGGCCAATAACTTTCAAGTGATGGAAGATGGATGAAATTTAAAGAAAAACGTTGTTTTAAGAAATTAATAAATATTGACACTGCACTCTAATTCTGAAAATGATATGAGACACTAATTTTATTAAGCTGCACTCTGATTTGATTTGACAATGATATTTGACTACGCATGAACTTACATTGCACGATGCTGCTTTGCGACTCTGACTTATTACTATGACTGAAAGGCCTACGGAGCAGAGCAGGATACCACCGGGATGGACGGCCGTGCAATGGAGCAGAGAATTCCTAGTTAATCATAGAGAATAAATGTAACAACAGGGACATTTACGTAATTTCCTTGATCGTCGGAGTGCCCGCCGGCAAGAGGCTGGTGGGGCTCTAACGGGTTGCTACGTGTGCAGGTCAGTCGAGGAGGAAGCCGGCTCACCCGAGGAGGATCCACCGGTGAATTCACCCCCCACAATTGGTGTAGCTGCTGGGATTGAAGTTTTTTGGTGTTTTTCTGGTGGATTTTGGGTGGTTGTAGATCAGTTCCTGGCGGTTTTGTGGCTTTTTTTGCCGAGCACGGTAGCCACGAATGCAAGGA